>VWZG01009391.1:135111-350513 GCA_013396735.1 Grallaria varia | reverse complement strand
GGGGGGGGAGGGAAAAAAAAAAGATCAGCTAAGTGGCATAACAGCCTTGAGAAATACGGGCCTTTGCAAAGCCTTGTCAAGGCTGTCAACAAACAGTTTCCTGTCTTACAAGACTGTTGTGTCTTTGGTTGATGTTAGTCTAGTGATTTTTTTTTCTGAGGGAGAGAAATGAGATCTTTAATATAAATAGATTATTTTGAGAATTTGTCTTCTCTGAGAAGTTTGAAAAGCCTTTGAATTTTCTTCAGCTGTTAGAATTGCTTCTTTTGGTTTGTCATACGGTTCTCAATGTTTTTTACAGATACTCATTATTTTGTTGTTTATTTTTGATGTTCATAAAATCTGTCCTACATAGGTTTGAAAATGAGAGCTATTTGTTTTGCAGTTTAATGAAGAGAATGGCAAACAGCCTCAGACTGTGCCTCTAGTGTCCACAGTGATCAGCATATTTAACATGCTCAGCATGACACTAAGATATTACAGCTGATAACTATTGTAATTGACTTACAGCATCCCTTTCCCTCCCCCCTTCTTTGGGTGATGGGGATTAATCTTTGAGTCCCCAGGAAGCTGTAGTGACGCAGAGGGCAGAAGTGATACAAAGGTTTTACCTGCACTGCTTGAGTGGAGGTGGTCTCACATAGTGGCACGGTGTCCATTCAGGTGAAATAGAGGGAATTTGCAATGGGGATTGAGTGACACCCCTGCCCACCCTCGCCTTGATTCTGAGTGTTTATCAAAGGCAAAAAGAGAAATTCAGCCTTGGCAAAAGGAGAGTGCCTGGAGCCAAAAAAAGCCATTCTTATTAGCGCTAGCAAAGGTTGACTTTGCTGGCTTATTGAATGAAAACTCCCTAGAGTGTCCAGGCTTTATCCTGTGTTAACAAGAAGGGGAAAAGCTGGCTTGTCGGCAGTGGACCGCCGTATAATGTGTCTAAAACAGGAGAGTGAGGCAAAGTGAACTAGAGTACTGATGAGAAAGAAAATCTTTGTCTTTTTCTCTCAAATCCTATTTATTTTCTCTGTGAATGATTGCGGTAGACCACTGAGGTGCTGGGCATTGATGGAGTAAATTGCAATGTTGTTAAAATAGTGTCAGTGCGCTGTTTAGTGTCATGTCTTGCATAGGTAGATTGGGTATTCCAAATGATCTGTTGCACTGATGAACTGGGAACTCAGAATGATGTGGAGTGGGTGTTTCTGTGGTCTTTCACAATTTAGGATACGCATTTATTGTGCACTGTTTCAGTCATTCCTCAGGCATGGGCATGTCGCTTCAGAGCACAAAACAGCTGAATGCATTGAAGTAATTTTTTTTGTTGCGAGATTGGATGACCTTGGTCAAGTCTTGTTCTTACTGTATTATTCCCTTCCCTGATACTGTATTCTTTCCGTGCAACTTGGGAAGAGATGTTTTGGGTTAGAAATCCAGTGTTCAAGGTGACAATTAATAGGTTCTGTTGAATACAGAATTGTAGATAAGACTCCCTGCTACATTTTGAGCATTAAATTGCTTTTAATGGAAACAGAGTCTTTGTTAACCATTTTAGACAGAGCACGGTTAGCCTTTTCTTTCTCTTTGCAATATGCAATTTGTTTAATTGGAGCAGATCGGACATTGATTGTTCACCGTAGGTAGTAGGAAGAGGCTAACTAGATCAGCATGGGATCCTGCTTGTCTTCAGTGGTTTTTTTGTAAGGTCTCATAAGCAGAACTCATAACCAGATTTTCTACAATCTGGTCTTGTAGGACTAATGCTACAATATTACGAACATAAATCAATTTTTGAATAAGCATATTGAAAACTTAGGGAATAACTCATATTGAATGCATCCGAAGATATCTTCAGTGTTGAAAACTAGAGCTGGATCTCATTGTGGCTGTGTAGAAAACTGTAGTTCTTGGCTCATAAACAGTATTAGTCTCGTTCTGCTATTTTACTAATGTGACTTAGACATTTTTACTAATCACACTGCACTAATTAAATTCTTACGTTACAGATTATAGGCTGTTTGATTTGTTTTTTTTTTTTTAAATTGGGAAAGCCTCATGATGGGAAAGCACGTGGACGCATGATTTCTCAGGAGACTAAGTAGTCTATTACATCGTATGAATATATATCTACTCACTCTTGCCTCCTATTCCCCCTCCTTTCCTCTGCAGAGTGTCTCAGATATATTACAGAATTACTTTGTTTCATAAACTGGGTTATGAAAGGCAGTGGGGGTGCTGCATGTGTGGCAAGGTAGGTCATGCAGGATTTATAAGAAGGACTGCCTGGGTCCTGCTAGTTCCCTGGCACATAGGAGCTGTGCAGCTGTGGCTGATGTTCCTTACCTCTCTGTGCCTCATCATCTGTAAAGCTAACATAAAATTTATTTCTGTAATAGGGATGTTAAAGCTTGACTGAGGTTCTAAGTGCTCTGCAGTGTTTCTAAGATGATTTGGAAAATTAAGCACTATGCTCTAAAATACATCAGCGTTAGTCTGAGAGACTTCTAGCTAAAGGAAAAGATCCTTGCTTAGCTGGAAAGGTCTCTGTGTTCCCCTTTGTCTTAATTGCCTGCAAAGCTGGATAGAACAGGAGGGAAAAGGCGTCTTTTGAGCATGCTGTGTCAGTTGTCCGGAAGCTCTTAAAAGACCCTCTTTTGGCTTTTGAAAATAAAACCTTGGGAAGGTTAAACAGACTAGAGTTGGGACATGGCAGTCCTTTAGAGGTCTTTCTCTTCAAAGATAAAAGTATTTCAAGGAGCATGCTTGGAGCAGCTTTCTCTTATCTCTGGGGTGCTTTTGAGCAATGTTGCGGGGAGAGGTATGGCCAACAGTGGCATGTATTCTGCAGCGGTCGTGTTCTGTCTGTAAGAAGTTTCAGAAGCACAGAAGAACAAGGAAGCAAGGCAGGGGCACTAAGATATTCAGGTCTTGGAGCACAGCTTATGAATACAGTATGAAGAGATGCACAGTGCCTTTGCAGTGTACAGGTTTGAACATTAACATTTCTATTCCTGATCTAGCCTTCTTTAACAGTGCATATGAGAAGAAACCTAACAAGGTGAACCACTCTACTTCCAGCGGAGGGTTGGTTTTTTTTCTGTGGGAGACTGCAGTATGGCCCAGAGGTAGGGATTTAAGTTACAACTGGAATTTTCTGGGCAGCTTTATTGCACTCTGAAATTCAAGCAACCTTTTGCTCTAGGGAGTTTCTCTCTGCCCCACCCACAAGCTAAAGCAGTCAGCGATCCAGAGAAAAGGTTTATTAAGGTCTGAGGGGAAATAACTTATTTGCACAGGACAGCCGCTTGCTGTGGTCTCCTTTTTCTGTTTACAGGGAAGTAACTTAATGCAGCTTTTCCTGGTCCTGCTTGCTTGGTTTGGGATTTGTTGTTGTTTTGAGATACCACTGACAGTCTCTGTATCGCTGATAGATGGATGGTCAAAAAGACTGGCTGACAGCATTGTCTGTAGTCCTAGTGCTCTCTGGCTCCAGCTCATGTCTGGATGTTTTTTTTCAGGTTTCGCTTTTGTTATGCTGATGAATGGTTGGTTCAGAGCTGCACCATTCTTTTACTTGGAGCCATGCAGAGTTTCTCAAATACAGAGGTTACATTAAAAATTGTTTGCTGTGAAACCAAACCCTATTGCAACAGGTTTCAAACACTAGATTTTTGGATTTCTTGGGCTTTTAGAAAAACATGTGTTACTGATAATTTGGTAGGTGCTAGTTAGTTTATTTTGAATTCTTTTTTGCAGCAGCACACTGAGTTAAATTCTGTGTCTGTAGGCAACAGCAATCTAAAGAGAACAATATATGCACAAAACGCATGAATTTGTCCTTTAAAATATTCTGCATTTATTCTTAATAGAATAATTTCTGTGGTTTTGGTGTCAATATCCTTTGAGAAACTGTAGTTTCTTATTAAAATAGCTAAGTCAGTTTGCAAGGTCAAGAACTCTTAATTTAAAAAAAAAAGTAAAAAGGGAAAGTGTTTGGCATACATTTTGCAGCGATTTTCTAGGGAAATGTTGGGTCTCACCACAAGTGGTGCTTTGATTAATGTTTTTGTTTTTAGCATAACTCTTTCCTTCCCCCTCCAATTTAAAAAAGGTCCACAAGAGAGTGATGAGTTTAAAGATGATAAAGCAGAGGTATGTCACTATCCACTTGACAGTGAAGGAAGATGTCTCAAAATCTGGTAATGCAGTGATATGTTATGGAAATACCGACAAAACTTGAGTCTTAGGAAGTCAAAATCTTCTGGACAGACTGGGAGCAATCAGAAGGCTGACTTAATTTCACTTTTAGCCATAATTGTTTGTCATCTGTTCTCTTGGATTATTCTGATCACATTCTGAAATCATGCTGATTAGTCTCTAGTGTGTGTGAAATAGTTTTATGATTTTTCCTTTGGGTGCTACAGGTTAAAAATTAATCCAAACTCTCCCCAAGCTTTTAGCAGAACTATCTCCAGGGTTGGTGGGTTTTTTTGTTTGTTTGGTTGGTTTTTTTGATATACCATGGCTGCAATTTTTTCCTCTTTACTCAGCAGGAGCTCCTTTTTAATCGTAATTTCTGCTGAAAGCAGTGCATCCTTTGTGGATTTTCAGATTTATTCTATTTTAGTTGCAAAACACTCTCAGCCCAATGAGACGCTCTAGAGGTACAGTGTGACTCTGTGTTCATAACTGCTTCTGGGTTGTCCTGTAGCGGCTGGTGTATCACCATCTAAATTAAGGTCACACCTTTTACCTCTGGGCACGTGAGTGTGTGTCAGGGAGAGCCGCAGTCTGGCGGTCCTGCGCTGAAGCTCTTTTGTTTGCTACTGCATGCTCCTTGTTGAAATATGTGCTGGTAAAAGAGCCTTCAAGTGAAGAGCACCTGTCTGTAGTTGGAAATTGGAGAAAGGCCTCATTTTTATGTATAAATAAACATAAAATCACCCAGCCTCAGATATGAGTTCTCTTTCATTTTGCTGTATGAGGAATCACAAGCACATTTGTGTTGTGAGAGGGATGCTTCCACTTCTCTTAAAGAGGAGCCAAGTAAAGAAGCCTACTTGCCTATTTAGTAATCTCCACAGTTGCATTCATTCAGAACCAGAGAAATTGTTCTATAATGTTTTCTGTTAATTCCCGTCTTTCTCTCCTACGGGAAAATAGTGAGTGTCAGACTTGTTTGTATGCTCAGGGAACAGATTTATCATTGATTAGGATTAACATTGACTACTATAAAAAATGTTACACTTTCTACTTCTGAAAATGGTCTACAGTTCATAGCATTTCTTTGTCTGGCATTTTGTGTTCTTCATCCTTTCCAGTTCTTTTTGCCAAAAACGGTAAATGTATTTTTAAAGCCCTTAACATGCTCCAGTACTCATGTGAATCATAAGTGGCCTTTGGATCCTGCACTTACATTTTTACATAGTCATTGTTACATGGTTTTAAAGTAACTTTAATTTCAGTTATCTCTGCAATACATCCACAGAGTCCTGTTTATTTATCTTGGAGAGAACAAGCCAATGTGATGCTAGGCTCAGCCTTTTGCATCTCTGCTTGCCACAGTGTTGAGAAAGTAATTCTCCTGAGCTGTTCCACATATCTGTAATACATAGAGACAGCTTTCTGCTTAAAAATAATGTTTTTACTATAGATATTAATTTTTCTCTAGCTTCCCAAACTCTAATAGCTGGGGCTGAAGCATGACTTAGCTTCATACAGTGAGAGATGGAAGAGGACGTACGTAGTTACTCAGTTGGCTGGTGAGAGAATGGAGTCTTAGTGAATGGGAGCACTCTGCTGTCAACTCTTCTATCACAGCTACTGCCCTCTATCACTGTAATTATATTTTTCAAATGCAAATGATAGCTTTAAGATTTTTTTCTTTGGTATATCGTTTACAGGAGCAGTTTGGTTTGTATTTCTCAGTCGGAGATAAATCTTGTTCAAGGCTAAGGACAGGAGGGTCTGATCCATTATGTTTATTCCCTTTTCTCTGAAGGTGTTTATTGGGTAGAAGTACAGCTAACTGTAGAGTCATATGAAGAGGCTTCCTCACCAGACAGGGTGTTTTGTGAGCAAAGTTGCTGTTACTGCCTCTCTGATCCAAGGAGAGCGATCTGTATGTGGGGAGCAGACCTGCACAGCCTTACTTCTGAGGGGAGTTGCTCTGTTGTTCTCAGCCACTCAGTATTTTGAATCCCTAAGAGATATGGCAGTGCCCTAGATTAAATTTTACTGTGGGTCTTTCAGGCAGAGAAATGTAGGTTGTGTCATATTTGTGGCATAGGAAAAGCTCAGCTTACTCACCTGCAGATTCTGTTGTTTATATTCAGAGAAAATGTTCTCCTGTTGTTTTTTTTTTTTTCATGTGTCTTAGTGCAAGTACAGCAATAATATTCATCCTTTCAGCTTTAACGTGTATCATTATTTGGCATTCTATTTCGTGTTCATTGACCTTGAGAGATTACATCCCACAGACCTGCCAAATTCCCAGCTACAGTACAGGCGTACTGTCAGTTTTTACTAAAAATTTCCAGTTTGTGTCAAGTGAAATTTGGTATTCCAAATTATTGGTGTTCAGTTATTGACGGATTTTTTTTTTCTCCTTTTCTTCCAAATCCTCTGCTACTCCAGGTATGAGGACGAATAATACAGACCACTGGTTTCGATGATGCCGGGCTTTTATAACTGGATTCATTAAGGAATACAAAGAAAATTCTTACAGGGATCAATAATGGTGTCTTCTGGCTGCAGAATGCAAAGTTTTTGGTTTCTGCTCATTATCAGCTTCCTGCAGTGTACTGAAGGTAAGCTTTAGTATATTTTTTACTTGAGTTTGCAGATGAGTTAAATGGACTGTACATTAATTTCTGTTGGATGACTTGAAGTTTGAGGATGTCAAACTAAATGTATCTATAACATATTCTAGGTTTAATTTATAAGACTCAAGTTGTCCCTTTTCAATGAAAAAAAGGGATTTTTTTTTTTTTGTTTTGATAATGTTGTATGTTCAAACTGAATGTTCAGGCAACTGAAGTGACAGTATTAATATGCTTGATTGCTAGGTGCCTTATTTTTGGATTCTTCCTGTTTATTCTTCCTTTTTTCTGTTCTCATTTTACAACCATTTAGAAGGAATGTATAAATACGTTAAATGTGATATAAAACAACTAAACAGTGGAAATTAAATACCTGTTTCACTTTTCTGTTTTGGCTTGCTGAAAAATAAATGGCAAACAATTAATATTAGAACTGCACAAGTTAAATTTCAGGAAATAAAACTCAAAGTTCATGCAGATATAGCATCTACTTGAAAATATTTTTGCTTTTTTTAGAAAGGGGCAAAACACTTCACTGTGATCAAATGGGTTTAAAATAACTCTTAAATCAAAGAGATGAAGAAAGAAAAAGATTTTTTAAAAAGTTGCATTATCTATTCTTTATCTGTTTTTCTTCATAAGTTTTACTTTATCTAGTTAGTCTATCTCCCCAGCTGTTCTTGTTGCCCTTTTATTAAACTGAAACACAAATGAAAGACAGAAGACAGAAGAACATGATGGTCTGTGAATTCCTAATGACAGAAATTCATACAAAACTTGAGGTGATTGCTGGCTGTGAGGATTTTTATTTGATTGCAGGTGAAAAGATTAGTTTAGTAAAAAATAGCATCTTACATTGTTCAGTAATTGGTATGTAATATGTAGGTTCTTGGTGCATCTGTGGCATGATCTCGACAGCTTTTAAAGCAGATACATACCTTATACTGTCAAAATTCTTTGAATTTTTAAGGCTAAATTTTCAGAAATATATCGGGAAAGTTACTCTGCCTCCCTCTTTCATCTTTCCCAAATCTATATAAATCAAAGGGTTCTATAAATAACAAGTCACCAAAAATAGCAAAACCCAAGGTTAAAAATTTAAATATTGTGTATGGCCTTCCATGCTCACTGTGTAATTTCCTAAGCTTTTATTCTAGACAAAATTACTTGAGTTGTGCATTGTACTGACAGATGAGCTCTGCTGAAATAAGTTGTTTATCTGCATGTGTGAACGTACACATCTATCAGGGAGTGTGTCCTCTGAGTCTTCACAAAGGTTTCTGAACATGGGGAAGTCTCATTTAACTTAAATAGCTTTCACAGTCAGTTTCCCCTTCCTCCTCTCTTTCTTAAATATTGCCAGAATGTATTAGAAAACTGGCATTTCCCACAGTGCACTGCAGATCTTGGGTGGTTTCATCATTGGTGGGATTTCTGATCTGGTTGCTGTTGTACTGACTGCTCTCTTGGTGTCTGTTGAGTCTGCGGACTTGGATATAATTTTACTTTTGTAGAAAAGCAATTATGAACAGCCGGAAAGTAAAATGCTTTTCAGCCTCTCTCACAGGTAAGAAAGGTAAAGGCCGATTAGGAGATTGGAATTATAAATCTTATGACTGGCTTGTTTGGTAATAAATGGTGTTAATTATAAGTGCACTTACGTTGCAAAAGTGGTCGCACTAGTTGAAACCAAAGGTGTAGGCATCTAGGTAGTAGAGACAACTATTTTATTTTCTGAAGTTTTAAAATACTAAGGATTTTCTTAAATTATTGCAATTGTTTCAAATCCTTATATCTAGTGCATTCTAAAAGATTCAGATACTTGTAGTTTAATGCTGTGTGGTGGTTGAAAACATTTGAAAGCAGAAAGGAAAGGTGGACAGCTTCCTGTGACTTGGTTATGGTTGCAAACAGCATGCTGTAAAAGAGTGTTTTTTCTGCTGAGTCTGGAAAGGAAAAAGGCAACTGAGAACTTTTGCAGATTGAATTTTTGCTATTTGCAGAAAGTTAATTTTCGTTGTCATCTGTAATATTTCAAGTTCATTCTGTTCTGTCCCTGTTTTTCTTGTTTTTAGTAGCCAGTAGCAATCTTTTGATGCTTCAGTTGTGAATTTACTTTCTTTAAGTCTATACAAGAGCTGCTTTTTCAGCTAAAAGAAACAGGAAAGGAAATTGGGAGCAGATAACAGAATCGTACCAAATTAATTGTAAATTCTTAAAATAAATGAAATACTGTGTCTCTGTATACTGGAAATGAATATTAATATGGAGTTGGCTTCCAGCCACAGAAGCAAAATGAATACCACATTATTACACTTTCTCACAAGATTACATTGCCTTCTGCTTTGGTAATAAGAGATGCCAAGTATAACGTGCTTTAGTAGCACTTCATGCCTGAAAGTATGAACATGAACAAAGGTTAAAATAAGAGCATCTAACTTTTGGTAGAAATAGGAAAATCTTTAATTCTCTTGCTTGGAACTTAAGTGTTTTTATAGAAATCTTATGTGTATGTGCAGGTTGTTGCAGTTAGTGGGGGAGAAAAACCTGGCTGAATTCCCTGCTCTTACATTTCAATGTTTCTGTACAGTTAAATGGAGAGAAAGTGGAGGGGGGGTGAGGGGAAAAGATCCTGGGTGTGGACAAGTGATTTGTTCATATTATGAAACATTTTCCAATCACGGAAAGGCTTCATTACTCTCATAGTGCCATAACTTTAACTCACCCGGGAATTAGCAAGCAGGCACAGTTATAGGAAGGCTGTAATTTTATTTTAGTGTTGCCTATCCAAACAGGAATAATATTTTCAGTTAAGAAGGTCTTGGGTTTGCTTTGTTTTTCCTGGCTGTGCAGTCCAGATGGGATTGCTTTTGAAGCAGTCCCTTCGTTCAGTTAAAATGCACCTGGAACAGACAAGTGCCAGCAGCTGGATGGGAAAACCACGCTGAGTTATTATACACTGCTGATACATTTGATCAACAACAGGTCAATATTGCTGTGTGGAGGTTTGAAAAACGTTGTTATTGCCATCAATAGTGAGCGTTGCAGCCCCAAATAAGGAAGAGATAAAAGGTCAGAAAATGGAATGAAAAACTGAAGTCTTGAACTTGAATATTAATGTAATTTCTGAAAGAATTGTTCTGCTCCTTTTTCTGGCATATTCTACTATAGGCATGTCTTTAAAACTGCAGTTCTACTAAAAAAGGCAGACTGAAAGGACTGCCTTGGAAAGTAGTTCGGTTCAGACTTGGGCAGGTATCTGTGTGAGTCCTGGCCTCGTGCCCTGGGAAAGACGGAGCTCGCTCTGCGGCTGTGCCAGAGCCTGTTGCCATCATGGATCTCTGGTCTCATAGAAATATGGGGTTTGTGCCCCTCTCAGTCCCATGCAGTGGAGTCCTGCACCTTTGCTTACCTGTTTCATATGAAGTCCAGGAAATTAATTACTTTTGACACCACCTTTTTTTTCTTTTTTTTCTCTTTTTTTTTCCCCCCTTCCTAATTAGGTGAAATCATCCAGCAAGTTAAAAATTATCTGAGAAAATACAGAAAGTCAGAGAGTGAGATCACACATGCCTTGTTTCCATAGCAAAGCAGAGTAGAAAGCTTATTATACATATTATTGGTTTCTCTTCAAGCAAGTTAAGACAGATACACTAATATGCATATGAAAAAAAGATGTCAGAGCTAAGCATTGTGGTGAAGGTTGGATTTTGGACTGTGCAGGTTTCGATATTTTAAGCTTTATCTTGCTTACAAAGTCCACCTTTTTGACTAGCTTTTGATGCCATTTGTTTTTATTCTCTCCTGCTGCTTGAAAAGCACAAATGCTTGGGAAGCACTGAAATAATTTTCTTTGCTTAGATTCTATTTTAATCAAGTCTTAATACAATTTTAATTCTTTTTCTTATGAATTATTATCTGTGCTTTGTACAAAGGAAGGAGCATCATGCTTTCATTATCTATTTAATTCTGTTTTTCTAAATGGAATTAATGTTTTTTAAAGAAATCCAGCCTGTCTTTGCTTCTGAATGTTTGTTTTCATGAACATTACACTGACAAAGATATTTTCTTACGAATTTCAGTTATGCCAGCCAAAGAGCTGAATGTTAAATTGGGAGCAGTTTTAAGTGCTTATTCAATGTTAGTGCAGTTACTAAAGAAGAGTCATAATAAATACAGATAGTGTACGTTGGACCACTGCAAAGATACTGGCTATTTTAGTGTATGGCCTCAGATCTTCAGCTGCCTGATGAGATACTCAGACATGGACTGTTTAAGGCATATGGCACAGGTACTGAACGAGCTGTGAAAGCACATCAATTTTCCTACAGGTTTACTAGGAGGTATAAGTAGGATTTTCCTCAGTAAAAAAAAAATAAAATAAAAACTTGTACTCTGGACTTGAGTAGAAATCAAATTCTGTTAATTAGTGGATTTAGGTTCTACAAGGAGTGAAATCCATTATAGAGTCACTCAAGAGCAACTAGGAGCACTAATTTAATTTCTGGCCCAGGAATTTATCACAGTGGGAGCTCTGTGAAACACCCAGTTAGTAGAAACTACTTGGTTTACAGAGTTTGCAAAGCATCCGTAAGCACACCCAGGTGCTAAGGCCAGACAGTTATTCCCCGTCCTGTTTTCTGTCCTGGAAGATCATGCCATTTTTTCAGTGGGATATTCTGGTGCATGCTTATCTGGAACATCTCTTTTTCCTTTACTGAGATGTAGGTCCAGCATATTTTCTAAAAAGGAAATTGATCTAAACAGCAGGACCAAACTTTTCTTAAAGAAGAATGTCTTTTAAGGTTTTCAGTTGCATTTCCAGGTAATATAGATAGACAGTCTGCCTGGAAAATCCAAAGATATTTTAACATGCTGGCAGTGAATAATCTTTTTATATATTCCCTGAGCAGTGAGGTCTGCAGGACTTTGTGCTGTAACATTACATTTTTGAAACCAAAACTAAACCACCACTATTTTAAAACGTAGAACCATGTAAAAGAACGCATGAAGAACCATATTAAATGCTGTACTAACATTTAATTGAGAACTTGCTAGGAAGTGTTAATGTAAGAGTCTTAAATTTTAAGCAAAGAAAAGAGTGTAAAGGCATAGTTACTATGAGATGAATAATAGTATTCCTTTTCTGATATGCTGTCTTCTCAGTTACTGAAAAACCTCCTTTATGAGTGGAGATTTTGCGTATTCCTGAGCTCTGTATTCAGAAAAAGATAACCCTGTAATGTGTCAAATGATAGAAATGAAGTGTGTTGTGCTAGGGGCAGATGCTATATTTTCAGAGCCCTCTATGCTGCTGCTAGAGTTTTTTTAGTTGCTGTAACCTTGATAGGTCTCAGTGGGCAAGGTGAGCCATGCAGGTGACCATTGCAGTGAGGGGGAATGGATTTAACCTTCAACTTCACTGACATCATTGCCCAAGGAGCTTTTCTTTTGTTAAATATAAATCTGGGTATATTTTAGATTAGTTTGTTATGATAAGGTACCTTTCCAAGAACACAATAAAAGAATTTGGTCATACATGTCTTTAAAAAAAAAAAAACCAAAAGGCTTCATTAGTATTCTGTTACTACATGTGGAAAAATATTTTTTATTAAGAGTTATATTTTAAAAATGTTTAATTATTTTTCATTTCTGGTTTTGTGTTGTGTTTTTTTTGGGGGGGGGGGATGTTTTTTTGTTTTTGTTTTTTTTTTGGTCAAGTGGAAGAATACTGCTTGTCTTAGTAACAAGGATTTTTATATAGTTTTAACAACATTGTTTTTATATTGTACTTTCAGGTCATAGTGTAAAATGGAAGTATAACTGCCTGAAGCATCTGATATCCATGAATGCCTCAGCACTACCTTTCTTATTGCATTTAGTGTCCTTATGATCAGATTATAAAAATTATCATAACGTATAATGATTTTAGATTTAATATTTGTTGCCAAGTTCTACAAGCACATAATGGGTTTTATACTTGCAAGTAGATCCATTGATGCTCATGGTCTACCTCTATGAGTAAATGATACAGAAAGTGATACCATTTATGCTGTGTATTGTACAGGTGTCTTGTTAGCAAGATGTGTAAGTAGAATGAAAGCACTACAGAGAAAGGACTTACAGAAACAGCTCTAATATATGTCCCATGTATGTGCCCACTTGCATGTTTGTGAGAGCATTCCAGATTGTGTTACCTGAGGAAGAGGAGATCAAAAAAATCACAGAGAAATGTTTGTGGCTTGTCCATCCCTGCTCCCATCATGAGTGCACTTAATAGTTTAGGAGCTCCTTACAATATGGAGGAGATGGTTAAAAACTGCCTGGCCTTTTGCAGTGGTTAATTAGCATCATATTTACTCATTAACACTGGTTGTTTAGAAGAATATTTATAGTTGCTCCTTCTGATTGTTTTTTCTTTTGTTTTGTTATGCTTGAATTGGCATTTCAAATGAGACTCGTGAATGCTGGATACTTTTCCAATCATAATTCAGGGTTTTTTCAGGAATATGACATTTTTTACATTTTTAACGCAGGATATATTTTGCATAGGTGACTCTGTGAATGAGCCATACCTGAAATTCACAGACATAGTGTCATAAATTGAATACGCAGTTCTTTCTTATAGGTAGGAGCTGAAAAAATCCTTTTGCTTAAGTTGTCCCAGATTTCTGCCCTTTCAGAAGGAGTCTTGAACTACTTCACTGGCTTTCAAAACCCAATTGTGCTGAAGCTCTTTGTGTTTCTGTAATCTCTATCTTCTCACTTTCTTTTGAAGTATAAAGAAATAGAGTTGTAAAAATGTTAGCTCAGTTTATGGCTCCTTCTTTCAGTCAGGGAGACAATTCATCCATGTCCCAGTGATATTAAGACACCACGTAAATGTATGTGAGGGTGTTGATGGTGGTAGGGGAGATTCCCTGGTTGTTCCTTCTGAGCTTGGACCAGTCCAGGTGGTTAGGAATGTTTCATTCTTTTTGTTGTTTTCTCAATTTATACTAGTATAATAATCCCTGATGTTTTCTTGGTGTATAAAAGATGTGTGGGAGACTAGTTGGGAAGCAAAATGAATTTTTTTTCATCTGTTGCCTGAGCAACCCATACATGTGAGAAACCCAGGGGGACCACATAACTTTCAGTTGTTGGATACAGCACTCTGTGAGTTTTATGAGGGATTTTGATGATGGAAGGAAAGCTGGCTTTTGTGTTTTCCCTTGTCAGAAATTGTGATATCTCTCTCAGGAGTTAGGTAGATTTGTTCTGTTCCAGCAGAAAGTACAATTAATGCAAGGTGCAGTTTGAGCAATTTTTCTGTTAAATTTGAATACAGTAATTAATTTAGGAAACCTGAGAGGAAGTCGACACTGAAACCAGATTAGTCTATATGCTGCATTTTTAGTTGTAAAATCAATGAGAAATGTTTGTCTTCTGTAGATTTCAGTGCTATTTTGTACTACTTCAATCTTAACCATCTTTTGAATGAGCTTCAGTCAGATTTGCCTGCTTGCCGCTGATCCCGTTTGTCTGTGCATGGGACTTGATCTGCTTTCCACAGTATTTCACATTAATTTCTCTTATTGAGCTGCCCCAGTTATTTTCTCTAACTTAGGCTTGTGGATTGCCTTTAATATTTTTCCTTTTTTTTTTTCCTTTTTAATAATTACATAATGTCACTTTAAGAATTAAGTTGGGATTTATTCTGCGCCATTGTAACATTTATCATTGAAAGTCTATTGGTAAAATACGGGTTTGTGGCTGAGAACTGATCATGCTTTCTAGTGGCTTAAGATGAATATGCTTTTAGTAAACAAAACTGAACAGTTTGCTGCTTATGCTTTTGCATCATTTAATTTGCAACAGATGAAACTGGCATGCGTGAAGAGTGAAGCATGGAAAGTACTAGAGGGCATACGGGTGGTTTGTGATGTGGATTATTACCCATAAAGATGGATAGAGTCCACAAAACATCACTTCATGTATTAGTGCACCAGCTGGAAAAAAACCCAACCCATATCAGGATTGCGTATATTGCATAAACTGTTTGGTTTAGGCCTTCAGTTTGAATCCTGATCAGTAATACACTTTAAATCTGCTCTATCTTTATGCTAGTGTAAGAGCTATATGTATGTATGTCTTCATATCTGTAAAAAGCATCTGTACATTTTTAAAAATTCACAATACAAAAGTCTGGAAGTCATCCATATGTAAACTGTCTTGAAGGATTTATGGTACACAGTGTTTTGTTCTGCAGAGTAAACTAAGTGCTGAGAGGAAAAACAGTCGAGAAAGACATCTAACCAGCAGTCTTTCCTTTACCAGTTACAGTGTAATTGAGTAATATAGCAATTATTTTGTTATATGTTTTATATATTACAGTATAACAATTAATTTGCTGTATAAATTATTTTGAATTTCATAGTTAAATCAACAGTCCTAACTCAGTCCTGACAAGAACTCCGGTTATTATATTTAACCTTACCTCTTTGTTGCATTATTTTCTAGCTCTTGGATTTGTCATGGGTCCGTTTTAGCTGTATTTCTATATTGCCTTCTTTTTACAAAAGGTTTTTTGAAGTAGAGAGACTTTCTGAATATTTGCTATTAGAAATTTGTCATCATGTTATTGCCATTTGTAACAGACTCAATAATTCTGACTTTATTTATCTCAGAGTTTTATCTGTTTTGATTTTTTTTTTTTTTGATGGATTATTAAAAATTAAAATAGAAAAATCTAGTGACGGTAATGGAAAAAATTAAGTAAAGAAAACCTTTGGTCAAGGTATGGATGATTGTGACCTAACCAAAATTTATTCTCTTGATCCTATTTCCATATGGAGTATGGGATCAAATTGTAACAGAGAAGAAAAAAAAAAAAGTGTATTTAGAAGCATTCAAAAATGTTAAGCAGCAATAAAACTCCAGCCATTTAAATGACAGCAGCTGACTATTTGAATTAACTTTGTGTTTGGCTTAATTTTGGGTCCTAATTATTCCTAACTTACGTGAGTAGATTTCAATTATACAATACAGCAGGGATTTGTATCTAAGGCAACTAAAGGAATCATTTTACATAAAGTACTTTTGTTCAACTGATTAGGCAGGTTAAAATGGAATAACTGAAAATGGAAACTCATGTCTGATAAGGGCCAATGAATTGTTACTAGTGACACTATGAAGAAGTAACACAAGGAAATCTCATTTTTGAAGATCTTGAGAATTTTTTGCAGCATGATGTGGTGTTAACCACTTACAAGTGATGCTCGTGAGTATTAACAATAGCTCTATAAAAAGACTGCTCATTTTTGGTGCCTTGGTTTGGTCTGCATGAGGTGGCTTTTACTAGAAGCTTATTAACTAAAAATCTTGTTATAAAAAGACTTTTTAATATTTATTTATTTATGCCAGTTAACTAGTTAAATGGGCAGAAGGTGCTATGTTTATTGCATGATGTTTAAACATCATTGATGCTTAAGCATAAAGCATTTTTAAACATACAGTTCTCATCTCCAATATCCCATTTATTTAGAATTGCTGTTCCATGAAAATATTTCTCAGTTATGCTACATTCTTAAGGTAACCTGGGAGAATTAGAAGTGAAGGAGGGTGTATAAAAGCATCTGGAATCATTTCCCATTTGTATTACCTACACAAATATATACCCTTCATGAAGAATTAATTTTTGAACAAATTACCTGCATAGTTTGAGCTTAAAATCAGGTATTTTTATGCATATAGATACATATTTTGACAGTGTGTACATATATACTCAGCTAAAATTTAGTTTTTATTCTGTGAGCATTTGTAAAGTCGTGCCTCCTATATCAGATTTGCAGCGTAGGTAGATGTCTCCTTTTGATGATACTGGACTAAATTCCCTAGACTTAGAATGCTTAATTTTGTTTTTCCTATTTTTCAAGCTCAACTTTTTTGGTTTCCTCAACCAAAGTATTGAAGGTTACAAGAGTGCTTATTCTGCTGACAGCACAATAGCATGTCTGCAACCTAAACTATTAAGTCTGTTTTTAGAGCTGTCAGCTTTGCCTGTGTCACTTGAATATACTCCTAGACCTTATAGTCAGATACTTTAGGAGAAGCACTGCAGTTGTTTTCTGTGTTTGTTGTGTTTGGGAGATCAGAACTTGAAGTACCTCTGATGAGGACAATGTAAGGCTTTGATGCTGTTTAAAGGGAGGAAAAAATCCACCTACAAAGGATATGGTTAAAATATGTAACAGGAATTTCTAAATTAATGCTTCAATTCTAAATAAATGCTTAAAAAATATACCATAATAGATCCACATGTATCTCATTCCTCCTCCTTGACGAATTTCAGTTTCCTATGGAAAGTACGTATTTTTGATCATATGTCTGCTGTTAATGTATTCATGCTACACACTTTCAATTAGTACTGCTGACAAGTTATTTAGGAATGTCTCTGGAGCATGTGGAGACGTGTACAGCTTCTCCAAGTCTGGTGTTTGCTTTGCAAAGTGAAAGTATTAAGATTTAATTACCATAAGATGTTTGCAGTAGGTAGCATGCCTTGCAAAGACTGTCAAGGGCAAGGCTTCAGGTGCCCTCCATGCACCTGGGGCAGGAGGACATTTGCATCTGCCGGGGGTGCTCATTCTGGCGCCCCTGTGGTGGCCCTGCAGCAGACTTATACTGGGACCAGGACTGGCAGGAGACAGTCTGTCTTTTTTTAGGAGTAAGTTTCCCCCAGTCACCTCCCTGAACCATGTCACGTGGGTGCTGGACAAGTGGGAGAGAGGTAGGTCGTGGTGGAGCTGTCAGAGTGCTTCACCTTGAAATAGTTGAAAAAAATAGTGATATCTGTGCATCCACTGAAGCTTGGGAAACCACTGTGCCGGTCGGGTGGGCATTGTCTTTTCAAGAGGGAAAACAAGTCTAAAAAGTGTCATTCTTTGTCAGAATTTTGTACTAGTGTGATTAATATTCCTTTGTGGGACCCTGTCATCTGAAGTCAGAGAATCTACACTCCTTGATTTAGTTATGAAGATGGTGAAGGGTATCCCAAATTGCCTGCTAGGGTTTACAAGTGCAAATATGAAGACTGTCTTTGTGTCTTTATAAAGGTGGGGCTGGGTAGATGTCAGAGTTGCATCTCATTTCTGTCCTGAAGAGGGGAACAAGATTTTTCCAAAGGGTTCGTTTCCCAGATAAACTAGCCCTTTCAGAAGTGGTTTAGGGATTTTAGGAGTGCATGTACTTTTACAGGAATGGAAATTGCCTCATTATATTTTGGTCCTTCAGATTTTTTTCTTTCACTGGTAGCCAATACTGGAAGCTGCAGAGGAAGGTGCCAAAATACTTAAATGCACAAAGTAGCCTGCTTACAGTGGACATTTCTTAATTATCTACTGTCACTGAGTGCCAGTAGATATCTCCTGACTCATTTCTTAGGATATTAAGAGTATTTACCGAAGTTACATTTTTAGGTTTTGGCATACAGTACTGTGGTCATGAACCTCCCTGTCTTTTGTCAACTTTATTTTTTAAAGACATTATCATGGAGTGTATTGCTCCATCTCTTGCTTCTCACCCCATTTCCTCATCATATACAGAGTATAATGAGTAATACTGCTGTCTTGTAAACTTTGTCATTCTGTTTCTTCCTCCACCCTCTCCATCATCCCTTTCTGATGATCAAGGTCACCTCACAAACCTCAACTGTGCAGAGGAAGTCATTCAGCTTCTCTGCATTGAGTTTCTTAGCCTTAGTGGGTCACCTAATGCAGCAAACTCGTCACTTCTCACACAAAAGGACCTTCCTACTTTTATTGTACTTAAGAAATTTCTGGCTATGAAATCATTGGAAAGCATTTTGGAAAAAACACCTGTGAGTTTTAAGATGTGCACAGAACATGGGCTTGGAAAAACATACTGCAGAGTGAGGTGACAAAACCAGTCATATTTTGCCAGTTTGTTTAACTTGATGTAGTGATAGAAGTCATAGTGCCGGATACTTTCCTTTAATTTTGCAGCAGTTATAAAATTTTCTGTATCTAATTGCAGCAAACTTTTTCTGGTCTCAGCAGTTTTTTCTTCTTGCTGAGCAAGTAGTGTGTTTGTATAAACATGGTTTATGGATGTTTAAGGGCTTATAATTTTCTCTTTAAACTCAAACTTAATTTTTTTTTTTTTAATGAAAAGATTTTATGGCCTACGCATGCCCCATGAGAAAAGGAAGAAGTTACAGATGGTCCAGAGGAGAGGGTCTGTTTCATACATAAAAACTTCATGTCAGCATTTCAACAGAGCATTTTCTTAGGGTATCTCTGTTATCACTGACACTTTCACATTGACAAGCATATGGGATGTAGTGCTGAATGTGTAAATTGAAATGATCACATCTAGCATTTCTCTGTACCAGGTGCCAGCTTGCTGCTGCAGCTCTGCACTTAATATTGAAGGAGGAGTGCTAGGAATAGTTTCATTTGCTAATTACCTCTTATCTCCAGTACATAGTCCTTGGGCAAACAGCTTACCCAGGTGTTTTTGAGAACACCTATCTGGCCAGTGCAGGATTGCAGGTGGTCCTGTGATGACAAAACAGAGTGCAGAACATGTACGAAATCTCCATCCATCTGTGTATGGTTTTTTTCTCTTTTTTTATTGTCTTCAGTGTTGAACAGAAGACAAATTTGCAAGAATTTTTCTGTCCTTATAAAATTTGTCACTGTGAAAAGCAAGAGCCTGCTATTCTGCAGCCTACAAGAAAAGTATGTGCATGTTTGTTATGTTTGAGGTTTTTTTGATAACAAACCTGATTGTCCTGTCTTGTTATTTCAGTGGAAAGAAAAGTGTGTGCATGCCAGTAAGAGTGTTGCAAGGACCTGCAAGTTAAAATAAATAAAATGTGGTGGTTTAAGGAAGCGGCAGAGTCTAAATTGCCTTTCAGTACTCCTTTTCCAGGATCCAGTTTAACAGGATTATATCATTTTACTAATAACACTTTGATCTGTCATTTATACAAAAAGACAGGCTTTCTGAAGCATTTGCCGTACGTATTCTTTTGGGGTAGACTTAATCATTTGCAGAACTGATAATATTTTCTTATTCTTTAAAAATTCACATTACAGTTTTATGCTTAATAGGACTGTGATTTAAGTGCGGAATGGTAAAAAGAACCATTTAGTTCATAATCCAGTAATTCAGACACCTAAATTATGCCTCCCTTTACCTGAAATTTATTAAAATGAGTACAAATAAACTTCAGAAGAGTGGATATCATCCAACTGCCCTTTTAGATCTTTTTAATCCCCTATAGAACAGATACATTCCTTACTAGAAATAAGTGCAACATCTGGTTCTTTATTTTTGCTTGCATTTTTCCACACTTCTCATAAGAGTTCCAGTTTCCATTCTCAGGCATTTTATGCAGTCTAAAATTCATGATGTTCACTAGAGCATCTCAGTTTTGTGTATATGTGTGTGTGGTATACATAAATATATGTGTATGCCCAAGACAATTTTATTAATAGTTGCACCTTCACACTTGTTTTATTTTGTGCTTCTTGTTTGCAAGTTAATATTTACTAGCGCTCAGGAGGTGTTATATAGCAACTGGTTAACCAAAAAAAAAGGCACCCCACACCTGACAAACAAAACCAACAATAAAAAGCCCCCAAAATCCAATCCAAAGGGGAAAAAAAGCACCTGATTGATGGCAGTACCAGAGTTTGGAATCTTGATGAAGATTTAGTTACTAACGATGCACTTTTTAAAACCAGACATAAGGAGTTAATGAATATTTTAATACATAGTTAATTGATATTTACAGGGTCTAGCAAATCAACAGGATTTTTTTATCTAGCTTGAAAATGATTCCTACAATCTCTTGATGTACTCATGTAGAACTCATCCTGCTGTATGATAATTTGTGTTTAAAAATAATGGTCTTAAGTGTATTCAAATATTATTAGTATTGATCTCAAAGCCTGCTTTAAAGGATCTCAGGTTATTTCCAAGGTTAATTCCTGTATGGTTCTGTGAAAACAAATACATGCATATCTCCGTCTTCATCTCTCATTTTTTCTGTAACCTGTTTGGTTTGCAGTGTTACTGCAAGAAAACAAGGGGATTGTATTTCAACAGCTAGAAAAAATTGCCATTTCATTATCACTTTGAGTAGGAGTAAAACTGATCAAGGTAATAACTTTAGCTAATACATGAGGCAAAGCTGACAGCTGTGTGTATTTCTGAGTGTGTTAGGTGCCTAACTTGTGATTCCCTCGGGGAAAATAAGGTGCTTAAAAACCTTAAAAAAACTTAAAAAATACAACCCTTGATAAGAATTCTCACTTACCTGAGAAATGCTTCCTCATAAATGGCTGAGTTTCTTTCTGCCTTTGTTTAGATTAGGAAGACTAATTAAAGTTAGGTCACATCTGTTTCATGTACAGATTACGCTGAATTAATCATTGTTTCCTTTCACTGTTGCCTTGGCATGTTTGTTCCCTGCTACTCTTTTGCTGGTCCTCGTGCTAACCTTGGAGTAGTGTTGTGGGGCTGAGCAGGGACAGCTTGCTGCAGGATCAGGTTGGCTGTGCTGGGACCTGACCCTGCCAAGCCAACTGAGCAGGGTAACTGAGTGGCACGGGAACCTGGAGCTCAGAAACCTTCCCACGCATTCCTGCCGGCCCATTAGCTGGTATATTCCTCTTTCCTGCTCCTCTGTCTTTCACATAAGTTTCTGGAGAAGAAAATGTAATTTTGATAGTGGAAGAGAATAGCTATGTGCATCCATTGAGTTTTATCCTTCTGCTAAAGCCTGGTCTTGTATGAGCAAACTGGTTCTAAGTTAATTTTGTAATTGCAGGGGGGGTTTGGGTGAAAGGAGAAGTGAAAATGGCAGAACATTTAACAAAGGGTGTACAGTAGGGTGTAGTACAGTTCAGAGCATTTTATGAACAGTTAACTTCCAGTGCTGTTGGAGTTAACATTTCTTCATTTTGTACAGGAATAAATCATGTAATGTCAAGTTGATTGCTCTAAAATACAGATGGAATAAACACTGGAAACTCCCAGTGAGCATCCAGAGATCCTTTCCTCTCAAGCTAAGGCCTCTAAACAAAACTGTATTTTAAAAATAAATTGCTTACTGTCAAGTCATTTCCTCTGGCATTTGTTTCTTAAAATATGTATTTATAGTTGGAGAATTTTGACTAAAAATTCAGCAGGTACCAAAAAGATAATTATAAATATATATACATACCTTTTTGCATCTTACAGGTGGAAAAACTGTCCTAACTCCGTAGTCCCAGATGGAATGAGGCTGGAAAAATATCTTGAGCATGCAGTTCCTCTGTGCAAATTCAGCTACCTTAAAAATCAGTGTGTGGGTTTTTGTGTCATGAAGTAGATCTTCAATTTTCACATCTGAACTTCTGCAAACGCATGTTTCTGTGCACAGGTCAGTTTGCTTTGTGCACTCGGGGGACTTACAGTGTCCTGTTTTCTCAGTGGGTTCAGTCCCAGCAGTGCTCTGCCCTGCTCTGGCATGGTGATGCTTCTCTTCTGCCCCAGCCCTGACTCCTGGATCCGCAGTGGGCACAGCTGCCCCTGTGGTCCTGTGCTGGCAGGAGCTGGGGCTTGACCCTGATCGCAGCATGGGGCTGTGTTGCTTCCAAGTCCTGGAGGTGGCATGAGTGGCTGGGCACTGAAGGGGCATGAAGGCCAATAAAGGGCTACCCTTCTCTGTGGCAGTGCAGTTTTATAATGGCTCAAATTAACTCTGAAATTATTTTCTCAGTCTCTCATCAATGTCCTAGTTTTAACAAAGCTTCAGTTTTCTGTCCTATGAGCAGGTATTTTCAAAGTGTTGTTATGCTTAGAGATGGAGGCAGCTGTTTCATTGCAGGTGCACACTGGAGATTCTTAGATGTTATGGACAGTAAGTTTATGCTGTTAGGCACTGTATTTGCATTTAGGTGCCTAAAACATAGTCGTGAGAGACTGTGACAGTGGTATTTTCCAGGTCTTGTTTCTCTTGAGGTGCATCAGCCCAAAGGAGATGGGTAAATAACAAAGACCAAACAGCTTCTTGAGTTAAGAATTTATTTCAGGCCTCTGAAGAACTCATTTACCTTGTTCAAGGGGTCAGTTCTTTAGATGACTCCTAAACCAGGAAAAACAGGTTGTTCAGAGAATACCTCCAGGCCAGGTAAGGCCCCAGATCTTTTAACTCTGATTTTCATTATAATGGCTTTCCCAGTCCAGGCATGAATAGACATCTGGGAAGCTGATCCGTTCATCCTGAAGTAGCCTGAACAGAAAGTTGGATCAGCCATTTCTCGTATCTTGTCTTTCTGATATTTGTTGTAGCAGTTTCATAAGTGATTTTTCATGTGAGATTTATGAGCTCAGCGGGGATTCGTCATGTAGAAACAAACTGAATTCAGGGAAAAGTAGACTCTTTCACAAACCCACAATTTTTTCATTCCTTTCCAAAACTCATAGTATGAAAAAGTGCCTCTAAATTTAATAAATGGAAAATATTCATAGTGAAATATTTCATACTGGAAAAAAAGGAAGTGATTTTAAGAGTAGTGTTTATGACATCAAATATTAAAAAGCAGCTCTTAAGTATTAAATAAAATTTCAATCTTGTCATATTAAGCAAATTCAGTTTCTATATCCTGTAATTTAAATTTACTGTTTGTCTTTAGGACTATACTGTGGTATAACTTCTAACTGTAATAATGATTATTTGAAGGATGATTTTTGTTTTTTCCCATTTTTTTGCGGCAATGTATGTTTCTTTTGGCTTTATACTTTCTTTTTGGTCTTCAGCTTTATATCATTAAGAATATTTTGAAGAATATGTAGAGGCAGATAGAGGTGGAGCTGCAGAAATAAACTCGTCCATTGTTTTCATCATACTAGTATTTCCTGTGCTCAAAATGTAATTTCCTTTGTTCTGTCAACAACTAAGAGGTATTTAAGCACTTTATTGTGCCATTCAATTTTATTTCAAAATATAGTTGCCACCGTTCTCAAGTATTTTCATGTGATTTCATTATTCATATGGCAAGCAGTTGGTGCCAAAGCATGGCACTTTCAATGTACAGGTTGCGCTGTACGATGGGGAAGAGGCTCAATTCACACAGAAGGCAATAGATCTGCTATTTTAAGAAACACAGACGGTATTCTTTCACCTTTTAATATGGCGTATTTTCTGTTGTTGGAGCTTAATGGATCTGAATCTGAACAAAGAAATTGGTTGTTACTGTAGCAGAATTGCAGATTTGTTTTGCTTACTGTTTTTGCTCTAGTTTCAGCTGGAGGAAACTGCATGGTGTAGTGACAAGACTTCCAAACTGATACGAAACAGTAATGGAAGGCATTGTAGATGATAGCCAAAGAAGAGGTATTGGGTAGTAAATTAGTTATGTGTGTGCTGAATACTTGTAAATATATGAGATTTATAATCTGGGGTTGTACATTATAGCAAATATTGAATCTCATTTGAATGAAACATGTTGCCCTAGTTTGAGAAGAGTGGTGTTCTACTTAATTGCATTTTTTTTAAATAAATTTTTGCTCCAGAAAGCAGAAGGGAAAAACACAAATTTCCACAGCTGTATTTGATATGACTAATGCTGGAAGTTGTGAAAGGCAGAGATGCCTAGTAGGAGAGTTTTGATAGAAGGAAGAGGAAAGTAGCCCTAAGCAAGTGCTGTGAGCAGTCCTGGGGGGACTCCATCTTTAACAAAGGAACAGAGGAAATGTATCTCCTGGTAACTCTCTGAAGCAAGTTAGCTTTGCGTAAAGGAGGAGCTCAAAAACCTGCAAGTGAACCAAGACAGTGCAAGAGCTAGAAAGGGTTTTTTGGGGGAGCAAGCTCTACATTTTTGCTTTCATAATTTACTTAAATCCTTCCAGCTTTCTAATCAAGAATGTGACCCTTTCACACATTTTTAAAATGTTTGCTGGCCTAACATGTAGAGGGAGTGTCCAGGACATGGGACCAACAGCAGTGGGATATGTCTCTTGGTAAGTTGCGAACATCCGGCAAGTGGGATTGGGAGTGTCAGGCTGGAGGAGGATGCTCTCCCAGCTGATCCTCACAGACAGCAAGGGGCCCCATTTGGCAAGAGGCAGATGGCAGCAAGGCACGTTGTTCCTGCAGGCTGGGAGGAAGAAAATACTTCTTATGCAGGAAAAGCTGCAGGCTCTCAGTCCTAATAATGGTAATGGGTAACATGCAGTTTATCACATGGAACACCAAAATAATGGAAAACAATTATTGTACAGTTTTCCTAGTTCATTTTTGTGAGGTTTGGAATATTTGAAAGGTGTCTGAGGGAGAAAAACCTTTGGTCACCTGCTCCTTGTTTCTCCACAGTGGTATGCTTGAGAGGGGTTGATGCAAAACAAACAAAAACATTTAGGAATATGAACACAATATACTTTTAAACAAAGTGTAAATACAACTGAATTAGCAGTACAATTAAAATAATTTGCCTGTAATGTTTATTTTCTACATTGTTGATACTCTGAAGGGGCAAGGTGGTGTGTATTTAATGTTAACATGTATCTTGCATCTTTCTGAACTGGGCTGTTAGTTGTAACAATCTCGTGAAAGATCAGAACCTTCTCAATTCCTCATCATCTGCAGGATTTTCATTTTCTCTCTGATTTCCCCCTTCAGCTGTTGTTCTCTAATTCTGGCTTNAAAAAAAGAGTTTTTAGAACTCGCGTCTTGTTAATGTGTTTCTTTTGCAGTGTTTCCCTTTGGGACGATTCTTAATCTCCCAGAAGCATCAAAACGTTCAAATTAATGTTGGTTTACTGGCCAGTACGGATAAGAGACCATTCTTGAGTGCATGTTCTTATATCTTTTCTTGTACCCTTTCACTCAGTAGGATTGTGGATTTCTAGAAAGGTTTGGAGTTTAGGCTGCAGTGCAGATGTGTTCAGCTGCTGGTCTCTGCCTCCCACCATCTTTCCCTATTTCCTTGCCAATTCAAACAGCACTTTCCAGATTTTCTTAATGAAATTCAGTTCACCTTACTCAGCCTAAAGTGAGTACTAGAGGGATGTATTTAACCTAGAAACTTGATCTGTGAGTTATCTCAGTTCTATCAGCCTAGGTGCTTGTTGGGACTTGGATCCAAGTCACAGGAGTGAAAATTTCTTGCCAGAAATTTTAACTGCAATTTCTAGGCATAGCTAGCACTATCAAAATATGAAAGAATTAAGTTGTCTCATTACTCTTCACTTTACAGAAGTGAGAAGTGTGTCAGCACCTTCCCAAAATGAAGCGACTTTAAGATTAGGTATACTTTTTTCTTATTGCCTAAACTTAATCTGTTCCCCTGGTGCTTATTAGTTTTTGCCCTCTTTGCCTGTCTAAGACTCCCTCTGAAATAAATAAACCATGCTGTGCATCGGGGGACAGTGCATGGCCCTTTGGAAGTATTTTGCTGTAGGGTCTCCACTGCTGTGATACAAGTCTCAATTTGAAATATGTATTCTGCATTTCAGACCGTAAGAGAACTGGGAGAAAAAAAAAATTACAAAATAAAAGAGGACATTACTATGATGGGTTTTTTTTTCATCTGTATTGAAAATGTAGTTCTCTTGTTAACTTTGTTAATGCAATTAGTAAGGAAAGAACATGGCTGAAACAAAGATCTGTATCAGTAAAATTCAAAATAATTCACATCAAGAAGAAAATAGTCATGAGATGTAGCTTATTTTTAAAATTAAGACTTTGAAGTTTTAAAAAAAAAGTGGTTTTTATTTTGACATAATTATATACATGTTACCAGCATTGCAGTGAAGACGACATTTCCAGAAACAAAACACATCATTTATAAAGGCTGTTGAAAACTCAGCTCTCAAATTATTCTGACTTCAGTGGTATGAATTACACATATAACCAGAGCCTTTAACATAAAATGACTGCGGCACCAGCATCATCTTTCATCTCTTTTACCTCCCGTATCTCATACTTATTCTATCGTTTTGAAAAGGTCATATCTGTTAATGTAAATGGTCTTGTACACCAGTACAAGTAATAGAAGGGAAAAGTAAAGTAATCTTTATTATGGAGAGTTATCAATACATGTTGCCTTGTCTATAATTTAGTAATTATTAATTAAATGAACAAATCCTTCAATGACTGAGTGTAATAGAAAACTGAGATTATGCTGATTTGTGATTAAAACAAGCCAGTGTGACCACTTAAAAAAGCATTCTAGCCTCTTGCCCACCCCTGGGACCTGTTTCCAACTAAAAGTTACCCCTCCCTACAGAAATGTGGTCTGCACCCTGATCAGTTATGCAGCATGGGTGAGCCACTTGCACTGTAAAAAAAAACAAACCACCAAACAAGCACACACCGCAAAACACCTAACCTAAACAAGGGAGGAGCAGCAAAGATGAAAGCCAAACTCTTTTTCTCCCCTTTCGATTTTTTTCTTAGTGATGCTTATTTATGCCATTTGAAAAGACAGCCTTAGTCTTTTTACACTCAGTCTGTAGTCAGATTTTTCCAATACAACAGGAAATGAGAAGACAAATTGAAGGATAGAACCCATGATATTTTTTACTTCCACTTCTGGGAGGAAATGAGAGATTTTTATGACTCTTTTTATTTAAGGAGAAAAATAGAACCCAGGTTGGATTTGATGCTGAAAGTATTCCCTTGCTTACAGTTTTGAGGTATTATCAGTTTTATAGGTGGATTTAATTTCCATGGAGTAAAATCAGTGCTTATTTCAACATGTGGCAGGCTACTGTAATGTTATTTCTTCTGCTGTTTTACAATTTCTTTTTGTGTTCTACTGCTTGATTACTTTTATTGTAAACCTACAAAACAGCTGGCATAATGAGCAGATGAAAATTACACTTTAAAAAGAATGATGAAGTGTTAAACTACTTTTACTCTGACATTTTGGGTGGTTAGATTTTAATTATTTGAGTAAAATTGTTAATTCAGCTCAATAAAAGCCATATCCACATGATAGATATAGATGTCAAAATGCTACAAAGGGTTCCCTGCCTTTGATTAGAGGTGTTACTATGAAGTTAAACCCAGATTACAAGAGCATCTTAAATTCTATTGATTCTGTCATCCTTCTTTCTAATGTGCTGCTCAAAATCAATGTTTAAAAAAAAAAAAAAAGAAAAAGGCAAAGAATGGCACTATATTTCCCCCTAGACCTTCTGGTTCCTCTGTAAGTTACCAAGAGACAAGTCTCCATGTCTTTCAGTCAAGAAAGAGCTCAATGAAACAGGGATTTACTCTGTCTCTGCTGTCTTGCTTTAGGTTTCATTTTGTTATACATGCTTCACCCATCTTGGGATGTTGTATCAGAGCATATGCTTGGGGGATGCAGCTGTCAAGCATTATTTCAGATAAACAGAGCCCAAGCTACATCCTATCAGAGAAACTGTCCAGAAAAATCAGATACTGCTTCTTTCGAGGTTGGCTTGACTTTTGCTTACGCGCAGCACAAAAGAGCTTACAGAGAGGAAACACAGTCTTTGGCACATTTTTACTAGTTGCAAATTCATGAATACTTTGTATTCTGTCTTTGTTTAAGGCTTAGTCCTTATGACCCCAAGCGTTCAGTTACTCCCTTTCCCTTCCATTACCTTGTGCTTCTTTTCTCAGGGAGATAACAATGGTAATTCTCCTATGCAAACGATACAATTCTTAAAGGCAGTATTCTTTAAAAAGAATCCGTAGTATTTTAGGAATAAGAAGAGGTAATGAAAGAAAAAAGCTCTCAGTGTTTATGGGAGTAATCCTGCAAGGGACAGGTCACACAAAGTGGTTGAATTCTTTCCTTTTAGCCATGTCTTCCAGTGTGTTTTGTTTGAACCTTAAAGGTGTAACCTTCTTAGAAATAGTAGTTAAAGTCACAGCTTTTAGGATAAATATACATATCAACCTTTAGTGTTTGAACGTGCAAATGCGGTTAGGCTATGTAATATCTACTGTATTGAGCAGAACATTTTACTTTCAGTGTATATGATTCTAATAATAAAATTCTGTATCTTGCACAGTAGAATAAAAACGAAACCTTACTCAGTTGACACCATCCTGTTTACAAGTAAAAGCTACCATGCGATTTTTTTTCCTAAAAGCAAATATTAAAATCAGCATGCTTAACTTACTTTAAAATTCTTTTAGATGGGAATTCTACAGCAACATAATGTAGATGTTATGTACTGTGACTTAGCATTTATTGCGTTTCAAATTTTATGCCTCAAATGGATGGCTTAAATAGGAATTAAGACAAAATGGTTTTTTTTTCCCCATTTAAGTGTTTGCTGAGAAAGAGGGATTAGTCTGAAAATATCATCTTGTAATCATGAATTAGAATGAGTTATGCCAAGTAGCTGTGGAGGCCGTTTAGTATTTCAGAGACACAGCAGGGGAGCTTTTTTAAAAGACATAATTAAAAACAACGGATGATATAGGCTGTTATGGATCTTGGGTCCCAGGGTTCCAGAATAATTGTAAGTTCCTCTAAAATACCTCTTGCTGTGGATGCCTATTAGCATTTGTGTGATATTTCACTTTAGTCAGTATATTTGAATGGGGAGATGTCAGTAAGTTGCAACTGTGTTGGTCACTTCTCTATTATTTTGGTTAAATGTTGTTTGTTTGGTTTTGGATAGTAGACCTTTTGAGAGAATATTTGAATAAAGTTCATGAGTTTTGCTGTTTTGAAAACCTTACTTTAACTAAGGGAAAGACTGTACCTTACCAGTGTAGGTGATGTTACTTCTATTGTGATAAATGGCAAAGTTTTTCAATTGACAGAAGGTCAGTATTTTTTTTTCACTAGTTATCGAATTCTGAGTTGTTTACCATCAAATCTCTGCTGCTTTCCATAAAACAATTCTTTGTAGCTACACAGAGATATATCTGAAATTTCATTGTGGTATCAGCAGTATTTACTAGGGACTGTAGTATTTGGAGGAAAATTTCTTTGCCACTAGCAGTGAAGATTAATATGGATCTTTAAAAAATAGAGAACATAAAAACATACATACATTTTCAATACTACAACGACATTCCTGAAAAATGTTAAATGGAATTTTGAATTGGAACTCTATTCTTTCCTTATTGCAATGTTTATCTGTAATCAGTACATACTGTCCTCTAAATTCCAGTGACATATTCACTGCAATAGACATGGGTTAGTAATGCTGTGACACCGACCATTGGCATCTTTAAACAGGATATTGTCTAATACAGTTTATAGCTTCATTCCATGTACCATTAAATAAATAAAGCATTCAGTGTGTGCATCAGTGCCATCAAGCATGAATACCCTGGTGGACTGGGAATTAAATGCCAAGTGAGGGTCAGAAGCAACAAAGGCTGAATAACACTCAGCAAATGTATACATATTAGGTAAGGAACAGTGCCCCTGATGCAGAAGAAATTGAATAAGCACCTTGCAACATCTAGATGGAGCATAAAGACTTCTTTTGTTTGCCTGAGCTGCCATCGTTGACCCAAGTAGAATATTCCATTATTGAATGAACTGAACAATAGTTTATTACAGGTAAAAAGAAATCTTGAGATCCCAAATTCTTCCGTGCTATTATACAGTCTGGCCTGCTTATTGTACAGTCTGCAGCCCCTGAGGCCACATGGACTGGTAAAATATAGTTTGCAGTATGTTCTCTTAGCAGGCAAAATGCAATACATATATATATATGTAAGTGACAATATTGCATTCTGGTAGACCAGCTTGAAGTTACTGCTGAAGCAGCTTTTCCTCATCTAATTTAAACTTTTTTTTTTTCTGAAAATATCAATTATGTTTTATGTTCTAATATAAATGTAAAACAATGTGTCTAGCAAAAGTTCCCAGAGACTGAATATAGTTGTTTCTTTTTGGGTTATGTTTGAACAGTTGCCATAAGAAGACATATGTTGTAAGTACTTAAATTGGTTATTCTTCATTATTTTAGTTTGCCTTGCTTCGTATTATCTTGTAGTGTACAAATATCCTAGAAATATTTTTTTTTGTTTTTAAGAAGAATTAACAGGACCAAATGCCGGAAAGAGTTACCCTCTTTGCTTTGCTTGCCTAAAGTATGAATAATGAGCTTTTTGACAGATCTAGTGCAGATCACTTTATTTTAGCATTCTAGTAGCTTGTGTATACAGCTGAAGTGAAAAGGCAAAATTTGTATTATGAAACCTTTGTTAAAACAAAAGGGCAAAATTTAAGTATGTTACTTCGTGGTAAGCTGAATCGGGATGATTATTGTTTTGGATGAGTAGTAACCTGGAATGCTTGAGTACTGATAACTGTTCATGTTCCTGTAATTTTTTTTTTTCTTCAGTCTTCATAAGTGAAACTTAGGTTGATTGTAATTCTGGCAGTGGACTGGGAGAACAATTGCTAATAGTTAGCAGGAAAAAGCATGGTTATGACAGAATTTTCCACTTAGTTATTTAAGTGTGTTCTGCACAGAGACACTCAACAGCCAAAAATGTCTGTGAATTGCCTCAATTGATGGGAATTAAATAATGAAAATTAAATGAAATTTGTTTTGGAAATAAAAATGAGGCAAAAATCAATAATGCATCAAATTGTCATAAGAGGCTATTCAGTTTCCTTGCATAGTTTTAGTAGCTTATCTCCTGAACTAAACTGGTGGATGTGCTGATATACGATACTACACACTTACAAATACTGTAATGTAATCCACACTGTAACTCAATAGCCTTTTGCCTAAGAAGTTGTAATCTCTTTAGGATGCGCTTATCCATGAAAGTAAAGCCTACAAGCCTATGTGAAACTATATGTGAGTGCAGAATTGGTGCCCTTTTAAGTAGCCCGATGCCCATTTTGTTAGGTAGTTTAATAGATCTGAGTTTGTAAGGTTTTGTTTCCTTAAAAAAAAAACAACCTGAAATTAAATTAAACTGAAATAATAAAATTAAAACATTGTGGTAATTGTTTTAATCCTGCAGATGAGACATTTCAGGACAGATCCTCATTGTATGAGAACAAGTTAAACTGTGATGCCTTCACTACTCATGAATTTAGTGCTCCCTTTCTCTTACTAAGATTTGGGTTTATGACTTTCTGTAAATAATCTTTTGTTTTCCTGAGAGTCTGAAAATATACATATAAACCCTAGAATTGACAAGCATATAGTGCTTTCACTAATTCCTACCTCTGTATGTTCAGAGCTAACAGAAACATAAACAGGTATAATTCTGGGTACTTTAAGGCTTTTCTGTAATCTCTTTTAATGCTCTTTATTTGTGAATCCGATAACCGTCCGGCTGTTGTCTTGATTACTCAGTAGCACAGTGGCTTTAGCCAGAGTTACAGTAGAGTTTTCATCTGGTCATATGAAAAAGGTATTCAGTGTTCATCAGTCTCAATAGTGGTTTTGAAAGTTTGATTCAGGTATGTAAATCCATGTGGTAGTAATAAAGGGTGAATGTTTATAATAAGACAAGATTCCTATATGATTAGGACTGTTCACAGCCTAAACAGGGGGAAAAACCCTCTGTATTGTCCCATTTTAATGATTCTGTTACCAGTTTTCATGTAATAGGTGAAATACTGAAATACGGACAATTATAACTAGAATAACTGAAGTACCTGGAGTACAAATACTTTTGTATTGGAAAGTGAATTCAGAGAAACTGCATAATGAGGTTTGACTATTTTGAATCCAATGAATAGTTTTAAAAATACTTAAAGAGGTAGCAGTAGGAATAAGCAACAAATTACCACTTGGCTAGATGTAAATACAAACTGCAAAATCATGTAATATTATTTTTTACTCTTTATTTGTGAAGTCCTTATATTATTGGATGAAGTAATGTGGATCTAACATCTTGTGGTAGAATAACATCAGGATGAGCTTGTGAACATGTCCCCTGTCCCACTATCAGAGTCCAGTGCCTCATACAGCTGGACTCAAACATTCTTTAATGTACAAGGATACTATGAAGAGAGACGATAAAATATATTTTTAGGCTCAACAACTCTAGGTTGGTAGTATTAAAATGTGTTCTATCTTCAGTCAGAAAGACCTTTCCCTCTTCATTTTCAACCTCTTCAACCCAATCTGTGTATATGAGAAGATGCCGGGTTTTGAGCTTTTTTGTGGAGCTAATAACTATAAATAAAAACCTAATTTGTGTGGATTCTAAACAGCATACGATTTGACCCTATTAGAGCCCTCAGACCCCTTCATCTATCCACATCCATTTTTACCTGTAGTTGTTAATTTATAAAATAATAATTAAGATTATGTCAATTATTTTTTTTCAAGTTGTAATAAGTGTATAGTGCCACTATAATGAACACCTTCAATTTGTGCTTATATAGCACAATTTCTTCTCAGGCATCCTATAATCTCTACTTCATTATCCAAATAAGTTTTCAACTTCCTTTTCAAGTACATCCTCAGGATTAATTGGGCTGTTAGCTAGGAGGCACTTCATGCAACTCAAAGGGTAATGTAGCACTGATGTTTTGGGATATGTGTATTGTTGTCCAGAGACTAGAAGAGGCACCCCCAGGATTATGTCTATAACAGACTTGAGATACCCTGTTCATCCTTTAATAAGCAATTGGAATGGGTAATCTGGTAATACATCATTGTAAGCACTGAGTAGTCACTACTAGAAAATAAACTGAGATCTTACAAAACAATTGCATGCACATACTTGTGGATGTTCCCTGTAGGTCTGGAGCCAAGAATTGAGGCAATCCCGTTTATAGAAGTCTGTTTCGACTGAAAAAAAATTAGAATAAAATAAAACTTGTGACTAAGCTTTCTAAAAGTAGTGTTCTTCTGAGGTTGACAGCCTCTGGCTAAATTCACATTTCCTGTGGAAAAAAATGTAGAATCACAATTTTCTCATTCATATTTAAAAAAACCCAGTAGATAACACTAGAGTGTGTCAATAACTGTTTAGGAACCACTGATTAGTACCTTTAAAAATACTTGCAGTGTTTGAATTACATAGCTTTAGCTACAAACGATACCAAAATTTTTCATGTATTAAATAATTAAGGAGAGGAAATTCTGATAGTATTTGTTTTGGGTTTTTTTTTGGTTTGTTTTTAAGCTAACAAATTAGCTCTGAGGCCGTCAAACACTCACTCCCCAAGAATTAACCTTCACAGTCAGATCCTAGATGGACTATTTGGATTGTTTGTCCCGTGTACAGTTCAGGGATTTACATTATGCATGCATATGCCATACCATGTATCCAGAGTAGACTTCTCATTTCAGAACTGGTCAGAAGGAACTGGCTTTTGTGTTCAGAGGGCAGGCAGTGTTTCTCATTGCCAGAGAGAGTGCTGCTTTCAAATGTGCCCAGCTCCTCGCGGCTTAGTCTTGTGTTCTGCTTGTCCCTGCCCTGTGTGTGAGCACGGTTACTCGTGGGCTTCTCCCTCCAGTAGGTACTTAAATGTAAATCATCTCTTCACCCTCAGTTGGATTGATTTTGTAGCCCATGTAATGGAAACTCATAGATTCTGAGCCATTTCTGTAATGTAATAGACATTTCTCCTCAGAGGAGCTGCAGGCTTCGCCCGTGGAGCTGCTCTGCCTCCAGACCATCCCTGCAGCCTGTACCCCCTCGCACACACAACGTGGGGGCCTCAGAACTCAGTGGGGCCCCAGCAGAGGACACCCCATAAACCCTGTTCTCCCTCATTAAAATCCTAGCGCCTGGCTCAGTATGTTCTGCCTCCTCTGATCAGAAACTTCACTGTGGATCGAAGACAAATTCTTGAAAAAATTTATTGAAAAAAAAAAAGTAAAATTTACAGTAAGTAAATTGCTCCAGCCCCTGCTGTGTCCGCACTTCCCCACAGTCTCGCTCTTCCCAGGGCAGCAGGATTGTGGCATTTCAATGGGCCTGGCCTTGCAGATGCAGATAGGGGTTGCTTTGCTGTTGACTGCGCAGGTTTTTTTGTCTTGGTTTACCCACTAAGTTCAACAGCTGCTTGAGTACACTATGGCATAAAACTGAGTGTGCCCAGAGCTGCCCAAGTGTGTAACTCCCTATTGTGTTGTGCATCCTCACCCTCCCTCAACCCTGAAGACAGCCAGTGTAGTATTTTACAAGGTAATTGTGCTTGATCATGCTGAACTGTAAAACAATAAAATATAAACACTGATTTTGAAATCTGAGCTAAAGAACAAGCAGTTTAAATACTGACTGACTTTGAAACTGGAGCCGAAGAACAGTTTTGCCCAGGCACGCAACCTGGAGTGCTGCATTAATTCACCCGAGCTGTTCCCGACTGTTCCCTCCCGAGGTGTCGGGGGCTCTTGTCTGTGTCATACCAGCTGGTGAGGTACACTTGTTGGGTTGAGGATGGCTCTCGGCCAACCTGCATCGCTTCCAAACATGTTGAAGTGAGTAAAATTTGGATTTGAAGTATTTAGTTACTCTGAGCCAGCTCTTCCAAGTTTTCTTTTTCCCATCTCCAGTGGCAGCCCCTTTGGATTTTTTGTGCTGGAAGATGCAGAAATTGCGGGCTGCTGCTTTGAGACTTAAGCAAAAGTTTCTCATGAACACCAGATGAAGAAAAAGTCGTCTTTTGTAAATGTTTATGTTACAGTTAAATAATTTCTTCATAAGATCCTGTGGTTTTAGACAGTAGAGTCTATTTAACAGTTTGGGATTTTTGATGTCTGAATACTTATTTGTGCTTTTGTTTTGACTCTTGGGCTCTCAGTAGTTTGGCAGATGTCTTGCTCTGAAACTGTGTGATGCCTTCCTGGAAACAGAATTGAGCCATACAAAAGGGACTGTACAGATCAGTTGAGATACTGTGTTTAATTTGGTTTTAATTTTGGCTCCTTTTTTTTTCATATCTATATATATAGCTGATATTTGCATTTTTTCTTTTCAGTATCAGTTTTTATTGGTATGTAATTGCTAATTCTGGAAGCAGTAATCTTTAGACATTTGTAAAATTGGCATAGAAGCTTTGGAGATCAGACAGTCAGCCTTAACAGTTGCTTAACAGTACCTATGTGGTCCCACCCTTGTAAGATCACTGTGGCCCTTGTACATTTGGCAGTACCCCCAAGTAGGATCTAAAGCTGCCAGTGGTCTGGCTTGGAGTTGTCCACTGCTAGCCCTTAGAAAATGAATTTTTTCTGGGCCTTATTTCAGAGTTAGTGCTCAGGACTACTTGCAGGAATATCCTTCCACCAGAGATATGAAAGTGAACAGTTGTTCCTGCATTTAGTGTTCTTCAGAGGTGAACCTGCCAGGCATGGTTGTGGTTTGGCTGCTGGTTCCATCTCCCTCCTTTTACACAAAAATACTCCCATGAAGGCACACTTGCCCAGGGAGCTGGAAACCTGGAGAGTGTCTTCTGTGCTTGACGGGAGATGAACATTTATCTCTTCTGAGGCCACCCGAAGCTTGAGGTTGAAGGGGTCTGCCTGCTCTCCTGTCAGTAATTTGCTTGGGGAAGGTCCAAGAAACCCTGCAAGGTACAGGTTCTAGAGTAGCCCAGTGCTCATGTTAGATATGTATCCTTCAACCTCGATCAAGTAGAAATTGTCTTAAAGCACAAAGGCCTGCTGTCACTGGTCTCAAAAGAGAGCAGATGCTTCTAACAGGTCACTCAGCCCTGTTCTTAGTTCTGCACTGATGCCATAGTCTGTCTGTTCTCAGTTTTAGGCCAGGTTACAATTTTTTAATAGGTTTCTGGAACAACCTGATACTGACCACTCACAATAGTGTTTTTGTGTTACCTGGGAAGTGCTGATTAATCCACACATACCATTTCCAGGAAAAGCAAATGCTGAGTGGTTTATTAACCTTTTGTCTGAGGGAGGTGGAGAAGAAAATGTAGGCAACGCTATTATTCCATCCTCCCAGAGAGATGGGCTGGGAAGAGGTGGAATTGCAGAGTTTATTATTTCTCCCCAGTAAGAGTGCCAGTGCCATATACAGAGGTTTTTATCAACTTCTGCCCACGGGGAGGTAGAAGAATGGAAAAAAAATCAAAAAAAGTCGTTAGTGTCCGCTTATCAGCAGTGATGTCTGGAGTCAGGGTCAGTTCTACTCATCTCACAGTGCCTGGGCAGGGAGCAGGCAGGCTGGCGAAGGGCAGGGGGAGGCCAGGGACGGGTGGCCCTGCACACCCCTGGGCGCCTGCAGATGCTGGAGTTCCCTTGCAGGCACTTCTCAGGTTACATTTAATAAAAAATATTCAAGCCCTACCGGTTTGTTTGCTCTAAGAAAGAGGAATGGTGAAAGCATCAATTTGGTCTGGAACAAAAGTCTGGGAGGTGCTAAATTAGCTTTCGGCATGAGTGCTGTCCTCTGCAGGTGTAGAAATACTTTGGGGTTTATTTTTAATTCGCCTTTATTCTGTTCACTCTACTTCTGTGACAACTTTGTTAGAGGTTATCTAGGAACAGTGAAAGCAGAAAAACGTTTTGTTTTGGTTTTTTTCTTCCTATCTGTAACTCATTTTTTGATGTAAAAGGATGGGACTAAACTGGTTTTAAAATTTTTTGTGACCTGCTTACCAAACTCAATTCAATTTTTTGTTCCAAAAAATGTACTTTTTAAATTTGTCCATTTTTAAGGTAAATAAGTTGGATAACTTAATTTACATGGCACTAATCCACAAGATTTGAAGACGTGCATGTTTAGTTGAATTCCAGTCTGTTCCCCACACCCCTCTAAAAGGTCCAACAGAAATAAGAGTAAGATTTGAAACTCATCTAATTTCAAAAAAAGTACTTCTTTATCCTTTTCCGTATAAGAAAAGAGGAAGAATGTAAAAATATTCATTGAAATGCCCTTGAGGTAGACAAATCTACAAACTGACAAATAGAAGTGCAAATCCATTTAAAAATCTATGATTATCAATATGTTTTGTTAGCAATAACTGAATTATCCTTTCTTTTATAAAAATACAGATATAGATAAGGATAAATTGATTCTCTAAGTCTAGGTTTCTTTCTGACCATTTAAATAATTGAACTTTGATTTAAACAGCAATTTAGGTGATTCTAAACAGTTTGATTTACATTCATCCTTCCTGTTTCCAGAGGTATCGATGGCACTGGCTCTGCGTGCCACCTGTTCTTTGCTTGCGCAGTTATTTCTTGGATTAGGGTTTGATTATTCTTATTGCATCAACAGTCTTCTCATCTCCAGTATGTAAACAAGCACAAGCGATACGGCTTATCGTACAGAGGAGAGCTGTGGGGCAAGGAAATCAAAGACCTCTCTGAGCTTTACTTGGGGTTTTCATCTACATGAAGCTGTAGAGCAGAAGAGCTTCGGTTCCTCCTGAGAATCTGAGGGATCTCTCAGACAGTCCTGTCTCACCACTTGCTAAGGAATTCCTGAGTAATGCTTGTCACCAGAAGGGATCTCTTTTATCTCGGTTGCTGCCAGTGGACCTCTCTGGAGGAGTTCTGTTTTCCTGTCAAGTGCCCCTGGGAATTTTCTAAGCACCGTGGAAGTGACCTAAATATCTGCTTTTATCGTGCAATTAACATCATAAGTTATGCTTGGAACATGCCTCATTGTTTGGCCATTGTCTCGAATTCACCTTTTAATACCAAAAGCTAAAAAGGACTAGCTAGTGAAGTTACCAGTAGGCTGAAGATTTACTGTAGGGAAATAAAAGGGAAACACTGCTTGTGTCTACCAGTAATTTAGATAAAGTCCAAGAGGTTTCTTTTCTCTGTCTCAAGATAATGGAATTCATGTGCAGCCTCATGTTTGGACATCAGCCTTCCACGCAGATACTCAGTCCTAAGGTTTCCCTTCGTGGAGTAAGATCTGTATTTAAGAATTGGGAGTCAGACTGGGGGATGCTATTCATATTTACATTCCCTTCCCCTCTCCAGATTTCTGTGAGTGTAACTTAATTAGTAAGTTGATCTTAACCTTTTCCTGCTGCTGCTTAATTTTTAGAAATGCTAACAACCTTTGGGAATGGTTAGGTGGAGCTATTCCTGTCTAGACAGTAAATACAGCTTAATGACTGCCCTGGTCTTTAAGCAATCTTTAACTCATTGTGAAGTACAGGCTTCCTTACCTTAGTAGCTCAGGGGACGCCTTCAGCATCCTGACCACTTTTCACATAGAAAAATCCCAATTGTATAAACAAATACGTGTATTTATTAGCAACAAAACTTTGCTCAAATCTTTAAATGCAGTTTTGACCTGCATGTCAGTTTTCACTAGTGCTCAACTGAGGCAGTAAACAAAGCCTCTGTGGTTGAAATGGATTTGTGGGGACTGACCCCAGCTTTGGTTTTCAGGGATGCCTGGACAGTGTACTACACTTTCTTCACCTGCTGACCAAAATGTGGGAGCTAAAGTTAGCAAAATCTGCAGAGTCTGTTGAGTTATTACTGACCTGCACGTTTCAAAAGGCACTGCCCTTTATAAAAGTTTTAATCCAGACATCAAAGTATTAATTTTGGCAGACAATGAATTTTACACAAATTCTGAGGGAGTTGTCAGAATGTGATGGCAAACATCACAGAGGAAAAGCAACCAAATGATGGTTTTAGTAACTTCAATCTATTCTGGTTTTGTATAACACATTTGTGATGTTGCTTACTGCTGGCTGTGTACTCTTTTGGGTATGAAAATGTCCTTGATTCCTGTCTCAGGCAGTGTTTCTTCTCACTTCATCAGAAATTGGTTCTGATTGACAACAGACATTTGTGTTTTTAAACTGACTGTTAGAAATAGTCACAATGCCACAAAGAAAAATAGGAGACATATGTCCCTAGAAGTGTGTAGTGAACGTAATCTATTCAGAGGAGTAGTTCCCAGTGGGCTAGCAGCAGGAAAACTTAAACACATGCATTGAAGGATTCAAGAGTCAGTCTTCATCTGTTTATCCTAAAAATGTGTGCTTTAAAAAAAAAATCATACATAGAAGTCTCTCATAATCTGTTGCGGATTTTACTCAAACCCTTGCAAATAAATAAACTTCTGTAACTTGCTTTGCTGAGATCATAGATGCTTGTTTCTGCAACTGTCTGCTAATGCTCAAGATTAAGGTGCCTATATTTATGTGTGAAACTTATTTTTTAATGTAGATTAAAATGCGAACAAAGTCCATGCTGTACTTATTTTCATGTTCTATTACAGCCCACACAAAGAAAACAGGAAAGTTAAGACTCAAGGTCTATTCTATAATTCAGGGTTTTTACTGAAATTTGAAGGCAATTTAAACCACCTACTTATTTCAAAGGTAGTATCGATAGACCACCTGCTGTTGACATGCACTAAGAAAGATGGAAGGATGTAAATGAGTTTTAGTGATTTGCCTGCCTTTGAATACAAATGAGACTAACAACCTCCCGTCCTGCACTCTAGTAGTCAACTACCAGAGTGTTTTCAGCGTGCTTTATTGGAAAGTGAGTGTTGTCATCATGAATTATCATTAGACTTTGTTGTTGTTGAGGACTGCTTCTTAGCAGTAGATAATTCAAGTGTAATTCAGTTAGCACGTTTCAGGTATGCTACTAACCATGTGTTTTGCAACGTGCATTTGACAAGGAAAACTACTTCCATCTGAAACTTGGGAAGACTTCTCTTAACTGCATATTGGTAGATTTGTAGTGGAGAGTGAGATTTAAGCTGAATTAGCTGAACGAGGGAAGAGAGTAGAAGACTGCCTATCCCAATCCTGTTGTCATAAATCTAATCTTCCAAGCTCAGAGTTTTCAGTGAGTTCAGGGAAGATATGTAAACTTTTTGAACGGTCATCTGTGCTTTTCTGTTGAGAACACCAGAAGTCTCGGAAGTTAAAGATTATAGAAATGTCTTAAGTTTTTATTTTGATGCGGATGCAGAGGCCTTTGTGGTGAAAACATTTCTTCCAGTGGCCTAACAAAAGACTAGGAAGCTGACGATTCAGAGCAGGAAGAGCTCAATCACTTTTTGGGCCGATGAGATAAAAATCTGAACGATCCGGGCAGTCTCTTTGGAATAGCACCGGTGGTTGCTGGGAGAGGTTTTTGGGCTGATTTCCATTCATTGTTTTCAGTGACTAGTCTGAAAGACGTTTTTAAACCTCTTCTTTCTTCACTTGTAAGTTCCGAAAGCACTCTGTTGTGATTCATCTGTGTTTGCAGACTGCTACTGACTGTCTCCTCCCGTAGCATCAGCCATGCCTTTGAATATTTGCTACCTATTCCTTGTTTATGCCTGACTTCAAAAGCAACAGTTGTCACAAAGACACAGGCTATCCTAAATGACAGCTTTCACTGCCTTTAAGATCATAGGTCAAATTGCAGAGTGAAGGTTTAGGGATGATTTGATAGCACCATACTATCCTAATGTCTTTGTAAACTAATCTTACAATTTAATTCAACACTGTAAAACCTCCTAGTCAAAGAAATGTCTGCTTGTTCTTAAATGGGCAGCTATCAGAGCAGTAATTTGCTTATGAGATGCTTTTCTTTCTGGAAGACTAACATGTCTCAGTTCCTATCAAAAATAAATCAATTTCCTGTGGAAACCGGCCTAAATCAGATTGTTTCTTCATGTTTGTGCAGTGTTTGTCAGAGTTGCTGCTAGCTATAGCTCAGTACTGTCTCCTGATGAATTGTAGCAGCGGATGAACAAAACACTATTAATCTGTTTTTGTTAATCCTGTTTTGTAATTAAATACATCTTTCATATAAATCCTGTTAAGATTTGAATGAAAGGGGATTTATGGAAACATGACTTGCTTTTTATAAGATAGTTTTAGGATTATGAAATGAACACTGGGAAAAAGAAAAGTTTGACTTGCTCACAGAGTAAAAGATTTTCTCTTTGTTATTTTTGCTTTGCTGGTGCTATGAAAAAAAACATAATAAGAGCATTCAAGCTGGGTTGCCTGTGGTTTAACTCTAATTCTATAGGCTGCACACTCTTTCTCCCCAAAATCCCCACAGCAAGTGACCTTGTCAAACAAAAGTGTGGAATAATGGGAGGCAGCCCAGGGACTGTGGCTCATTTACAAGCAGCTGTTTGCTACTGTCAGAACAAAGGCAAATCAAAGTTGCATTAACGGGGTATGACAGGCACAGTGAGCAACTCCCCAACAATGTTCATCCTCTTGTGTTGTTCTGGTTATAATATTGGTTTGCCTGAAGGAGAAAATAGTCATAAGGTCAAGTCAGACGTCTATGTTTTCAAAGCCATTCAAAATTGCACACATTATTTACCTGATCAACTATTGATGTTTTTTAACAAAATTAGCATAACAGCAAATAGATACATATTTATGTGCATGCTTGGCTTTTTGTATGAGAATTAGTGCCACATAAAGAATTAATAATTGTGTCTTTACAGGAAGATGAGTTTGCAGTCTTGTCTGCCCTTCTCTTACCTGATTCAGCCAATCCAAGAATTAAGGCAGTTGTACCTAATGTGGCTTTTGAATGACTGCATGGCATCCTAGCAAGTTTAGAGGATCACTCAGGCTTCTGAGTAGCTTTTGTAGTTTGCTGCTTAACTGCAACTTGTCTCTGTACCTTGCAAGATGTCACCAAATTGTCTGACCCTGTGGTAAAGAAAGTACATAAATGATGTACACCCTTCCTTGAATTTCTTGAATTATAGGTGCACCCTGAATCCCAAGAAACATCATGAGCAAGGTTCCTTTGACTTAGTTGAAGACTGGTAATGTGTAGTCACTGGAAAAACTCAACACCACTAAAGAGCACAAATGATTTCTTATGGAATAGTGAATTCTTTTAGGCAAAAAGGGCCAGAAGCTAGCATATGAGTGAGCAGTGTTCCCCAGACATAACTGAATGGAGTAGATGAGGTTTTAGCCATGTGAATGAGCCTGTTGCATAATTTGAGCCTGTATTGCTCAACCCAGTCTGTCATCCAAAATTGTGATGAATCAGTTAGTTTTGCTAAGAACATGTCTGGGAAAGGCTTAAGAAAGGAAATTCAAACAGAATGTACAGGAGAATTGCTGGACGTGAACTTTATAACAAGGCACACAATAGCCAGCACATTTCTCACTGTTTATTTTACCTCACGTAGGGTGATAAAGGCTGAAGGCAAAGTGACTTTAACAGTCCCCAAAGTGCAGTATTCCCTGAGAAATACATAGTTTAAAGTGCTTTACTGCCATTATGAAATTTATAAATAAAAATAAGGAAAGTAGTAAGACTTACACATTTATTGGGCAAATGGATATGACTACTATGTCATTAATAGCTGATCAAAAAGATCTATTTATTCCATAAAACAGCAAGAAATTGTTTGTTTGTTTGTTTGTTTTTATATTTAGCAAGTATTTTGCTACGGGTGTAAATTCCTGAGTTGATTGTTTTTTTGATACAGAGAGAGAGACTAGTAAGAGAGTAAAATGCTTTTAAAGTAAAATATACTGCAGGTTTAAGGCAACTGTGGAATACATTTTTGTAAGGGCGTTTGACATCTGCTATATTTCACAATTCAGATACGATAAACTCTTTTAGTATTTAACAAGTTGAAGTGCAATTGCTTCATTTTCAGCCTAATTTGCAGTTTAGTTAGGCATGTTGAGAAGGTACAAATGAATAATGTGGATAAAGGCCGTAAGATACAACCAGTGTATCTCCTAACCTTTAGAGACAGCATGCTTGAATTCTAAACATTTAGGGTAAAACTTTCAAAAGTGCAGTGGCTTGCATGCATACAAAGTTGTACTGACAACATCTTTTAAAGTGCTAACATGGATGTGAATTTAATTTAATTTATTCTCACAAACTTGCAGTTCTAGCTGTATGTGTTATGGTATCATGTACAGGTGCCAGCCAAGATTATGGCTCCATTGAGCTCTACTCATCCAGAAAGTTCTATATTTATCAGCATGGAGAGCTTGTCGAGTTTCCTCTTTCACTGCCGTTATCAACTGTTTTGAAATATTCAAAACCTTAAGTGATACTGAAAACTTACCCAGTGTTCAAAGCACATTGTGTATTTTGAAGTGAGAAGTAGAGCTGTACTTGTAAAAGTGTGCTTGCATTTAGCTTAGCACTCAAAATAGAAGAACACAATTTGCATAGGAAATTTGATAATACTAATTTATTTCTTGGAAAGGTTCAAATTTCTTTTATTGCTCTAGATGCCACACAGTGTGCAGCAGTTTTCTATCATCACCTTATAGTCCGTATATGTTATGGTAATTGAAGAAATGGAGATTTTATTTTGTTGTGAATCAGTCTGTTAAATTCACATGACAATATCCTAAATTCCTTTCAGTTTATGGTCCTACTCTTGCTGGGAGAGGAGGACATTTTGTGCATTGCTTTGCTTGAATAGTGCTAAGAGACTAGCAGATGGTCACTTTCCAACTGGTTTGCCTTGGAAAAAAGAAATTAAAATATTATAGTGCCGGGGAGAGATGTTGTAATGTGTCCCTTTCAAATTAACAGGTCGTTTTTTCTACTATTTTATGATTGTAAAATAGCTCAATGTCACATAAAAGGTTAAAAGCTGGAGTAAATGGCATCATGGGAAATTTGAAATAAATAGAGTCTCATATGGTTTATGGCTCTATATTTGAACACACAAGGAATATATTTCTTTCCTTGAAAAGACATTCTGTAAGAGCGTACCATGTTAATGTGAATTGTGGTAACACCAGATTCTATTTAAAGTATCTAAAATCCACAAGTTAATTTTTTTTGTTGTTTATTAAATTACTCCTTTCTAAGGCTACTTGTTCAAACTGTTGGCAAACCTAAGAGAAAACAGGAAATTTTCAGGAAAAAAAAATTGAAGCCACAGATTTCAGTTCATTGAATTATTCTGTTGGTGTCTTAGTGGTTACTTTTCATATAGCACAGACCTTCAGAACTGATCACGTTTTAGACGCCAAACTGTCACATATTCCATATTAGTGCCAAATTTGTTTTTTCGTGGTAAAAGTGCCTCCACTATGATGTTCGGCAGTGTCCCAGTTCCAGCAGCCCTATTGAGCAGGGCTTGAACAAATTTAGCTCCTTTGTCTGTTCCATTGGCTGGATTATTGCTGTGCAGGGGAAGAAAAATTATGGGAAAAGCCACATAAAGCTTCCCACTAGCCACCTAGGTAAGATAACCCTTGTTTTGTCTTCTGGTATGCTGTCACCTGTGGCTCTTACAGAGTTAGTATCTTAGACTGAGTGGAAAAGAGTAAAATTGAACTTTAAAAATTCAAGCATTTCTGATTTATAAGTCTGTAAAATTGTCATGACAATGAGAAATGCTTTGTCTTTCAAAATCATTAGCCGTGGTAACCTTTAAAATTATTCGTCCTGTGCAGCTAGGATGCTTTTATGTTTAATCTGATACCAATGCAATTTTCAGTATTGTTTTGAGCTAGGAATTGTGAGCTATATTTAATCCTATCGGGGATGTGGAAGGAGAGCAGGGAAAGAAGGGAGTCACTGCAACATTGCCCTGCATCCAGGGCATAAAATTTATGTAATTTTCACAAAGGGAAATTCTGTGGTTTGCAATTTTGGAGTTTCAGTCTTGTCCTACTGTCCCAGAAAGAGGCCTATAGATAAGTTGCCTGTAAATGAGCATCACAGCCAGTTTGTTTCACAGTGCCTTTAATTTTTTATTTGTTTTGCTTTCAGTCCTCTTTGCTTAATATAGTTGGTAATCTGCGAGGAAATACAGTCCACATTGCCTGTATTTTTTAGTAGAGAAATATCAATGGTAACAGCAAAAAGAGGCTATTCAGATAAGTTATGAGGCCTGAAGATATTATTTCCCTAAAAGCTAGTTTAAGCCAAGTAAACTGCCTATCTACAGCTTAGTGGTACCACGCCCAGGCTTCGGCAGCAGTCAGTGGGCAGCGTCAGCAGCGCTTTTGACCAATTTGAAGCACAGACAGTGAGCTGAAGTTTGCAGCAGCACAGGAGGCAGCATCCCTGTTGCTGCCCTGGCACAGACAGCAGATAGGGTGCCCTTGGCTCCCACAGGTACAGGACAAACCTGCTCTGCTTCAGTTCATAGCATATGAGTAGCAAGCTGGTTTCAGAGAGTCAGTAATGCAGTGCAAAAACTCCCCACATAATAGCTAAGTTTATTGAAGTCCAGAGTTTAGTGTTGCAGAGAATACGAGGTTTGAAGGATTTTGTTCAAAATTGCTTATTTTGTTCAAATAAGCAAAAAGGTGAGGAGAAAAGATCATGGATAAATACTGCTCAGAGTACATAAAATTCTAAAGAATTGACAAATTAAATTGACCACCTGGAAAGTTGTTCAGAGGAGAAATACTGGGTTGTTATGGCTTCCTACCAACAGAAGAGACTGAGGTATTTTTTTCACAGTGGATTATGATGGAACAGGTTATGGGTATTATTGAACTCCTCCAGCATGTGTCACTGGGAAAGCCAGCGACACCATTCCTTGAATCTTGAAGAATGTGAAACTCTTGGTTGATAAAAACAGATTGTCACAGAGATGTTTAGCCCTAAAGGTTCAAGATCACTGAAATTTAGCAAGAGACATAAAAATAAACTGGGCTCTGTCATTGTGCTCGGGAATCTAGACTAATTTTTCAAATAAGAACAAAATAGTGGTAAGAGTGTGCCATAGTAAATTATCTATAAATCGGCTAAAGGCCTTTTTTCCTTCTGATAGATGTCCATGTGTATTTTACAAATGAATGTGTTTATACACAAATGGTGCAATCATTTACTTTTGTGTTATCTTTTATCAGAAACCTTTATTTGTCTCTATTTTTGGTAAGGTGATTGAGTTTTAGAGGCATATACAGTGATAAAGATAGTACTGTGCATTATTGTAATTGGTTGTAATTAATCCATAATTGTACCTTTTTAACTGAGATGACAACTAAAAGGGGCTATTTAGAAATAATTCTTCCTATAATAATTCTCCTAATACTAATAAGAAGTATTTAGATTAAAGAATATTCTGAGCATATAGGAAGTGGCTGGAATCCATGTCAGCCAGAATTATCTCATGATGCTCTGCTCCTATGAATTGTTTTGGAACAAAGATCAAAGTTGATTTTGCCCAAGCTCTTTTAGCTACCAGACACCTGCATTGTGCACCTTTGGAAGAGGAATAAGTAAGGGATTTGGGTTGGGTTTGGAGAAGGGTTTATTTTGCTTTGATTGAGCCTGTTCTGGAACAAGCGTTTGTTGTTTTTTATGCATACATATCTACGGATCTGTTGAACAAAGCATTTTACCACTGTCCTTAGTTTATGTTAGAATAGTTAAATATTACAGCAGAAAAACTCTGTCTCGCCATATGTTTTCTTGAGATATTTGGTTTTTCTCCCAACTGAGAAAAAAACCCCCAAAAACAGTTTCTAGAGTCAATAAAACTAAATAGCTTTTTCTGAATAGTAGCTGAACAGACAGAACAAAGTGCTGTTAGCATGCTGTACCTCTTTGAGTAATTGATAAAAATAAATTTGTTAACTACATTTACCCAAACGTAGTGTCATGATGAAGTTTGGGAATTATGTAATGTATATCCAGAGTGTCCCACTGAAACCTGGATCCTGAGCTGAATCCTTTGCATTCTTTATGTATGTATTGAAAGAAACGAACATCACTGGAACAGCATAAAGAAAAAAAAAATCACAAGGGTGTATCAGTCTTGTTACTTTCGACATGTTTTGCTGACATTAAAGTTACAAATACATATTAAAGGAAATGGTTTTGGTGGTTGTTGCTTAGAATAGATTAGGAATGAAAAGAAGATTTGTCTATTGGTAAAATAGCAAGGAACCAGTCAACTAGTTGAAGCAGTTTCAAACAAGAATATTCTATGAAAAATCTTTCTGGTAGTCTTTTTCTCTCTGTAGTTCCTAAAGGGAGTTTTTATAGGCTTTTTCCTTCTCACAATTCTTCCCTGTGTCTCTGGATTTTCTTTTGCTTGAAGTCAGCTGGGAACATACTGTACTTGCCCGTTGTTCCTCCTGTTTCCTTACTTTGAAGATACTTCCTCTAAAACCTGCTTCAGGATTTCTTGAAGGATGAGATAGAGACACGAATATAGCTTTTTTCCCTTTTTGGCCTTCCTGCTGTTGAAGTACCGAGAATTGCTTATGCTTAAAGTTTGGTGTGTGTCCAGCAGTGATGTGTGATTACAGCAGAAACAGAAGGAAAAAACAAGTTTGGATATGTTTATAGAAGGTAATTATCATTGCAGAGGAAAAAGACAATGATGCATTGAGCTATCTGAATGACTTGGCATGGAGTCAATTTTTAATCTATTTTGTTGTGCTTTTGAAAGCTTTTATTTGGTCTTGTACTTCCCTTTCCCTGTTCATCTCATTCATAAGTAGCTTAAATGTCCACGAGTGAAATGAATGGCCAATTCCTTCTTCCAGGAGGACATGCTTAGGGGAGTAGGAGCACAGGGGAGCTAGAAATGCCTGGGACTTGTGACCAGCTGAGATAACCAGACTCAAGATGTTTGCACCAGTAAATCCGGAATGCCTTTCTAGTAAATGCAGCTGCTGTGCCACGTGAAGCTGACAGTCCCACTTCTAAGTGCGGAGTTGATGGTGCTGTGCTGGAGCTCAGTGGTCTGTCACAGTCTGCAGGCAGGGGACGGATGGCGCCATGCACGGCCCCGCTCAGGCGAGCCTGAGCTCCCTTCCTGAGAGGAATAGAAAATCCACTTTCTCAGTCTCTGACCAGAATGCATGATAAGGCTTGATGTCAGAAAGGGCAAGATTGGGCTCACAGCAATTATGGCAGAGGCATACTGGTTTCCTTGACAACCAGATTGAGGATTCTTTGTGATTTATTATTTACCACTTCAAACTCTCATTCTCTGATTTAATTAGAGAGAGGGATTTCCATAGGTCCCCACCCTTCCAAATTTGAATACCCCCCACATTATTGCTGTGACCAGCTATACCTATCCCACACTGATGTGGCTCTAAACCAGTTACAAATTAGGCTTGGTGTTTAGTGTTTGGAATTTTAGGCAGGTTGCTCAGACAGCAGATAACTGAAATTCAATGGATCTTTTGCTGGGTAGTGACTTGTTAATCTAGACTTGCTAGCAGGTATAACAGACCTCCTAACCTTCTCTGCCCGCCGCCCCTCAGGTTTTTCAGAGGCAAGGGTCTGCAACAAGTGATACTTTTCAATTGTCCTTAGAGCCGTGGGAAATATAAAATAGTGTCTGCAAGTGCCAGTTTCCCTTGCTTGGGCGATTTACATTATTTTCTTCTTGAAGGCTTTATTAGCAATACATCAGCCCCTGTTGTGTAAACAAAGAGTGTATTTTGATAATTGGGAGGTTTTTACTACTACCAGTTGGATAGCTATTTGAAACAGAAAACCTATCCTAGAATGTGGCTAAAGATGGGGAATACAACTAGTCTGTTCTAACTTCACATGTATTTCAAATATGTAGTTCTCCTGTTTATAAAGCATTCACTGAATTGTGATCCACAGTGCCTGTTCTAAATTTAGTAATTCAGAATAGAATTTTGAACACAATAATATATATAATAGAGATTTTCATTCAAATGTCACTGGCAAATTTGAATCGTTATATATCAAGACTGAAATTGGGTCCTCCAAAGGGCATTTTTTCTTAAAGTACTTTTCTGGGTTGCATATTTTTATTTCATATTCAGCATGAGGAGTCTGCTGCATTTAATAAAATAAAATGAAGGTCATAGAAGATCACTGGCTTTCCCATAATGTGTCCCAGTAGATTACTGGAGAAAGGTAGCGTTTGAAATGAGCTGAGGATCTTCCATGCAGACTCTATAGAAAACTTGTGTCATTTTTTAATTACAGGGAGGAATTCTTTTTTTAATTGTATTTATTTCACTACATATAATCTCTCAGCTATACCACCTCAGTTTTAATTTCAAAAGTGTATACACATTTTGTCATCTTCACCTCAGGGAGTTCCTGAAGTGAGTCAAAAGGTGTTGCTCTTCCCATGGTGGGCTGAACATGAAGCTCTTTGAGTCAATAAAAAGACTTACAGTGACCTAAACACTCTTGTGTCGAGTCCTGGCTCACTCATATAACCAGTGCTCCATTAGGCTGTTGAGGGAAGCTGGCTGCTGAAGATGCTTCTTTAAAATGGAGTAGTCTAATGAAGCTCATTAGCTCATTTTTCCATTAGAACAAGAATATTGAGCATCCAGGTTAAATTCTGAAAAATCTGTCCTGCACTCATTGAGGTTAATGACAAAGCTCCCAATGATATTAGTGGTGCAGGATGAGAACTTAATTGAAGTAATTAAGATTCTGCTTACCTAAAATTCCCTATTATTTTCAAGTAGATAAAATACTACAAAATTGTTACTATGAAGAGCTGTATAATGTTGGATCTCAACACACCCTTCAGAGATGGGAGGAAGTCAGTGGGAGATGGTACTATTTCTGTATTTTGCATTTGATTCATACAGTACCCTTGTAATCTTCTAGAAGCTTGCGTATACGTGAAAACCATTGTGGGGAATAGGGTTGTTTTTGGGTTTGGAGCTCAAACATTGCCTTTATTTTACATTTAAGGATAACATGGGCCATACATTGATGAATCCCAGTAAGGATCTGGAGTTTAAATCCAGCAGTGGCAGAAATGGCACTTGCAGTAGCACCGTGGTATTGTAAAAGTTGCAGAAAATAGTTTCATTAAATGCAGCTTGCTTTGTGGTGTTGCAGACTTACTAGTCATTGTTTGGACCTAAAAGAAATTCAGTTTGCTTACTGAGTAAAACAAAGCTTTAGTGCCTTCCAGGGAGTCTAAAGCCTCTGTTATAAATGATTACGTCAGGATGCCTAATTTAAATAGTTACCCTAACACCTGCTCATTCCTGCCTTCTTTGGACACCCCTAACCTTCTTCTTCCCTCCTTGGCATCCCCAGCAGATTAACAATTCCCTCCTCAATTACACTGCCATAATGGCTGCTTTGATCATGCTCTGAGCTCGATCTGGAAATTATCTTGATTAAGAGGACTCACCGCTGTAGAAGCAGCAGCAGTGCAAGTGGATGGCCATGGGGAGGGACCCGGTGGGTGTGAGCACAGCGAGGCTGTGGGCCGGGCAGGGCTGGCTTGGCAGCTCCTGGGCAGCCCAGGTGCTCCCTGCCAGCCCAGCACTGAGATCAGGAGCCCTCCCCTCTGACTTGCAGGAGCCATCCGCCTATTTGTACACCTAAATAATGGATCAGGAGAACACGATGCTTTCGGTAGGAAAGTGTTGTTTTAGGCGGTGTGGAAAAAAGTAGACAGTTAGATATTTTATACTCCACAGCTGTCCCCTCCTGAAAAACTTGTTCTGGGTACATAGGAGAAGATTTTTTTTTAAAGAAAACTGTGTCCTGCGACCGTGAGGCACCATGAAAAATACATTAATACTGAGGAAATTACCTCCCGCAACTGCAGTAATGATGCAGCACTTCTATCTTGCTGGTTATTGAGTTCATACTTGAGCACCTAACAATGATTTTCTCCCTCTGCCCCGGTTTGGTGCAGAGCTTTTCTAGCTCTTGTCTTTATTATGGGTTGTATTAGGATCAATGAACAGCTTTGGAAGCACAGTCTTTCAGGTATTAGGTGTGTGCTTTTAAATTGAAGTAATCGCCAAATGTGAAGTTTTCCTCTCTGTGTTGTGTTAGTGTCTATTCATCCCTTTTGTTACTTTCTAATGTAAATAGTATTAAATATAATTATGGAAAAATGTTTGCTTTCTATTTTAGTACTCAGAGAGATTTCAGGGATCCTAATTTTTCATTTATTTCATTTGAGCATTAATTAGCTAGTTCTAAAAAGCTGAGAGCCTTCTTGCCATATGCATTGTGACAGTTGGTGAGGGAGACAGACAAATTCCAGGACTAAAGACAAGAATTCAAGCTCAGAAGACCTGAGTTTGAGTCCATGTGGAATTTAATTATCCTGTCCCTTTATCTCCCATGTCTTTCATGTTTGCAGTGAGGCATATGGGTACGCAGCTCCTTTATAGGTGATGAACAGCAGTTTGACAGAGCAGAAAAGGTGCATGCTTCTTTTGTTTACTCTGGAAATGGTACCTGTGTAGCCATTCTTACTCTGTGCTGCCCAGAGAATGTGTTAGAACTGCATATGTTCCTTACTTATCCATAAAAACTTAAATAATTTTCCTTTCATCATGCAATTGATTTTTCAGAGGATGCTCTCAAGTACCTATGTTAGGATTATTCTATGATTCACAGAATGTGCCAGAACCTTAAGTATATTGTAAAAACTATGCGTAGTATATCCCTCTCCTCTCCATAACAGTCTTTCAGAAATCCACAAACATTTCATTGAAGGTATGGTCAAGAAGAAAGCCTTTCTCTCGGAGGGGTATTTTCCAAGATTGCTTGCTACTCTTGTATCTATTTATGGGAACATTTAAAATGACAGCACATTTACCTTAAAGTACATTCATCACACAGCTCTTCTTGTTTTCAAAAGGTATGACTGTGTGTTTTGGTCTAGCAGTTTCATCTGCAGAATCTTGAGCCTTTATGTTTCCATTGGTTCTTCTTTCTATTCCTGAGTCCTGTGAAATGTTTGAAAGCTATACTAAATGAGAAGGGGGTTACTGTGCTACTTGCATACTCATAAGCACTCTTGAAGCAGCTCGCCGTCATTAAAATTGCCCACTGTATTTTAAAATTTTTCCACTGTAAATTATACTGTGACAATTGACTCCACCCCATCATTTTATTGCAACAAAAGAGAGTGTATGAACTCTCATATTGTTTCTTGATTCCATTTCTAATGTATATATAATTCTGTTTGTAAACAAGAAAATGCCCCCTTTCTAATTTTACAACTGAGATCTCAAATATTGCCATGTGATAGAAATTGTACAATAATGAAATCTGTAATAATTTTTTAGCACTAGGGCTATATTTGGTATTTTAAACTCGGTGGCACTCACAGGGTAATATTTTCTTTAAAATGAGCCAGAATTATCAGGTATTTTAATGAGACTAAATGTTTTACTTCCTTAGTAAACTTAGGCTATAGCCGATTTAAGAAGGCCATGTACACAGGACACCAGAGATGATTATTAACATCCAACATGTCACCTGCAGGGATGATTTGACTTCCGCCAGTGCACGTATTCCCAAGGAAATGGTACTTCTCTGCATGGCTACTGTCAACCTCTGAGGGGACAAGGCTTTGGGTTTCTTAATGATGGGAATAACGGCATATTTCTTTTGTCTTGTTAGTCACTCTCAATACTGCTGATGGAAGTTCCCCTTTCCTCCTCTTCCTCTGCCCCTCCTCAACGCATGCTTTCCAATCAAAAGTGATTGAGATAACTGATAATATAAATTGTTGTCAAAATACATTTTGGTAGAAAATAAAAGAATATTTATTTTTATTCTGCTACCAGTATCCTGTGCAGAGGAAATAATTCAATGGGAAATCCTGTTGACACAACATTTCTGACACATCAGCCTTTGTGTGCCTTACCTCCCTTTTTTGGAGGTTGTTTCTGATTCAGAAGCTTCTCCTTCCTGACAGGTGGTGTGTGCTCAGAGAGTTACAGTTGGTAAACTGGAGATAACCTCCAGCAGGAGTGTTTATGAAGACCATGAGACTTACTTGCCTTGAGAAATTTTGAAGATGCAATGTTTTTAATGGCAAGAAAGAAACGGGTAGAGTGCTTTTTGTGAGCTGGCACAGGATCAAGTGTGTATGATGTGAAGGAAAAAAGGAAGGAGATTCTTGCAGCCTGAGAACAGACATCTGGCTGGCAAAAGAAAAGAAATATCATTGACAGATGAATACTGTTTTAAGCTTGGATAATTTTAGATCAAGAGGACAAAGTTCTGCTCTCATGCATACAGCTCCCACTGAAAGTGATGGGAAAGGTGCATGCATATGAGAATAAAATGTGGTTTTAAGTGAGAACTAAAGAACATATATTTTTATATTAGATATTTAGACTTTCATGTTTAGATCATATGGTTTCTATCTGCCATATGTAGGCATTGCTGAAATGCTGCCAGGAACCAGGTTTGGTGACTTTCATTAAAGGAATTAGTGGTTTCTCTCCAGTTTCAGTGTGGCTGGATTCAAAGTGCAGAAGCCCATTTTCACAGTTTAGCATTCATTAGCACTCTAATGGCAGCCTCAGCAGGCAGGTGAAGGATTAAATGGGCATGAAGACCAAAATGTCCCTTTTCCCCTAGTGGAGATTCCTTCATGATGGGGTTGGGACATAATGAGCTGATGTGGGGATGTGTGCATGGCTGCTGTCTGGGCGGTTCTTGTTCCAGGTGATTGAAAGACTGGGGTCTACAGGTCTGTCCATGTAGCACTCATCTCTGTCCTCTTTTCGTTCCTGCTGTTAAAGTGAACACACACACATGTACACACACGCCCGAACGAAAACACAGTCCAGAAAAACCCCCTTAATTCTGCTGCCTCAGAGAGACACATTCTTGTGCTTCAGAATGAGGAGTGAGAGCTGTTCAGGAGGATTTATATGAGATCCTTGCCAGCCGTACACTGGAAGCATCGACGCTGTTAGATTAAAAGGCTGAGTGCTGCTGCTCACTTTAGGTTTTGCTGAATCATTCAACAAGGTGAAGAAAGTAGGTAAGCCCTGACTCTTTTTTTTTTGGCTAAAGAGAGCCTCATAGGGTTATTTTGGAGAATTGCATGGAGGCTGGAAAAGATAGAAGGAAAATTGTAATAAGTTTCACTGAACCTGGAAGGCAGGACCCGTCCTGGTGTGAGTCAGAGGGTGTAACTGGCTTCTCTCCTGAATTTCATTAAGCAGACATACGTAGTTAATTTTTAAGTATACTGAATATTAAGTATATGATTACAGAAAATTACTTGCAGTCGTAATTCTGCTCACACTGAATCTCTAAAAACATTAAAATGTGACAAATATTTTTAAATTTTTAATTTTTAAAAAATTCTAAATCATGTTCAAATAAAATGTAAAAAATATTTCTAAAAAGCCTTCATTGGTTATTTCGTACTTATAAAAGTTCTTATTGATAGCAATTCGTATTTCTATTTTATGAGATAGGCTTCCAGATTTTAGTCAAGTAATTAAAATCCGAAATGTCGTAAGAAACAGAATGCTAGAAAAAAGAGTCATCTCTCACAGCTCATTTATTCTGTGAAGAAGTTGCGTTGGCTCAGTGTGATTTAAATGGTCAAGTCTGTTCCTTTGGTCTCTGTGCTTCTTTGTTAAAGTTGAAATAATGGGATACTTTCATGTACCTTGTTTTGAGTTAATCCCACTTTTATGAATGAGTTTAAAAAAATCGAGGAAGATGTCTCTTACAAAAAAATAGATTTCCTTTGCTAAATAATCCCTTTTCTCTTGATGTACCCTCCCTCCAGCATCTTAATTAACAAGAATGAGTATATATGTAAAAAGAGAGAATACAGCTGTAGCAGAATATTTTTGAAATGATTGCTTCCTGCCTAATTTGACCCCGACTGAACAGTGGGGTTTTGTCTGCTGGGCTGCAGTGTGGGCTGGCTGTGCACGGCTGCTGGGTTTCCCTGAAAGAGGAGCTGAGTGCTGTGAACTCCAGACCTCTGTGCAGTGTCAGAAGCTCTTACTCTGCCAATATAATCTTTTAATAGACATGCTTGCCAGAATGACTTTTTCCCTTCAAAGATAGAATGAGAAAGCACAGTTGTCACTTAAATTGCCTCTGTCTTTTTAGTAGTTGGTAGTGATCTGTTGACCAGGATTGGATAATTTAAAAGCTGTTTAACAAAATAACATGCTTGTCTGTGTGAAATATATACAGTGCTGAGAGACGAGAAGAAAAGTCTCCTTTGGCAGAGTTCATCGGATTCTTTAGAAACTGCAGGATGCTGAGGCTTGTCTGTGGAATTGTAAAAGCTTTGCAGAGCCCGTGTTGAGCATTTGCATGATTTTCAGATGGTGCAGTATGTTCAGCTGTTTCCATGCACCCTCCCGTGTGTGCACATATGCACTTCATTGGAGAGGGAGAGAATTCTCAACACAGTTTCCATGGGACTTTGCGTTTGTTAAATATATATTATTGAAATACTGCCCAGGATGCATCACTTCATCTTGTGTAGAACTTAAATCATCGTGTTGCATGATATGGTAAAATAAAAGAGATAGTGAAAGAGACAACTGTAAACATTCTGTTTGAAAAGATGTGCTCTTTTCAAAAGACCTTTCTGTTAGAGCCAAACAACATAAGAAGCAGTATTTCCTTGCTCACAGAGACATATATATTTCTTTCTGCAGAGATTTGTTTTGGATTCTCAGTTCTTCCAGTGTATGCATTTTTGAAATAATTTTGTATTTACATGTTGATTTTCTCTGTGATTTAAGTTTTAATCAAAGGTTCCTTGCTTCTGATGTCGAGTACTGATGTTAGCCTGTTTACGTTCCACTGTTTTTCCTCTGTATGGGGTGAACATTCAAATGTGGTGGTGCCTTTTTGCTTTTATCTACCAAACTTAGCACACTCTCTTATTATTGACAGCTCAGAAAGGTGGCATGCTACTGGGCAGGATGCTGTAAATTATTAACTTTTCTTTGCGCTTTGACAAATTTAGGTTATCCTTGTAAAGACAAATAGTTTCTCTGAAGGAACCAAGACAGTAGAATGGTAAATAAGGCATTGCAAACTTAAATTAGAAATTTTTAGCCAAATGTGAATTTACCATATTTCTGAAACATGATTCTGAGTTACAGTCCTTTCATAGGACTTGGGTATCAGGGGCAAAACTTTTGTTTGTGATGTTTCCTTTCAGGTTTTTTTTCTGCATAGATTGATTAATAAAGCATTAAAAATTGTATATTACCACTAAAAATCCCGTCTACCTTTTTTCTTAGAAATGCAATTTTGCAAAAGCAGTTTATTTTCTTCTTTCAAGAAAGAGCCTGAACTCAACTGATTTTTAGGAAACATATGTTTGCCAGGAAGCTTTTCTATAATCAAAATGGTCAGCAGGACAGAAACAATGCTGTTTGCTCATTAGGTATTAAACTTCTTCCATATTTTGAAAAAAAAATAAAAATCATGTACAACACTGATTAATACACACAAACATGAGTGAATCAGAGACAGCATATGGTGCGTTTGGTGATAGCCGCTTACTTGAGTTATTGTTTATGTTGTGCTGGAAGTCCCAGCCCAAGCACCAGAAAGGCCTTTGCAACTGAGAAGCATTTTGTGTTTCTGGGTGGCAGGTAGCAGGAGCAGTGTCATCCAGGGCACAGTTTTCCTTGAAGGGATTAGCAGGAAGAGGAGAAATGTTGATTTCAGCTGCCAGAGGATAGCCAAACAAAATAGCTTTGTGCAAGGTGTACAGTAAGGCAAGCAGCAGGTTGAATACAAGTTGGTTAGAAAACACAGTATTGAGAATACTCATGCAGAATTGCATTGGAAATAAAAAGTTACTGGTGACAACATAATTATTGACAGAGCCACATACTTATGTCTAAAAATCTCTGGAATGATGCTGAAGCATTTAGATACTGGTTGCTTAGACTTCCATCCTGTGGCAGTGCATCTGTTTATCTGGAATTATCTCCTGAATATAAATGAATTCCAGTCCTAAGTCATTGCACCTGTTGCCAAGAGGTATTTATTCCAATCACTTGCCTAAAGCGCAGGGAGTTATTGCTTGACGTTTTATAGCTCGAAAAGAAGCTGTCGTTTCAAAATCATTTGTTCAGAGAGGAGAAAATGGAGCAAAACAGTTCATTTTACCCTAAGCACTGCTATTTGGCAGTATTCACATTTGCACGGCACAAAGCTGCAATATTGATTTTTCGCTCACAGGGCCTCCCACAAGTTCTTTCTTCGATTGTCAGGATTGCAAGATGGATTGAATTACACTTTGCTTGTTGATACACTTATTTTTTCTTCGGTGATAGGAAAAAAATACAAATAAAGCTTCAGCATAAAGATCACAGCATCTCTGCCAGTGGACTTTAAATTTATTTATTTTATTTAGTTAAAATTCTTTCTGCCCCATAGAGATTCTTTAGAGCAGCATTCCCACCTAACACATGCTGCACTGTTTTTTTGCTTGCTGCTTTTGCAATGTAATACCTACTTTACAATCTCAGGTGTGTCCTCTGTTGCCTGTGAAGTGATCTAACCTTGCTCTAGTATTTTTAATGTTTCTCCTAATACAGAACTTCTCATGGATGCCTGCAGGGAGAAAAATTGCAGGATAAAACACATTCATAGTCCTTATAGTGGTTGCCATCTATGATGAAATAAGATTTGCAGGCAGCTGATTTCTTTGTAGCAAACTGCAGAGGTCTTGTATTTGAATTCAGGATATTTCCTAGCAGAAGTGGAGATTGTACTGCAGGATCCACAGTAAGGATCACTGCCATCTCCGGGAGCTCAGTGTGGGTTTGGCAGCTCTGGCCCCATAGCTATCCATGTGCCTGAGCTGCTGCTGCGTACACACTGCAGCTGTAGCCTGTGCACCCTGCCCCTCCCCTCCTGCCCTGGTGCAAAACCTCTTTGGACAGCTGTAGGTGCTGTTGCCTTCCTTGCTGATTGAAACCAGAAGTTTGGGAGAGGCGGACTGCCCCAGCCAGGCTGCCGTGGTGCTGCACACGGAGGAAGCCCTGCTGAGTGAAGGAAATACAGACACCATTGCAGCCAGCTGCAGGGGTGAGATTTCTGTGGACAGCATTAGATTTGACAGGAGCAGTGGGATGTAGGAATGGCAGTGACTAGCAGCATTATATTTGGTCCCACTGCAGCTGTCATGACGGTAATTAATCAAAGGAGCTGCTGTATTGCATGTGTGGTGGGGACTCTGCATGTACCCCTTTCTGTGCCCGTTTCACAGCCTCACTGAGCCGTGAGCAGCTTCTCTCTTATTTGTATTAATTTGCTGCATGGGAGGAACATGTAGGGTGTTAATGTCATGAATTCATGTTTTAGCTCTTTCCAGCTTTCAGCTCATGACACTTTAGCAAGCCTCTAATAATAGTGTTTGTGAATGCTCTTTGTATGTGCAGCTAAACTGATGGCCAGGAGTGAATCTGAAATGGAACTTGGTGCATTCCACAGCAATGTAGCTTCTTCCCTTATCAACAAATACTGAAACATCCTGGCAGAGTAATGGTACTAGTTTCATGTAGGATATGGTTCCACAAAATATCAAGAAAAGGCAGACCTGGTCGCTGCACTCTGGCCTTCTGCTTGCCCTTGTGTCAGGGTGACTCCATGCCCAGTCAAAGAGCTGATACTTCTGGAACTCGTGTTCTTCTGAGATAGGGTCAGACCAGCCCCTTGCATAAGTTCACTCCACACTTGCACAAAGGCTGGTGCTTGTACAAGGGGAAGGCAGGGGCTTGTAGGTAGAGGAGGGGTGGATGGGAAGAATGGCTCTGGGTGCCAAGGAGCCACATCCTGATACCTGCGTGATTGCTATAAAAAACTCTTTTTCACAGTCCTAACAGATAATCATCTTCATACAGTAGGAGTTTTAATCCACAGATCATTAATTCAATAGAAAAAGTGACAGCCTCTGGTTCTTGTGAAAATTTGCTATCAAGGGGTTATCTCAAGTTGTTTTTTGTTTTTTTAGATCCTTACTTCCTTTCCTCTTCTAACACATCATACTTCTTAAGAGAAGTTTATTTTCTTTGCCTTCAAAACACCAACAGCTCCAACTTTCCATGTATAGGAGCTATTTCTCTTTGCTGTCACAACTTGCCTCCAACAGCCTGCACTGAAATATTAATGGCCTTGTGTTACTGTAGTACGAAGGCGTTTTTAAAAAATAGGAAATACCTGTAATTCTACTGAAAATTTAGGAGGGATTTGCTGTTTTAAAGAAACAGGATTTTGACACTACCATGTTACCCAGCTTGTCTTCCAAAAGGCCGTAGTGCACCAAATTTCTAAGAAACAGAAATACTCTGTTTAATAGTAATCCATCAGTAACTATGTACAAGAAATTGTAGTATACAGATAGGGTTTTTTTGTGATGTAGTATGTTTTTTGCATTAAGAAATGTTTCTAAAAGACTAAACATGTCAATGAATAGTTGAACTTTGTTTTGTTTCCGAAGTATTTTATACTGCTTCATTGGAGAAGTTACTTAGTCCTGGTTCTCTTAGGTAGAAAAAACATTTTAAAAATGAGAACTCTGTGAAACACATGTATCATTTTGGGGATGGATGGGAAGATTTTATACAGAACGCATCTGCAATCTGTGGTACTAATCATTTCTATATTTGTTTAAAATCTTACCTATATGTGCTTTAATTTATGTAAAAAACACCGTAAGGAGCACTGACGTTCAACCAGGTAAAATTTCAGCATGTATATTGGATCAGGTCCATGCTGGGATCACAAAACAGCTAAGCAAAAGCAGCCAGCTCTTCCTGGAGAGAGGAAGACACAAATTTAGAAAGACTAATGCAGTTGGAACTATGGCTTTAGGGTTTTTTGTGGTTGTTTTGTTTTCTTTTTTAAAATCACTTCCGCAAATCCTGCCTGCTCTGCTGCTTCCCGCTTTCAGATGCAGCCTGTCTGACTGTGCCCAGGGAGTAGAGACAGAAGCAGAGAGAAGAGGTGGGAACTAGAACGTGCAGTGTAGCCATGCAGACAGCCACCACTGTCTGCCCGGACCAGGATTAGAAGCAGTGACAAGGAATTTTCTCCTTCCCCAGATTAAGAACACAGCAGCAGTGGTATAGGAGTGTGACAGTTCCATGAAAGATGCTTCACTTAACATGATACCAGGTCAAACTGTGTAAAGATGCACTTCTTTTAGCACACTGAGGAGAGTTAGTGCTTGTGTGACAGAAAAACAATAGTCCAATGCAATTTATCCTTTAGGTTCAATCCCATTTTTTCCCTTTTTTTTTTTTTTTTAAGGTTTCAGCCGAGCAGCACTACCGTTTGGTTTGGTTAGGAGGGAGCTCTCCTGCGAAGGCTACTCCATTGACCTCCGGTGTCCAGGAAGTGATGTTATTATGATAGAAAGTGCTAACTATGGACGGACAGATGACAAGATTTGTGATGCTGACCCTTTCCAGATGGAGAACACAGAATGCTTCCTTCCAGACGCCTACAAAATTATGACACAAAGGTAAAAATGTACACACCATGTAATTCACATACCTGAATTAATACAGAGAGAATTATATGCTGTGTAACTACTGTATACTGTAGGAAATGTTGAGTTGTAGTTGCCACTTTACTATTCAGGTAGTATTATTTCTATCTGATAATCTTAAAAGGAAATAAAAACTACCAGTTGCATTTAGAGTTTTGGGTTCTTCTTTTCTAATTCTGTGAGCAAAGGTTTTTAAAAGGCAGGAAGATAACTGCAGGGAGAATGAAACAATTCACTTACTGGTGGTGCCCTATCTCCTTATCTTTCAAGTGGTCAGACAACCCTCAGAATGTTACCAAATGGCTGCTGCATTTTTCAGTAAATGCACTAAATCACTGCCGTAGTTCCCACCTGTAGAATGTGACCAACAGAAAATGTCAGAATGATTATATGTCATTGTACATGTGTGTATAAGCATACACGTGCGTATAAGCACAAGTTACATTCTCTTAGTGACAGCAGTCGTCATTCAAAGACAGAAGAACTAACAGAATCATAGAATTATTTAGGTGGGAAAAGACCTTTAAGATCATCCAATCTAACCATTAGCCTAGTGCTGCCAAGTTCACCTGTAAATCATGTGCCAGTGAAAGTATTTTTGGTACAAAAGGTGCATCAGAACTCAGATTCACAGAAAGTCCTGTGCTAAAAGCCATGTACAGGCTGCAGTCACCTAGTACGGACAGTTGGGGAAATGTCAGCACAGATCAGTCATTGGCATTGCTACTGGCTTAAACTACTAGCCTTCATAAGTTCAGGATTGGTAAGTTTTCCTCCCAGTGCATTTTTCCTAGGGTGAGGAATCTGAACAAAAAGGGGTGGGAATAAGCCGAGAGCTTTCTGGTCCACCTACACAGATGTGTCAAATGAAATATGCAAGTTGTCCTGCATGCTGTGCTGCATTTCCTCTGTTCTGTTTGAACATCGTAACACTCATTAACATATAGTCACCTCTTAAAAATAATCTTCCATACTGATTTACCAGTTCACTTGAGTTTCCATGAGTGGGACTCTTACAATTTTTTGTGTGAATATGTGTATGTTTTCTAGTTCTGTAGTCAAATATTTGGACTGGATCTGACTTTGCTGGAAGTAAATTATGGCTATCAGGCCTTTTATTCTTGTTCTGTGTTGAACCTGTGACTTGTTGTGTGATCAGTAGGGAAAGGCTCCATTGCTACACTCGTAAAAAGGTAATATAACTTCTTTAAATCATGTTTGAATTATCTTCTTGTGGTTCTAGTTCGTAGTTGTTAATTAGATCAAGCCAGATTTCCATTGAGACTGCAGCAGCGGTGTCATCATCCTCTAATCTGTCAACTCCCTTTGAAACCACCTTCAATTGCTTTTGTAAATGTAGTGCCTCTCTCTGTAGAATTCCTTGTTGTGTAAAATGCATGTTGTGTTTTGATCAAAGTCTTCCTTATGTTCACTGCAAATACACAGATTAAGGTAGTCAGAGACAAATGTAGAGGCACAGTCTTGCTTGAAGTGACATCAGACTGTTACTGGAAAGCTGAAATTTCAATCCTCTCCTTTCAGTTAATCAACTGTAAGGTTATGATAGCAGAGAGTATTTTTAAACTTCCCTCATCTTCTACTCTTATGCTTTATTCAACATTAAAATGAAGTTGTGATGACATGTAAGACATGGGTTCAGATTATCTATGCTCAGAGAGTTTTTCATCTTTGTTCTCTTTTTTTCTGTCTGAACAAATGGCAAAGATCATTTGACACTTTGCTTTCTGTTTTTGTCTAGCATTTATAGCAATCTGCAAGTTTGCTTTCCTAGTTTTCTTTCTTAGATCCTATCATTAAGCAGAAAAGCTGTTTCTTGTCTTGCTTAATATTTTCCAAAATTGCTCAATTTGTGTGGTATTGCAAGCATATTAGAGTGGTGCAAATTTCTTATGAAATATTAAAAGTTCTTGTATCTCGTTTATTTATAACTACATCAATGATCATAATTTTTTGTTGCCTAAGCAAACTGTTGTTTGGTACTCAGCGCATGTCCTTCATCTGGTATATAAAAGTAACACATCAGCTGTATTTTGGTACCAGCAATTGCACAGAAAAATCTCACCTGAAGGACTAACAGATTCATGGATTTTATTTTTTTTTTTGGTTTTTAATTGATAGAAAAAAACAAATGGTTAGAACATTTGGTGACAACGAAAGCTTTTCTTCCTTATCTTTATAAATAAGCAGCAATAGTTTCTATATTGCTGCTTAAAATCTTACAGTGTTTACTTTTAAGGACTACTGACATGTTTTTATCACTTCAGTCGGCCACGTTGCCACTACATTTGACCATTCAATTCAGTTTGGGCGTACAGTTAAATGTAGTTACACAGCAATTATTAAATAGTCACCATTCAGTTGCAACAGTACTCGGCTTTCGCACAGCAACTCCATTTACTGCAATTACAAGGTGAAAACAGTAGCTTAATGAGATCAATACTGTGAAATCTGGAGAGTGAAAAATAAGATGAGGGTCCAGTTTAACACAAAGCCATGTAATCACGTGCCCTGCTCCCCTTCCAGAGAATTTGAGATCCTAGCACACACTTTGCCAGGGTCCACTGATGCATCAGCTCCTCTTTCTCAGAACGAGCTGCTACTTAATCTTTTCTCCTTCACCCTTTTCTTTCTTTTGAGCAGTTCTCAAAAGATTTTTAACTTACTGCTTTCCTAGGAAGCCTGAGTAGAACACTAATGACTTCATTGCTTTTCTTTTACCTTTGTAAAGTAGTTATTAAATTTTTAGTCCCTGATTGAAATTATATCCCAATTATTCCCGAATAAAGTCTTTCAGATGTATTTAGATTCTATGTAAACTTCAGGCTGGCATAGTTAAAATTAAAGCTTTGAAGAAAGAGACTAGATCTTTAGAAAATCCTTATCCTCTTTCACACTTCTCTGATAATTAACCCCAGTGTTTGCATACTGTCAAGTTTGAGAGATCCTACCACATGCTGAAGTTCAGTATAGAAATAAGCTTGTTTCTAGAAAATTTGGTGAGCAAGTAGCATAAATGAGTGGCAGAGGACCCATGTTCAGGCAGTTAGGTCTTAAAATAGACTCCTCAGTGCTCCACTGTCCTTTGGCGGGGACGAATCTCCTCTGTTTCCTTTTCATTTAAAAAGAAACTAAATGAACAGGAAAGCAGAAGATGCAAAGCAGCCAGAGGAAATTGCTCTAGTTGCTTGCTCATAAAGTCCATTTATGTGGCTGTAGCAGAAACTATCACAAAACTTTGAAGTTGATAAGGCTAACCAGTACTGCTTTTTATAGGCACGACAGAGATTTGAAAATCTGTTGTAAGCAGGTTGCAGTTGCATCATGTGGGTTTGACACAAACTGCCTGGGTGTTCATGAAGATTTTCTTCCTCCAGTGTCAGCTACAAAGGACTGTAGGTTTTTGGTAGGAGAGGCATTAAGGGTTACATAGATATCACACAGTGTTTGGCTTTCTGTTTTGCTAGCTTAAAATAATAACAGATATTTAAAAGTACTTTTGAAGACATACTTAAAATACATTACAAATCAAAGGTCTATAGGGTATGGCATTTTATAGTGCAATAATAAGATGCTGAAATGGATTTTTGCATGCTGTCACCTTTCTTTTTGAATTAAAATAGTGGTTGTTTAGCGGAAATCATTTTTCCTACTCCTAAATTTTTTGTCTATGAAAAGTTCATGATTATTTACTAATATTATTTATTGTCACGATTGAACACTAAAACTATCTTTGTGGTTCCAGGACAGTGCAATTCGATTTTATTTTGCCTGTGTATTTAAATAAATACTTGAATGGTGTGGCAGATAATATAATTTTAAATCTTGATAAATACCCTATTTAAAAAAAGTGAGGTCTGTTCCAATCTGTATACCTTATTTTTTGAGCAGTTTCTAGTTATAGCTATTGTTTGGGCTAGTAGAAAATTAATGTGTTTTTTTTATTTAAAGAAAATACAACCTATTCACTCTGAATCTATGGAATGATTTACCTAGATGCAAAATTCAACCATTTACTCTTGACAGCCAAATTAATGTTAACTTTAGAAAGGAAACATTGTTTCCCTCCTAATAAAGGATAAAATGCCTGGAATTTTGCAATAGGAATGTATGCTCTGTGATCTGTTACCAAGGGTATAGTTGTAAATATTAAAAAGAAGAAAATTCAAAATGTTTAAACTTCGTTTCCAGACCATGTAAACATACACACTAGAAAAAAAGTAGACTCACGGTATATTCAGTTTATGTATGATCTGCAACAGAAAGGCATTTGAATCAATTCTGTGCTGAAATGGCCTTTCAAATCTATTTTTGTCTACAATTTATACTATAATTGTAGCTTTATGTGAACTTTACATTTTTGCTAAACATATTTAGCTAGTATCATTTTGCTTTTTAAATATACACAAACAAAGAAAACCACATATTCCTAGATAAATTTAAATATAAAAATACGTCAGGTATAATAGATCAAATTAGGGAACTAATTTTTTTAAATACCCGTCCCTTTTAAAACTTTGCTACAGAAAAGTAAAAGGATTAAAAGAGGAATAAATCCTTTTCAGCATTGTTTATTTCTTTCTGTTTCATGTATCCTGTCCTATCTATAGCACATCCAGCACATGTACCTTCAATTACCATGTCCATCATGACACCAGTGAAGAGTTCATGTTTGGGTTTTTGTTACCATGAACTTTCCTCACATGGCAATGCTCTTAACCTGTTACGTCCATCATCTCTTTGCAAGACAGCTGCATTGAGCGGAGGGGCTTCAGAATGTAAGCGACATGCCTCCTGCCCCACAGGGTGGTCAAGGGAAAGCTGAAAGAAGCACCATATCCATTCCTTCTCCCAAGACTGAGATTTTCTTAATCCATCCCATGGGAGACTGGAAGAATGGAGATGGTCATTCTTTTCCACGTATTCACATATCCAAGAAATGCATAATTTTGAAAAATCTTATATGCAAATGAGTCAGACATTTTTGAAAGAAAACAAGTTGGATTCTGTAGAAGACCCATCTTTCAAGCCCTCCTTCCTGTTCCTGCTTGTCAGATCCGCAGAGGAAGCACTGTCACACCGTATTAGTGTCTTTTCAAGTGAAAACATATTTGCCCTGTTCCATAATGTGAGTGAATAAAGAAAATCTTCCACAGGACTCCAGGTTTGGGTGGACAGTGGGTAAAATACCCTATAACCGATGAATCTCACTCATCGGAGCAAAAAGGTGTAGTCAAAAGCAAACTTGGCGCAGGGTACTTTGCAGGCAGAACCTGCTGTGGGGTCACTTGAATTCCAGCCTTTGCAAGACTTCCACAAAAGGCATTTCAATACCTCTTTCAAAAACAGTTCCCTCAGCCAGAGCCCAGGGTTGATTCAGTGTTTAAACTGCAGCACACTTCAGATTTGCATTTCTTAATGTGGTTTACAAACATCTCACAGCCGGATTTTATCTTCTGCCATTCAGAACTGCACTTCGGGGTCTGCCAGGCTTAGGCAAGGGCTCTGCTGACCCCTGCTGCTATCCTTGCTTTTTCCCTTGCTTCTCCTGCAGCCAAAGGTTGCCCCTCTGCTAAAGATACTGTATGGTGAAAAATGTCTCCAGATAAAAGGTACACCTTGTCTTTTTCCGCTTTCTGATGATTAAAAGCTTGCATGCCTGTTCTTTTTGTGTCAGAGACATCCCAGTGTTAATGACAGGGTAGCGCAGACTGTCATGGATGGAGTTGCTGTGTTAGTGATGCTGATCTCACTTTCGCTTTGGCAAGCCAGTGCTTTCTGTTTCTCCTTGCTGACAACTGCTTCACAAAATATTTACCATACATGATTATTGATATTAGACAAATATATATTTTTAAGCACCCTTTTAAAATTAAGACTTCTGCTAATGTGAAACAGGCATATATCTTAGTACAGCAGTCAGCCCTGTGAGTATTTTGATGCAGCAGAAGCTTAAAATGCTCTTTATTTTGAAACTAAGCTTTTCACAATACTGAGCCATGACCGTGGGAAAATTTGTTTTGTTTTGTTTTCTATATGTTAGTCACAAGACTTTGTTATGACTCGAATATAAAGAAAAAAGCAGAAATACGTGTAGCCTATTTTCATGTACAAGGCATAATCACAGAGCCTAGAATTTTTGTGAAGCATGCTGTTGTCCTGGGTGTTATTACAGCGGAAAACAGTAATACCTGTGACTGAGAAGAACCTTATCTGGCATTGTGCATTTTCACTATCATTAATTCTTAATATGAAAGTAGTAGGTCTAGTTTTACTCATTAAAAATAGGGCGATTTACTAATGGGGTTGTTCTATCGTAGCATTACTTAGTAAATTAAATACAAATCCTTGTATTATGAGGTTCTGAGCAGTCAGGTGAGGGGAAATAGCTGTCAGTACTTGATCATCTTTTTGCAGCGTGTTCTCTTTTAATTTTCTACAGAAGAAATTATATTACATATGTGCAAGCTCATAACACACAGGCGTGTGGATGTAGTCACGACATTGGACAAGCTACAAAGGAAACAACAAAAGCATTCATACCAATTAATGACATTTAAAATTTAGATTTAGTTTACTTCAAAAAAGATGGGTTTCATTATTTTACTAGGGTGTAGCTTGATATTCTATTTAAAGTTTTCATATCCTATATTCAAGTTGTTTTCTTCCTTTGTTTTTGGCAAAACCACCATCAAATTCTTCCTAAGTCAGCATATATCTTATCTGGCAGGATCGTATATACATACTCATCTGCCTTTCGGTACTATTCGTGGGCTAAAATAAATGTAACTAACTATACATATGTATACATAAAGTTTTAAGTATTATATGCTGTTGCATGTATATTTGAGCATCATATAAAATACATCAGCCTGTGATTTTCTTGTGGTTTTTTTTCTGCTTGCTGAAATGGGCTCTGCTAGGTGTGCATACTGTTTAGCCCGCTGTTAGTCACGTCCTGTATATTTTGGGTGTGTAATTACCTATCTTGATAATTTGCTAACATTTTTGGTAACTTGACTGAGACCACATTAGTTAACCTTCAGAACCTTTCAGTTGAATTTTCTGTCCTCTTGGTTGAGCTTGTATGGATTTTACATAGTCTTCATATTTCTAGTCTAGTCAATATAAGTTCCTGGTTCAGTTGTACTCAGAATGTTATTATTGAAAAATTTTGATTTACTTCTATGTTGCTGTGCCAAATATAGTTCATATAGAATAATAATGTAATAGTTGAAGCCTATTAATTCCTCCCACCCCAATATATCCTCTATAATACTTAGCCAAAACAGCTACATTATCTGATAAGTTGATTTAGGACTTCATACATGTGTTCACATAGCCATTTATCTCAACCCTTGCTGAGGAGACCTTTATTAAGCTGTGATGACTGCTGAATATGAAATGTAACCAAGATTATTTTTTTATTCAAATACAATTTAAATATTCATCAAAGAGGAGTTATGCTTGAAACTGACAGAGACTATTAACATCAAAAAATATAATTAACTGCACTGGGTATCATGAAGCAGAGTTAGCCAAATAGCCGAGAGGTCTAATTGCTCTAGAGTCTGAGAAGCAATCGTTTTATTTTATACTGTTGCTGTGGAATTAATAGTGATGTGGTTTCCTATGCGAGGCAATTAAAAGCTGCCTGTTAAGGTTCATTGCACTATAGGAAATCTGTTGAATATCACTTAGTAAACAGAACTGACATGGAAAAGGTATGTGAAGATGGGCAGAGCAGGGTATAGATCATAAATTAGAACAGATTAATATGACTTAAATATATGTAAGTAAATTATGAGTAGTTTTTAGTGTTATAAGTAAGCAGTAGCCATGAAAGTGAAAAGTTTTCATTAGTAACACAAATGAAATAGAATTTAAAGATTATTGCAGTGAAGATGTTTAATTCAGAGGAAAGGAATAGAAGACTAACATGAGTTTAAAAATTGAAAACTAGCTACAGAGTAGTATAGAAATGAGCAGATCTCATATTCTGTAAATTTCCTTCTGCCACAGAATAATCTCCTACTTAAAATAAAAGAAACCTTCTGACCTTTGTGGCTCAATTAAGGTTTTAGTTGAATTCAACAAGAACATCTTTATTGAATCTCATAGATTCTGCCTGAGCCCAGGGTATACAGTCTAAAAAGGGGTGGCCATGTTCATGGCATTTTGACACTAATGAGGTTGTTGAAATGGAAGAGTTTAAGGATCAAAGATACAAGCAATAATGGTATTTTACAGCATATCTTTTTTTCTCTAATAACAAAATTGCAATCTAATTGCTTAATAAATGGGCCATGATTACTGAAAAACATGGATAATTTCCCTCTTTGCATTTTATCTTCTTCATATTGCAGAACAATAATTAGCAAAAATACTACTGCTACAAATAAAAGAGGTCTTTATTTTTTTTCTTTCAAATAATAACTGTGAATGAAAGGAGAGCCCCTTAGTTTAGTATGATGGTCAACTTCTATGTTTTTTAAAGAAGCAATTTCAAAACCTAATGTCATACTGATAAAATAAAATCAAATAAAGAATTCAACTAGAATTCCTGTTTTATATAAAGACTGGCTGCCTGTTTCATATATTATTTAGTATGCTTACCCTGTTTATATCAGTGACATAAGAGTGCGTGCTACTTTCTCAGAAGAGTACTGTCTTTGCCGCTTCACAGCACAGTGCCTTGTACTCCCAGGCTTGCACATGGTGTTAGCAGATATTTAAAGCACTTCAGCTTAACATTTTATAGGTCATGATGAACTGAGCCTATAAAACAAGTTACTGCAATGAAGTTAATGCAGTCTTAAGAGTGTTACATAGACTGAATACTCAGTATTCAGGGTATTTTTAGCCTGCTGTATACACATCAGTGGGAAGGAAAGATTCTTACCACGAGGAATTTTTTCCATGTCAAACCTGCTTTATAACACACTTGCAGTACAGAGGCTTTACTACAAATTTACTATTGAAAGCCATTGTGTTCTGGTTTACCCTATGAAACAATAGCTATAGGAACCTTTGCGTTTCAGTTTCTTCTAGTACATAGGTGTGCACGCGTGCGCACACACACACACAGAGAACAGAAAAAAAAAGAAAATAAATGAGGCAGCAAAATCATTGGGCAAACTGTCCTAGCCCAAGTCATGCAGTTCAAACACCCTGAAGGAAGAAGTCTTACTCCTTCTTAATGACACCAAGCTGTATAATGTTTCGTCTGGCAAGGTGTGTATTTTGCTGTTGTAAGTGCAAAGGCATCTATGGTTCCTTTCTTAGTAGTAATCTGTGATCTTTACCTTGCTTCTTGTGATACATATCTATATGATGAAGGAGCAGTCTGGAAATGTATTTAATACGCACCTTTTTGCAGCACTGTAAAATTGTTGTTTCATCGTAGTTCAAGAGCTTGTACTCTGTCTAATGAATATTTTCATTTAGGCTGAGTTGTTAGTATAGCAGTAGTGTGATAGTTCTGAACCCATAATCTTTCCCTATTTACTGAGTTTCTTACCAGCATTGAGCTCAACTATACTGTTACTCTCACGAAGCTGTAGGAGTTTTCTCATCTAGGATGTAGCAGCAGTGATATTACTTCCAGTATATTATTCTGGTGCCAGCATCACTGGTGGGTATGAAGAACATAATTTGTTTAGTATATTTAGTTTTCTTGGATAATTTTGCTGTTTTTATGACAGAGATACAGCAAAAGACCACCTCCTGGAGTTACATTTAAAACAGGAACACTTTGCGTAATGTACTGTAGACAGAACACATATGAGTTGGAGCTCAGTTATCATGAATGCCATCAGCAATGCCTTGTTGCTTTCTTATCAGCCACTTCCTGCTGTCAGCCCAGTGCTTATTTCAATAGTAAAGGATTTGCATCAAATGTAACACAGTATTATGTATGGCTGACATGCGGTTTTTAATTGTGCAGGCACATGAGACTCCTCCAGTGGTAGACAGTTTGATAAAAGGATTAGATCATGAATATTTTTGACACAATTAAGGATTGTCTGTGCATTGACAGAGTCAAGCCAGTGGATTTTCTGGTCTGTGTTTTACAGTGATGAATTTGCTTGACTTGCGTAAAAAACAACTGCAGAACAGACAGGATTTTTGCAGATGTGGAAACAAGCAAACAGAAGCAGCCCCCTAAACTTTGTTGGGTTTAAAACTGGAAGTTGCAGGGATGATGGCATGCACAGCTCATAGGAATAACTTAATCCCTTACCTTCAAATTGCAAAGAAGAAAGTGGGATTGTGCTTTCCAAGTTAGAACAGGATACTTTTGCAGGGGAAGTCCTATACCTGAAAGCCCTGCAAGCTTTCCAGATGATAATTAGATCCAGACATCACTGTGGGTAATGAATAACAGTGCTTTTGTGACAAGCATTCCTCTCAGAAGAAAAGAAAGTACTTACAGTGAGGACTCTCAGACACATTTTAATAGGAAATGACACCACTGTTACAGAGTTGATTAAAGATCTACCATGGGACAGCACTTCTGGAAAAAATCAGCCGATGAAATGAGAAAAGTTATAATTTTATTATTAGTTATCAGTTAAATATACGTAACCTTAAGGCCACGAAATCTGCATTAAAAATTATGAGAAAAACGACTGTACCTTATTGCCAGAAGATTGCACCTTTATAAATCTCCAAAAATAACCAAGTTGCCTTTTGCCTCTTGCTCAGCATTTTGCTCTGAGTTCTGTTGAGCCGTACAAATGACTCACTCCGTAGTACTGTGGAATTGGAGGATATGCAGTGGTGGGCACATGGCCTTTGTTGATGAAAATTATAACCCTAAAAGGGGGTATTCCCCAAGGCAAGTTTACAAAAAACAGTTTATTTTTTTTCACCCTGTAAAACTCTTCTTACATGCAGGATCTCTTGCATTATTACAAACTCTAATCCTCTGAGTGGGTAATTAAGAGATGAGAAAAGCCATTTGTGGAAAGAAAGAGCCATAAGGGTGAAAAATATTTCTCTGCTGAATGATCTTTAAGGAGTAAATAATTACAAGAGTGAGAGGTTTGGGATGACCAATCTAAATCTGAACATAATTAGGATGAACACAGTTTGAAAATCGAAGCAGTTGGCATGTGCAACAATTCTGATATCAGAAAACTAATTAAATATTTAAAAGCCCAAACCCCCTCACTATTCACAGAAAAATAACCTGCCACAAAAGGGTCTGTAACTTTGCAGATAATTAGGAAGGGTTACGGGGAAAAAAAATCAGATTGGCTCCAAGGTTCTGCAAGGTCACATCTTATTATGGTGTATCTTTTATATGGTCTGATAACAAGATCTTGCTAATTTAATCTAAGTAGGGCATCCCATAGCGATTTCCCATTTTCCTTGTTTAAAATATGATTGGTTTTCCATATGCGAACTGCAATAGGTGAACATTTTTGTAAATAATTTCTCCTAATTGATACAGGCTCTAGTATTTTTAATTTTTCAAGGTGAGTGCTTATGTTAAAGTTGGGTTAGAGTTGCCCCCACTGCACACTCCTTTTGAAATTGTCCTCATCCTGTCCATTGTACAGGGAAACCAAAGGACTCTATGGAATCCAGTTGTCTCAGTGGCCAGTTCTGTAAAATGACTAAGTCTTAATTTCCTGGTAGAGGCAAGATCTTTCTATCCTGAATATGCACTTCTCTAAGCAGAAAAGATGTGTTAAACTCAGGAGACTCTTAGTGAATCAAGCTGAACTTGCATTGGACAGACCTGGAGTCTGGTGCAAGTGTGAGCACTGAAAGTTTACCAAGGCTTCTGTTTCACATACTGCTGTAACAAATCACACCTGTCATTTAAAATACCTTATTTTAGCAATTAAAGTGGGTGATTGTTAAAAATGTATTTCACATCAGGAAAATTAACATGAAGGATAAAGTTACGTATTTCCAATATTTCAATATTATAATTCTTCAGTTTACTCACTGAATAATGACTCAGAAGTTGCCTCAAGTTACGTAACTTTTAAATACATTATGCCAAGACATGGATAAAAAAGATCAACAGTGCTGGAAAAAAAAAAAAAATTAAAGTGTTTTTACGCTTATCTTGTCCTCTTTACCTGGTAGTCTCTTCTGCGAGTTTGTTGCAGTGTTATTCCTAAGGATCAGACTCTGTGCTTTGGGATTTTCTCTTGGATTTTCTATAGCTCTGCTCTAGCACTGTGCCTCAGAAATGAATGCCCCTTCGTAAAGCTCTGCGTTTATTACACAGCCCTCCGTTTCTCCCCTGAAACCTGCTCAAACGCACAAGGCGTGATGCTGCACTTATGCTCATTCAGTGTGAATAATCTGTGTAAATTGCTCAGATATGACGATGCTGCACTACTAAAGTTTTCATTAGTAAATAACCATAGCTGCAGGCTATTTATTTTGTCTAAATGGTGAAACATTTAATTGGATCTTTTGAACTGATTACTTTTCAGCAGTGCGGATCTGCTTGGCTTACTCGGTTTACTAAGACGTACACTGCCTGTAATCCCATGCTGTAGCTTGTTTACAAATATGCATGCACATAAATAATATGACAAGATTATGAAAATTGCTGTATTTCCGTTTCTTTTTGCTCAGGTAGGGTTGCACTAGAAACATTTTCTCTAAAAAGCAGGACTCTTCTGCTTCATATTACAGGGTTTGGATTTGTACCTATGCACACCTCACCGGGAGATTGTTCCATGTACTTCGTGCGCCTCATTGCATCTTTCATATCTAGTTTTGCTGTCCTTGGTTTACAGCCATCTCCTCGCAAGTTCTGATTGTTCTAGTAGGCCTTTTGTATATATAGTAGAAAGTAGTGGGGATAGAGAGTTGGGATTGTACAAGCACTTAAAAAATACCAAGAGAACGCAGGAGTTATGTATTCCACTGGAATCCACATTTCCTTTTTCTCTTTCTTCCCCTTATCCTATTTTATCTGATGCTCCAGTTTCAGGTTAATGATAACCCCCTAATAGTAGTATTCATACCAATAAGCAAAGTACTAGAACAAAGAGGAATTTTAACAAGCAAAAACTATTTCTGGTGGCTCAGATGTGAGTATGTGAGAAGATTCATCATTTTAACGCTGACTGCTTTGAACTTAGAGACATGGATACTAAAAGGCAAATGGGTCATAACTGAATGTATTTAAGTTGCAAGAAGAGGTTGAAAGCAAGAATAATAATATATTACTTTAATAAATTACTTTGCCGTACAAGTCTGATAGGCATTCATTGATAGTGAATCAGACAGGGTAATCTTTAGAAAAGGCCTGTGGGAGTTGCATATTTTATGCTGTGTTTTATTGTCCATTTGGAGTTTTTATGCTTAATGTGTACCCTTAGACTCCCACAAGATTACATTGTACAAAGAAAGCACAGTTAAATAATACTGCATTTTAATTGGGCAAACAGAAACAACGCTGCAGTGCACATTTTTCTACAATATTAATTATGCACTATTTTGCTTCCTTATCCGTGTTTACTTGGTAATTAGGAAGATTCCACAAATCATCAATATTATATTTAAAAAAGAAAAGAAAAAAGTTCCTCTTTTTCCCCCCTCCCCCAGGGTTATTGCCGTAATGGTCACATTGCCAAGTGCGTAAAAATCCCAGGGCTGGTTCGTGGATTTTCAAACCAAGCTCTAGCATGCCTTCCTGCTTTAGCGGTCACAGGAGGGTTGCCAGTATCTAGACATATCTCTTATGGCCACATTCTGCTATCATACCTGCTCATGTGTCTCCCCCTTTTTTTTTTCTTAGTTTATGAATACGACCAACCACAGCACACTAAATCTGTTTTCTCTCTGAGCTAGGTAAAATTGCTACTATTTTCCTTTTTCATGCTCGTTCCCCTGTAATAGTTTTTGGGGATTCTAACTTGAAAATAATTTTAGCGAATCTTACTCATGGGTAAGCACCATTTTCAGTGTGGCTTCCTGGGTTTTTAAAGAGCCAGTTCCAGGATTATATGTCTGTCTTTAAGGAAGCGTGGCTCTGTAGAGATATGCACGCTCTCTCTTCCTGCATGGATTCAGTTTTGCCACTGCTGCTGTGGTTGCTGGAGCACTCTGGAACTGGCAGTGCTGGCCAATGCTGCTTCAATTCCAGGCTTTAGAGGAAAGCTGGGTTTTCTTACGAGGTCTTTCTTTCGGCTTTAGTTACACTTGCATTGCTAACTCCTTAGGTTTCAGGATGTAGTCTTGTATTGCTTGTGAGGTGAACTTGAAATTCAGAATTTAAATACATTCCTTAAAATAATTTTATTTTAACAGCCCTAAAATAAGATCTGTTCTCTAGCTATTTTATATATAAGTTTTGTATGTACTTTCCAAGATCAGATTAATAAAACGTAACGTTGAAATAATTCCTGACATATTCATACATTGGTAACTTTGAGTTTAATGACAGGAGTGAAGGTTTAGTGAAAATGCATAAAAAAGCAAAACCACATCTCATATGGCAGTTGTAGACCAGTAGGAGTACATCTGTAAAGACAGCTACTTACTCTGGGTAAAGAGGTTCAGGAATTTTTCAATTTAAATCAACACATAAAGTGTATTCATCCCACATTCCTATATCTTTTTACTCAGACTACAGCTCACCCAGGGTGAATAAGGAACAAGACGACCATATGGAGTATGTGGTGCTACAACTCAGAGTTTATGTGCCTGAAGTGGTGTTTAGGCAGGTTGCTGCAGGCGATATGCAGGAACATGCCATCAAGCTAGCTTTTAAGTATTTAATCAATATGCTGAAAGAGAAATATTGTCAGATCTGACTTGAAAGTTTCAAAGCATACCACGATAGATTTTTTAAAATATCGACAATGTTATTAAAAATGAATTTTATTTATTAAATGTGGTTTTGTCCCTTTTTTTTTTTTAATAGTGAAGTACAGATGACTGTTTTCTGTGTTTGCATTTTACACTGCTTCATGAAACACTGCATTCACAGACATGAGAAATTAAGGAATACTCAATTATTTTGACAGGTCTTTACTGGCTGGACAGTAATCCATATCCTTTTCAAAATAACATGATGTTTCTCTTATGTTGCTGTCTTTGTCAAAGTTACGTATGCAAAACAAAAGCATTCGAAGGATAAATTGCAATGGGGCATTATTTCACACATACTTTATTTTTGCAAACTGCAAGAACTACTCGAAAAGGATCTGTATGTATCTTTCTGTGACAGATGTGATTTGCCCATAAAGATGACCTCTTCCTTCTCTCAATTGCTTTGTTCCATGTAATGCTAGCGTCTTTCCAGAGTCTCCTGTTCAGATTCCAGTGCTTCACTTTGTGGTCCAGTCATGATACACTGTGTTTTTCATTTTAGTGCTGGAGTATTTGTTCAAGTCCATAGATTGTGCGTTTTTAATCTTCCTTAGAACAATGGTGAATAATGGCCCTTGGCAGGAGATAATGAAATTTTCTTAATTTATATTTTCAAGCAGAACCTTCAATTGAAAATGGCATCCCATGGCCTGCAGATATAGCTCTAGTGCAAGTTTCAGGGGAGCTGTAATAATAATGCAGTGCCAGCAGTGACGAGGAATGATAGGACAGTGAAGAAGTAATTTAAGAAAGAGAAGAGAATGTACCAAAGCTTTATTGTAGCATATCTAATGATCTGCTGAAGAATCCCAGTAGCTTTTGGAGCATGACAGGAGAAACTAATGTTATCTTGCCAAAACAGAAGCTCCTGCTTAATCAGCAGAACAAGATTATTGATTAAAACACCTCACACAATAGATTGCACGTGGAATCTCATCTTCATACATTGCACGTGGAAAACTGCAATCATAAACATAAGATAATAATAAAAAAAAAAAAGCAGAAGCAATTTTGCTGGGAATTGTACAAGTCAAGATTAGAGTTGAAATGCAAACAAATTATCATGGAAAATACAGCTTTCCTTAAAGCTGAGCAAAGAGGATGGATGCAGCAGGGACGTAGCTACGTCGTGAGCAGAAGATACTTAATAATAGCCTTGATGGAGCTGCTTTACTTTCCTTTTTCTTTCGGTATTCATCTGAAATGTGAAGGGGCCATTCCTCATTTGCACAGTCTTTTTCCTGAGGTGAAAGGAGTTCAAAAATTATACTGTAACTGTTAATTAAACACTCCATTTGATTTTTAGATTACTCTAAGTGATGCATCTGCATTATGAAGATGTAACCTTTTTTCATTCATACTAAAATACAGAAGAAATGAGTGTCAGAGTACACAATTGCTCCTTGAATTCATGAAAATAGTGGCAATTCCTGCATTTCCCCTTGCAAAACACTTGTCGCTGCTAGCACAGGAACCTGAATCACCATCTTTCGCTACTCCAGTAAGTCTTTTCCTAACTAGGGTTTCAAATTTAATTCATATATCACCTTGCCTAAATCAACTGTTACTGAGTTTATATAGAGATCTTTGCAGATCTGCTTTATTTCCTTGTAAATGACAGTCATTGTATCGTAAATCTTTGTGAATATTGTGAATGTCTTAAGTACAAAGACATTTCTCAGTGTAAGATCATATGAATTTTAAGAATGTACATAAAAATTTGAGAATATGCATATTTTAACATATGCTGGGGAAGTATGCAGTTATGTAGATTGCAGAAGACTTAAATGGTACTTAAAACCTACAGAAAACTTAAACACTGAAACACCAAAATATTTGTGATTCAACATCTTAAAACTGCAGAAATTACAGCTGGTTTGTATTATGCCTTCATTGAAACAATTCTAAAAGAGTTTGAATAGATGGACAAAACTAACAGTATATTATTGTGTAGAAAAAAGTAACGTTGGTTAAAATGAATAAGGGACTTCAAGTTATTTGCAAGTTAAGATTTTTGGGGGTCTGTTTTTTTTTTTTTTCCCTTGATGCTGTCTAGGTCAATTTTGCAAATTGCCAGGAACTTTATTTCCACTATAGTCTTCTCTTTGGAGAATCCTCTGACACAGAAAGTGCTTGCCCATTACATAAAAGAATGAAAATGGGTCACCATATTGAAGTCTGTAACAGTGCAATATCCTCTTTTTCAAGCACAATGTTTCTAAGTGTAAAGGTTTCTCCAAATGATGAAGTTTTGCTTTGGTACTGATGAGGTAGCTTCGATAATCTGTAGCCATGTAGGATAATCTGCCGTTTAGTGCTATTTTGTGGAGAGTGGAGTCTCTTTTGTCCAGCATACCACAGAATTCAATGCTTCTTGTCTTAAAGAAGCTCAACTGAAACCTTTATCAGTCTGTAAAATGTTGCTCTTGGTTTTTTCTTGCATGTCTCACTTTAACTGAAATTTGACCACTAACTGTATAACAAACAGTTACCTGAATGTCCACTTTTTAAAATGTGAATATCCTAATCAAGTGTCTTTAATTTGAAATTTTGGAAATGCATGAAAATTAGAACCCTATATAAAAATTACTCAGGTTTTATAAAATGCAACCAAAAATGCAGCAAAATCAGTGATTTGAATATGAAAAACTACAACTTAAAGCATTTAGTTATTCAAGTAATTGCCTTTCTTGGCAAGGTGCTGGTGTGCTTGATAGTGCTGCTGTGTACTGCAATAGTGGGCACAGCTTGTTGGTTTGGAATTGGGGTCTCCTATGTTTTGACCAAAGGTGAATTAAAGGTAACCATATGCACAGCAGGTGAAATCTTTTACCAAGAAATAGTCGAAAGTTTTCAGAGTGTCAACAATTTCCTCTAAACACCACTCAGTGCCTGAAGTTTGACGCTGACAGCTACTGTACAAAGAAAAAACCATGAATTTTCTTTTGAGTTATTATTATTATGCATCCTTTTGATAAAAGCTAGCATAAAGTTCTTCTCATTTCTCTGGCTGATGTCAACATTATGAATTGTTCACTGGGGGAAAATGAAACTGAAGAAAACACATTTTCACGGGGAAACAAGAGTCCCATCTTTTTCCCACCGCTAAATATGACCTTCATTAATTTCATTCTCAGGCAATTTCTCCTGACATAGACTCATTTTATTTTGTAAAAAATACATAATTCTGTCCTAATTGTCCCTCATTCAAGTATCAACTAAAATTTTGATACCGCTCAGAGCTGTAGGAACTGTCATACTGAATGACGCACTATGAGAAACCTTCTTGTAGGATTTATTTTGGTTTCATCATAAGGTTTCACTAAAGAAATTTAAAGAAATCTGTTGCAAAATTTAAATCTGAGATTTGCTCATGCTCATTAGTCTACCTGAGTGTTTGTGTTTTGACATCACATTATGTGGGGTGTAAAAACCCTGTATTGGGGATTTTTCAGAGAAGCTTGTGACTTTTGGAGCCATATTGCCTTCTTCTGCTTCTGCACCCTCCATCTACACAACACACAAGACAGCAGTACTTTGTCCTTCGTGTGGGTGGCTGAGTGTACATTTTCAGTGTTACAGATAAAGTACAGGGATTTTCTCTTCGAGTTGGGTGCACATTTCACCACTTCAGCATGGATCCAAAGCCATTGGATGTGTTGTGCTCTTTCCAGACTCTCTAATACAGTGTGCGAGCTGTTGCACTGACAGATCGTGCCAATGGGAGTGGCAGTGGTGCAATGTTACCTGTGCAATACTGTACAGGAGTCCCGCCTGTGCTATCTGGAAAAGGTGGCAGGTGAACTCCTCGCCATCTGTCTGTATCCATGGTTGTGCATATACACTGAAATCCCTGATTACTCCCAATTAGTTTGGCAATTATGAGCCTTATGATGCTAGAAATAAGTAGCTTAAAAAAAACCAAAAGGAATTAAAAAGAAGGAGTAACTGATCAAGGCAGAAGAGTTGTTCCCGAGTTTACTCAGGAAAGAGGCACAGCATGTCCTGACCAGCTCTGGGCTAGTTTGTTTGCTGTATAAAAAGGGAAGTGATTTATATTAGAGTTCTTCAAATGTTCTTGCTCTACTTTTTATGAGGTAGCATGAATTATTCCAATACCTGTTGGCACTGTGCAGCTGCGGAAAGCCATGGATGTAAGACAGATTATTTTAGCTTGGGATGCAGTATTCAGGGAGTGTGGGAAGTAACAGGGCAATAGAGAAGTTGATGTACAGCTGGAGTCAAAGGCTAGTCTATTACTTAAGTTCAGACTTCTGTTATTCAGTTTGCTGACAAACAAAACTAACCCCTGAGAAGATCAGCCAAGCTCTTTTTCTTTCAGTCACTAAACTCCCTGACCTTCTCTTTTTTTTTTTTCCTTCACTTCCTTGTGACTATTTTTTCCTGTTACATTTCGACCATTTCTTCTTCAGGGTTAGGTGATTTTTTTGTTCACCTTTAACCTCCACGCTAGTATTTCATAGGAATTTTTTATTCTGAAAAAATTAATAGTAGTCTAAAATCTCTCAATTATTATTATTAAAAAAGACCAGTAGATTCTTGTGGTTAGAGATATTGTAATAAAGTTGTTCTTTGTATAAAAATGCATTTACATTCATTGTTAAGCAAATCATTTATATGTTTCAGTACTTAGTCTCTTCTAAAATACATTTTAATTAATTTTCTTGCAGTTCTTTTTTTTAACTGTTTTTCTTATTTCCTCAGATGGTCAATCTTTACCTCTTCCTGTAGCCTAACGAGTCCTCCAATTGCTCCTAAAATAATTTAAGTGGAAATGCTAATGTTCTTTGTCTACAGTATCTCTTCCAACCAAAATAATTTCCTTGAATCACAACAAAAATCTCTCTGAGATGTAAAACCATTCAGCAGTATGTATATCTCTAAAGATGGAAGGAATTACTCATTGATGATATTATACACTATTCAGAGTTGCACTTTTTTCAATTATATCATCTTCGCATTTTGTTTTCATTTTATTGAGCAGTAGTATCAAATCAGTGTATACTTGGTACAGCTATCTCTACCAGTGGGGACATTTAAGATAACATCAATCTCCAAATTTAAAAGCATAAAGCCTGAACTAAAATATTGTCTTGAAGCATTTTTTTTGACTTTGGCTAATTAGTATTAATTAACTTTGCTGTCTTATGGATTGGATTGCCCAAGTGTGAAGAGAGTTAGCACAGAATGTAGTACTTGACTATGAACTTGCAAATTAAATGTAATTTTAAATTAACTAGCTTGCTTTCTTTTCCCATTATAGGTGCAACAACCGAACACAGTGTATAGTAGTTACTGGGTCAGATGTGTTTCCTGATCCTTGTCCTGGAACATACAAATATCTAGAAGTTCAGTATGAGTGTGTTCCTTACAGTAAGTATAATCTTTTTATTCTTGCTCACTTCCTCTGGCCCTCACAATTGAAGCTGGAGTGCTGTTACATGGAAAAGAAGCATATGTTTATGGCCCACAGACCCATTATGCATGCAAAGCACTTGCAGACTAGGGCATCCAATTAGCTTCACAAAGTGTGGAAGGAAGCCATGGTGTGATGCTGGCCAAGTGTCTGTCTGTGTTCTTAAGTGTTTGGCTTTTAAGGCTACTGTTTTTCCAGAAAACAAACTCAAATTAGCTATTCAGTAGGCCAGATAGAAATTTGTACTTTTGCCCGCTACCAGTTGCTGACAAATTGGCTTGGCTCGCAGACTTGTAAAGCAGGAATTGACTTCAATTTTAATCATGATCTACTTGAAAGGCTACCTGCTGTTGTGGTGACTTTGGGTGCGCAGCAAAACCCAGCACTGACACTCAGAGGCAAAGGACCCACTTGGGGGACTTTGTAAGAGGACTTTGTGCTTCATTATAAATGAACACAGATTCAGAATGAATAATTCATTAATAAGTTACTCAAACTGGGTTCTTAAAAGCAAAGGGGATAAAAGTGAGAAAGAAATGTTTACTTTTAATTTAAAGACAAAATATGAATTGTGCCTTGAATCAGCTGCCAAAACAGAATTTTTCACTGAAAACAAAGTAAATACTGAAATCATACTGAGATAGAAAAATGCAACATTATGGCTACTTTCAGCAGTGTTGTGCAATGTTCTTTCCAATGCCAGAGTTCTGTAGCTGTAGTCATACTTCTAATTTCTTTGCAATAACTGATGCTTTTTTTCATTGATATCTATGCATGTTCATAAAAGTTCTGCAGATTTGACACTTTTAACTGGTTTTGCTTTCTTGTAAGATCATTCTTTGCAGTGACTTCTCCCTCGTCCTGTAATTCATCAGAGAAATAGCTGTGCTTGCAGTGGAATTTGAGCAGTGCACTGATCATTCCCTTGAGTTATTATTAAGCGTGTATTTCTTGATCTGCAGTAATCCTTAACCAAGTCATATTTTCTGTTGGTACAGGAAACAGGCCAAGTCTGAGATGCAAAAACACTGTGGTGACAGTATATATCCAAAAAGGAAGGAAATGAGTTCTGGCATAAGCAAAGCTGTGTCAAAACTGTCCATACTGCTTCCTGCACAATTTTAAAATTTAAGTCTTCTGAAACTGAAATACTACTCTGTACTGCTTCACCACACTGATCCTTCACTGTTGTTAAAGGCCAAATGCAGATCATCTGTTTTTTCTTCATTTCTGCTGTGTCATTGTGAAATGGTTGCTTGCTGATTTTTTTCCCTGTACCATTTGTAGGATTGGGAGCCTACAGCAAACAGTGATCCCTAGTACCATTCCTCCTGTGTGTAGTATCGGTGGCTTGTTGTAACTGTTCTTCTCCTGCCACTTTTGAGGAGTGATGTCTTACCCCAATCTAACCAAAGTTTTGTTCCACAAAGACCACTTCTACTTTAGCGCTATTTTCATTCCCAAATTCTCAGAAAGAGGGCAGTGCATCTGATTCCAAACCATGAGGTCAGTCAAATGACAAGACGTTACATTTCCAGATCCAGTAGGCTAGCTCATAGAGAAAAAGTGTAATGCAAATAATACTCAAACATAACTTTTTGTGCTGTTTTAGGAAGAGAAGTGTGGATATGTTCTACCAATTGGGTATTGCTACCTACAGGAATCTTTTCTTTTCCAGTTTCAGAAGTATAGTGGCACAGCGCGGCCTACCCTGTACTCTAACTTGTAGTTATTATAATTTTAAAATGTTTATTTTTCTTAACTGTCAATCTTGGCCTACCCTTTGAACTATGTAATTCTGTGTCTGTTATAACTCAGGAATCTGGATACTTGTCTTTCAAAGTCTGTAACTTTTGGAGTTTGTCAACTGCAGCATGTACAGTGATGACACTGCCCAATTCCAGTACTGTAAGAGACATCACCTGACATTGCCAGCAGTCATCAAAAAGATTGCCAGTTACTAAAACCAGTTTTGAAGTTTGATTTCAAACCACATTGTGCTTTGGTAGCCATTTTGATTGTTGACCATCTTTCTTCCCTGTCCCACAAAGCCTATCTTGTTATTTTTCCAAGTCTTTCTTTGATGCCTGATAAACTCCAGTCATTAAGTCTAAATTTTTATTTCCTTACTTGTTCCAGTGCTCCACATCTAAATGTACAGAATGACTGAAATCATTAGATTTGCAAATAGCAGCTGTCTCAGCTTAGGAGACTTGCTAGGAAGGTAGGATAGACTTTTGTGGGTCTAGGAAGGGAGGAGTTTAGTGATCAGAACCAAAGTTCAGTTATGGTTCTTATTTTTTCTGAACTTCAGTTACTGCAAGACTGCAAAACTTGCTGTGTCGTATTGTGGTAGCTTTCAGTGTATGAGAGATGACAAACAGCAGTCCTAAAAAGTTTTGTAGTGAAAGGTGGGAGTTCTTACACACTGGAGTTGCTGTCACCCTTGTACAAAATGCAGTTTATGAGCTCCTCTATGTCTTTCTGGCCTCCAGAAATAGGCATTGCATTGCTCATTTGAAAGTAATTAATTTTGCAAACTTAATTAAGTTTGGAAGTACTTGATGAAAAGCTTCCTTTTTTTCATCTGAAACTGTAGACTAAAAAACCAAAACAATTTTTGAGATACTCAGTTGGCTCTCCAACAAAAAATCTAGACAAATCTAGCTTTGTCCTGAAGTAAGAGTGTTATTGATTAAATTACAAAGAAATTGGAAGTACTATACTTGGCATTTCTCTCACTTATGCTGCACAATGTATGTTGACACTTTGACTGACTAACAGAAGTCAGCCCTTTTATAAAGAAAACATCAAAAATACCGTTTTATACATCTGTGCATTTTTATTTTAAGCCTATTGTGGACTCAGGAGTTCAATAGAAAACATTTTGAAGTGTTTTGTTCTCTCTCTCTATGTATTGATTGGACTTTGCAGCATTTGTTTGTTTCAGTAAGCCCATCTGTCCCTGAAAAATGTACAGCTGTACGCCAGTGCATGCAGAGCAGACATGCCAGTAATGATTTTAGTTATCCCTATCTTTTCCCCCCTCTCCTATTACTAATTCTAAGCAGGTACAATATCAATATTGCTCTTTGGCGAGGAATAAGCACATGCATAGAAGTTCACAAACAGAATCATCAGAAAGTCATTAATACTAATGGTGAAACCCAGGAATTCACCTCAGAATACAGCTTCTGTTTACTTGGATAACTCCGGAATTACAAATTGCAGAAAACCAAGTATTTTACCTAAAGATGTGTAACTGTCCAAAAGCTAGGAAAACTACTGCTCATTTTGAAAATATTAACCCCCTTCAGCTCCCCTCTAACAGCATGGAATTGTTTCCTGAAGAAATACTAGATCAGATCAACCAATACCATTCTCTCAAAATAATCATACGCAATTTTGTTAAATGAAACTGAAAAATCCAAAACTTTGTGTGGAACATACAAAGGCATTCTTGAGGATAATACTGTAATACTGAAAATGTAATAGCTGTGCAAATAGTTTTGATACACTTCCTTGGTATCAGCAGCTCCTGTTACACGGATTGGTACATCTGTCATTTTCCAGGTCAATTTATGAAACCAAGAGAGCGTACTTCAAAGACCACAGAGTATATGAAATAGGTTTTATTGCAAATAAATATTGAAAAGCTATTTACTAGCTGGTCTTCAGCTATATATCTTTCTGTAACTTCCTTAAAACTTCCTTGGGGAAAAATTGCTATAGTAATATAACTTTGTTAATTGGGTTTGGTTTATGTCTTCCATGTACGGTGGCAAGATGGATGTTTGTTTTAAACACAGTATGGCTGTCCTTGCTTACTAGCTTGCTGTTTCGGGCTTAATCGATGATGCTGGAGAATATCTGAATGAGCTAATTGTTAAATTTTTTTCTTCTCTTTTCCTTTTGCTTACTGTGCTTTTGCTTCTCTTTTCTAGATGTTTTTGCTTATTTCTTCTAGTCTGATTTTGCAGTTATAGACTAAGAAGTGGCAAAAGTTTCCAAGATAAACATTCAGGCAAACAAACAAAATGAAGCCTAAGGAGAGCTAAAGGGTGCAATCTGCTTTCTTTACAAGAAAGAAAAGTGGAGGAATGTCTGGGGCCAAGACGGAGGGAGTTTAATAAGCACATATGCAAACCTATATAATTAATAGACTGAATTTTGTATTTCTGATTATTTATTTAATATGTGCACTTGCACATATGTGATAAATTAATATGTCACTTAAAAACCAACTTAATAGCATTATACTTTTAGAAGAAAAGAGTGTGTATAGCATGCATTAGTAAAGTCATCATTATTTATTCAGGTTCACTAAGTGAAACTACATGCCAACATATCTGTATTGCCTCCTTAATCTACTAAAATGATTGATCCGTGCTCACTTGTGTAACCGTAGAATCTCTCTCCTGCTAGGTTATCCTGTTGTCTGTTTCTCTTTGTCCAATATAGTGCAGTTCTTATTCTCCCTATATTTAGCATCTGTTACTAATTTAATCTTTTAGATTAATAGTCAATTTATGTTAATCTTCTTTCTTTTTTCCTTGCACTTTTTTATTTTTCTTCCGATGCTTAAAATAGAAGTGGAGCAAAAAGGTAAATAACGTATACAGTCCAAACCCCAGCTCCTTGTTATGTGCCTTATGGATGTTAACCTCTTCCCTTCCCCTCCCCACAACACTCTTATATTATGGTAATCAGCAGGATCTCATAAGTACACCTCATAAAGAAGTCGACTGTTTGCAATAAAGTGACTTGGCTGCTTAAAGTAGGTGGCGGGGTATAGTGTCTGAAGTACTTGGGCTGGAGGGAAGACTCCCTTGCTTTTTTCTCTCCCTTTCTCTTTGTCTTTCTTTCCCTCTCTTTCTCTCACCCTTGGGTAAATTCTTGTTAATAAAGTGTCATCTTGCCTGGCTTCCAGAACCCTCTCCATAGCATGCCATGGTTACAGGGTTTCCTGGTCTGTTTCATTCATTGCTTTGGTTGTGTTTTGTTTTCTCTGCTCCTAATTGCTTTCTCTATATACCTGATGATTTGTTTTGTTCCTTTGTTTTTAATCGAGGCACCTCCTTTTTCAGCCTCACCACTTCTTAAAGTTCTAAACAAGTTGATGTGATTTTTTTTGGACTGAAATGACCTAGCGCACTGCTGCACACCAGTTAAAAGCTCTGGAGCGTTAATACGTACTCACTAAAAGTCTGAAACAAAAATGCAAGAGTAGCTCTACATTTTCAGCTGTCCGTGTATGCCATTGAGCCTTGGTCTGTACTAGTGAAAACAGTTCCCATCCACTTTCTATACTGGTACAGCAAGAACATGGTAACTTTAAGAAAAGTGGATGATAAAGGGTGATAATTGCATTAATTATAACATAAGGTATAATCTAGTGCCAATTAAATTGATTTTTTTTTCTTCCTGACACAGTCATTATGATTTACCTACCTTTTTTTTTATTTTTTAAATTTTTATTATGAGGCAGTCTTAATTTGACATAATTCTTGTCTTACTTCTCTCTGTGACTGTTAGTTTTTGTTTGCCCGGGGACGTTGAAAGCAATTGTGGACTCACCGTATTTATATGAAGCTGAACAAAAAGCAGGTGCTTGGTGCAAAGACCCTCTCCAGGCTGCAGATAAAATATACTTCATGCCATGGACTCCGTATCGCACTGATACTTTGATAGAATATGCTTCTTTAGAGGACTTCCAAAACGGCCGCCAGCAGACGACGTATAAGCTCCCAAATCGAGTGGATGGTACTGGATTTGTAGTGTATGATGGCGCTGTGTTTTTTAACAAGGAAAGAACTAGGAACATAGTAAAATTTGACTTGAGGACTAGAATTAAGAGTGGAGAGGCCATAATAAATTATGCTAATTACCATGACACATCTCCATACCGATGGGGAGGAAAGACTGATATTGATTTGGCAGTTGATGAAAATGGCTTATGGGTAATTTATGCTACGGAGCAAAACAACGGGATGATAGTAATTAGCCAGCTGAACCCCTACACTCTGCGTTTTGAAGCCACCTGGGAAACAACATATGACAAGCGGGCAGCATCCAATGCCTTCATGATATGTGGTGTCCTGTATGTAGTGCGGTCAGTGTATCAGGACAATGAGAGTGAGACTGGCAGGAATGCCATTGATTACATCTACAACACCAGGTTAAGCAAAGGCGAGCATGTGGACATTCCTTTCCCCAATCAGTACCAGTACATCGCTGCAGTGGATTACAACCCCAGAGACAACCAGCTGTATGTGTGGAATAATAACTTCATTCTGCGATATTCTTTGGAGTTTGGCCCGCCTGATCCTGCCCAAGGTAAGGATTTTTGTTTTCCTCATTTTTATTCTCTTTGTGTTTGCATTCTGAGAACGATGTTACAATATTTTTGGTCTTAGACTTAGCTCTTGGTAGAAGGGCAAGGAGGGGTTGTTTCTCTGCATCGTGCTGAGCAGTGCAACATTACAGTGGTGCAAGACAAATTTGCAGAACCTGTGAAGAGAAATGGAATTCCTTTTCTGTGTTTGAGAATGAGTTTGGGAATTATTTACTTTATACCATCAGTCAGTTTGACTTCTGTAGCTAAACTGGGTTTACGTTGGTTCACACTGAGCCACAAGCCTGTTCCCATCCGCTCAGTGTTACCTGCCTTCTGAATTGATTACAGCATACACGCAGACCTCTTAACTTCTTGGCGCCAGCAGTGGAGAGCAATGTGTGCTGGGAGGTCCCAGAGGAGATGTAGGGGGTTAATGTACAATATCAAGCATAAGTATTTTTCCACAGCCTTATTTTCACAGTTTCTAATGTTGGGTTAGACAAGATTATCTGACATCTTTTCAGTGGATTTCTCAGTAAGTCCCTTACAATTGCATTTCAGCTCACTAGAAGTTAGAAGTACTGCCTAAAAGGAAAGATACTGTCATAAGGGAAAAGAAAAACAGAGGTCATTAGGTCTCAGAAAGCCCTAAAAATGACATGAACAGGCACAGCCACATATTAACATCTACAGAGGAGAGTAAATACCAAGAGAAATGCTCAGTGGCAGAAGATGTATGCAGCAATGAACAGAATGTTGATAAGCTGCTTTAGCAATGAAGGTAATACTTCACTTCTCTCATCCAGCTGGTATGCATGTTTAGCAGCCGTTTTTTCTACTTCAAAAAAGTAGTAATAATGGCTTCTCCACATGAAAAGTAGCCGTCCTGCTTCAGTAAAGCTGATTCTTGCACAGCAGTGCAAACTGTGTAATGTGCACACAATTATGTCAACATACATGCAGCTCTTCTAGGCACAAAACTACTTAAGAGGCGGCAGAACAGAGCAGTTTAGAACCAATACATTAGTGATCTCCAGAGCCAAGTATGATCTGTCCAGTTGGTCTCCTGCAGACCTCCCTGGCAATACACAGCCAGACTTAGTGAGGTTCCAGGTTTTTGGGGACTGAGCTGAGGCTGCAAGGGCAGGCATCCTGGCCAGCTTCACTTCTCTGTACGTCAAGCTAGTCCATTCCTCAGAGAGGCTTACTTTGGGGCTGCTCTTGGCAGAGAGATAACCACCTATGTAATGAGAAAAAAAATTAAAACCTTCATTTTCATACATTCTCATGCATGTCACTTTTTATTCTGTTTAGCTGAGATGAGGATGCATTTTGAATTCTACAAAGCTTTAAGAAGAGAAAATGGAGGTGCAGGCTCTAAGTAGCTTTTCCAGTTCAGGCAGCTGCTGTGAATGTGACAAAAGCTAATCTTTAAATCATTGCATAGAAGAAAAGTGTACAGGAAGAACAGGGAGAGAAAAGGCTTTGTGGAATCCTTCCTTTGCTTTTGTAAACCTCTGAAGGTCTCCAGTGAGGCATTTCATAATGTTTTTATTATGAGAGTCTCCAAGATCTTAAGTTACACTACATGTGCCGGCCACATCCCATCTAATATCAGAAACAGATCTGATCATCCCCCAACACCCTTTCCTGTTCCTGACTTTCTTGCTGACATGCAAGGCAGGAGCAGAAATGGTTTATTCCAACCAGATCTAGGCAAGAAGGAGTCCAGGGCACACTGCAGGGTGCTTGCCTCTCATCTGAGTTGTTTGCTTATTCACCCATGAAGGCAGAGAAGGAATATTTGAGTAAGTTATGAGTTTGGGTTTTAAATGCATTAGGACATCAGTAAATATATTTTGATTTTGGCCTTTTTAAAATATAGAAACCATAGGAAGACCCTGGGTTTATTTGAATATATGATTCATATATTCACAAATGGTATTTTTCCTCAGTTAAAGCCAATATCCAATAGTTTAATTTTGTATATGTCTGTACAGAGCAAACCTAAGAATGTGTTTCAGTTCATTTCCTCTTTTGCCTCAGCCAATTGCCTGTAGTTAAAAACTACTAAATGAAAAGAAAAATTATCTAACATAATTGTCCTTGAGATGTACTGCTATAAAAACAAGAAGAAATTCTGTAGTTTCTACTTCTGTATTTATTTCTGTTCTGCTGACAGTTCTTTGTCTCAGGATAAAGTCTATATAAATTGAAGATGAGTCCTTTGATTGTTACACAAAGAATCTGTATGTGTAATACACATTTGGATTTTTTATCTCATATGTAATTAGATTAGCCTTTCAGCACTTTTGATGAAGGACATTTTTGTGTTTCTTTTGTTCTGATGTGATTTGGGATTTTTGTGGTCAGCTGAGATTTCTTAATCATCTGCTCAACAACATAGGTGTTAGGATAACATTCTTTAAGTCACCTAACACAAGAAACTTCCTTTAGTGTTTTTTCAATGGTACTTTAATATCAGGTATTTAATGGTGTCACCAGGGCAGTATCTCAAAATTGGAAGTCATGGCCTTTTCTTTTCAAATGGTTAACTTTGGACAATTGTGGGAAACCAGTAGTCTCTGTTCCCGCTGTTACGGTGGGAGAAATAATGATAGATAAGACACACACTGATTTTTATTTTCTTCCCCTATCTGTCTGTCTTGGCTATCAATTCTTGTCTACACCATAACATCCAGCTACAGAGCACTTCAAAAACAACAGTCTTTCTTCCTACATGAAAGATGAATGTGTCATACTAGAGTTGCTCATTTGATTTACATTTGCTCCCAGTGCCAAAACTTGGGCCCATCCGTGTCCTCAAACCTGGCTTTGTTTTCTCTGTTGTTTCTGTCATTTTTAAATCAGCCTGTTGCAACCTCTGAAATACCACTAAAATTAACCTAATGTTGACTTTGCCCTTGCTGCAAACCTACACTATTTTCTCGTCTTACAACTGCCCCTGTTACATGCTCTCTGTATCCTTATTTTCTTAATCTTTAGGAGAACTCTTCAGAGCTCTAAAACTGTCACAGCTGCAGCCAGCCTACTACTTTAGTACTCTGACAGTGAGTCTGCTGCCCTTAGAACTCCCTGCTTAACCTCATTCTTTTTATGTTGTTTTTATGTCTCGCCTCTCATGAAAATTATAGTGCATAGATGTATCATAGGATCATAGAAAAGACCCTTAAGATCACCGAGTCCCATAGGAAACCTAACCCTGCTGAGTCTGCCACTGAACCATGTCCCTAAGCACCATGTCTGCGCACTGATGCTGAGCAAAAGTCCCAGCTGAGGTTTTCTCCAAGGGATCTTCCTGTTTCTGCAGTGCTTGTGTCTGCTGGCGTTTGCAAGGTGTTTGCCAAGACAGTGCTACATGTAAAACATGGAGTATCCAGCTGGGGCATCTTTGGCATACATGTAGAAATGGTTTTCAGGGCTACAGCTGACAGGTACCACTCAAATGTTCCACATGAGCATGTTTTCTAAGGTTAAGTGTAAAAAGAACTTAAAAATCAAAACCCTAATTTAGAAATGAAATAAAAGATACCAGGACCTGCAAAAAGCCACTATGGAAAATTCAAGACAGACCCAAGGTTTTATATCCGTGGTAAATTTGGTGGATATGTCCAGTTACATTCTTTCTACAGGAGGTACCAAGGGTCCAAATGAATCCTTGCTGAAGTCAGAATTTTTGGAAGAATTCTAATATAAAAGACCAGGAAGAATGAAGGGAATTTTCCCTCTAAAAAGTGAATATGTGCATTACATTGTAAGGTTTCCTTGGCAACAAAAGGAAGATAAATCCTTTTGTTCTGTGTTAGTGCGTTAGGGAGAGATTTTATCTACACTCATCCCAATTTGTGCTAACTGTTCAAACTGAAGTCTCCCCTTTTGTACCATGATACCCATCATTAAGTATTATTGGATCACTGCAGGAGAATATGGATGTTGTGAGGGTGGACAGAACAGAACCTCAGAGACTAGTATCTCCAAGGTCTTGAAATAATAGAAAACTAGTGCAACACCAAGAATCTACTACAAAGTCCTGCAGCAAAATGTTAAGTAAATTACGCCTGTACTTTTATATCAATTCTGATTGATGAAAGAGTGGTTGTAGGAGTAAAAACAATCTAATGGGCACCAGATAGAACATTTCTTAACCATAGGTATTTTGCTAATTTTTTGTAATATCTGTTACCATTTTCAGGGTATAAATTTATAAATGGCTCTGTAAACATTTCGCTTTCAACTAAATGGGAATTGGCAGGGTCAATAGAGTACTGCCTAGCATAATAGCTGGAACCTATAGGTAATTAGGTGAGTCTTAGTGCTTTCCCTGCTATTCACTGAAGCATGAAAACAGGCACACAGCAGTAATAAACAGAAGGCAGGAAAATCGTGATTTGCACAGTTTCTGATCTCCGCTGCTTTACAGAGCAGCTCAGTTTATGACGACCTTCTGAAAATTAAGGTGGGCGCATAGATTTTCATGTGTCCAAATACACTGGAATACTTGACCTATAAGAATGTACATTTAACGGAAAAATCCATGCAGCTGGTTTCTAAAATTACCTGGATGCCAGAGGTGAGAATGAAACCATAAGTATTTTAAGAAGTAGCACATCATCTGGGGATTTTAACACAATTGTAAATCTGAGGTCAGAGTTGTATTTTAGGTGGGGATGTTTTTGATTTGGCTTGGTTTAGGGTTTTTTAAAACTTATTTTATGCCCGTCTAGAATAGAAACCTATTGGCAAGGAATACTAGAATGCTTGTGTGACTTCTCAAAATCTACTCTTCACTGTCAGTTGGGGAAAGAAAGTTACTATTCCCCTGCTGTCCTAGGCAATTGTGTTATTTTTTTTATAGACATCACACTGTTAAGCAGGTGTTAAGTTTTACTCCAGTGGTGTCTTCATTTTTAGTAACAGATAGCATGCAAAACTGTTTCAATCAGCTGTTAGAAACTACATGTAACAAATGTAAATTGATTACCTTCAATTTGAATCTTTGGATTTACTTCCTATTGCTCTTTTCTTCTGTGTTTGTTTTTTTTTTAATAAATTTTAAGACTCACTTCAGATAATAGTAAGAGGACGTATTGTTAAAACAAAAAACAAAGTGGCTTTTTTGGAGTTGGACAAAAATTGCATATCTTCAGCCTTGTAGAGACACCCATGCTGCTTAGAACAATATGTTAATAATCTTGACATGGAGTTTGTTGTTCTTAGTTGTGGTGTATTAATCATCACTGCCATTATCTTGTATGGGTAAAGTGCTCTGCAAGAGCCTGCAGTTGCCACCACTCTCAGCTTTCAGAACCAGACACATCAGGTGGTGGCCGCTATCATGTGCCTTGTTGCTGCTCAGGAGAATGGCCTTGCAGATTTAAATTCCCACAGGTCATTACAAACAAAATTACCTGCCTTGTAAAAGCTAGATATATTCCTTGAAGTGATGTGTTCAGTAGTTTCTTATTTTTCAACCACCAATCTTTGCTGGCTGAAGTTTCTTAAATGTGCCAAGTTCTGCTTTTTTTAAATTTAATTCAAGAGAAAATCTCTTAGAAGTTAACTCTAATTTTTTCAGGTTTTTTTGAGAGAGATCGTTTGAAGTCTTTCTCCTAAAATGTGAGATTAAAAATTTATTTCTAAGTATGTAGTACTACTATGCTATGAAGGTCAGTTTTAAATCATAGGTGATAGACTTTGAAATTGATTTTAATGGATAGCATGAAAATTGTTCTACCTAAAGTTGCATAATGACAGTGGGATTATTTTAACACAAAATATGTTCTGAAAATTTTTACCTCACTGCTGAACTTCAAAATGTTGTTACGAATTCTGACAATGATATTTTGCTCCTGAGACAAAACTGTCCTAAACATTACAGGGTTTCAGTAGTCATCGCAGCGATGCTAATACAAATTTCAGTGATTAAATATGTACTACTTATCACAATTTGTTAGGGAGTGAATAGTAATAACTGGTTGTCCCTGCATCGTTCTCCATCCCAAACATCCCCCTGTTTCCCAGGGCCTCATTCAGCAGGCCTTGCTTAACACTAGCACAAATGATTGCAAATGCTTTTGACAAATGTTAATTGGGAAAGCATTAGAAGGCTGGATGCATTGTAATCAAAAGAAAAATAGAGCATTTTCGCAAGATGTCAGGCAAGCACTCGCAGAACAGACCTGAGTATTTCAGTAGTAGCTGGCTACACCAGGAGTTCAGCACAATAGCCAAGAACAAGACTGAAAGAAAGACAGGCTCTGGAGAAGTTTCTCATTTGTGAGCAGGAGAGGGATGAAAAGCACACCTTTGCCTTTAGTCTTTAAAAACAGATCATGTTGTTCAAAAACTGCACTCTAAATTAATGGGAAAATAAAAAGATTAATTAATATTTGAGACCTCTAATATGATATAACTGAAACATAATTGAAAGAGGGTTTTGGAAAAATTAACTGCCAAACTACTGAAAGTTAATATTGTTCAAAACAATAATTTATAAATTAACTGCTGGAAGAAAGTGAGACAGCTCTTCTTTTGTTTTTATTTTATGATTGAATTTATAGATGCTGCATTGTCCAGTAAATCAGAGTTCAAGGAGAAGAAGGAAAAAAAAGCCAAAAATATCTTATATTATGTTATTCTGAGCACAAGGGTCTATGCTTGTATGTGCCTATGATGTGTTGTGAACACTAATGAAGATTAGGAAATAACTTTTTTGCTAACTTTGCTCACTGGTATTTTCTTAATATACATGTGAAGGTGTTGAACAAACATTCCAGGCTGTTACCAACCTCCACTAGCATTAAATAGTACTATCTGTCCAAAAACTCAAACCCCTGGCATAGCTTTGGCTGTACCTCAGTGTCTGTGGTTATGAGTTCCCGCTGTGGGTCAGTGGCAGGAGCAACTGCACATCCAGAGCAGAAGGGATTTCTCCTGAGCCAGTCCTGGTGTTTTGTAAAAGATGAAACTAGGTCCTTGCCACCAGCTTGTGAGTTATGTCTTCGTACCTGCTTTATCAAAAAAGGATGTTAAGGCCCAGAATGTTCAAAGAGGAGAACACCATGTCCATGCTAGGCACTGCTTCTGTTTGGAGCTAATCGGGCGTGCTGCAGCTCTCTCAAGCAGAATGACTGCTGGGTGGGAAGATGTTGTCATAAATATGGCCCTGGAAGGTGTGTACTGGATGACTTGAAGTTTTGGGGTCTGTTTTTGAAAAATGGTCTCATTAGTTACCGTCAGCTGCCTTTGTTGTTAAAGCTGGACTACGTTGTTTACGGCACACTGATTCAAATGATTCTATCTATTGAGTTGTTCCTGCTGCAAAAGTGATTAAGTAATCTTTAATTGCTCTGAGTGTATTTGTTATGTACTGATAACTTACTAGTACTGCCTTTCAGCCTTTAGAAATGTAACTATCAGTTTTTATTACGGAAGAGATTGTTTGGAGAACGTGCTGAAACGTCATACCAGTATGAGTTGGGAGTTAAAAAAGAAAAAAAAAAAAATCAGTCAGTTATATCTTAAGCACCCAGAATAGCAATAAGAATATTATTAAGATAAAGGAAAGGAGAGACACCAGAGAATCCTTTAAAGTTACATAAATAACTTTTAAATAACTTTTATATATATATATAATTCTAAGTCATTTACTTTTTTATTACTCTAATTTTCCCTGTGCAGTGCCTACCACAGCAGTGACAATAACTTCTTCAGCAGAGCTATACAAAACCACAGTGTCAACCACTAGCACTACATCACAGAAAGGCCCCATAAGCACAACATTAGCTGGAGGAACAAAGGAAGGAAGCAAAGGACCCAGACCACCACCACCTGTTTCCACAACCAAAATTCCTCCCGTGACAAGTTTTTTCCCTTTGCCAGAGAGATTCTGTGAACCGACTGAGGCCAGGGGGATTAGCTGGCCTCAGACACAAAGAGGAATGATGGTTGAACGCCCTTGTCCCAAAGGAACACGAGGTATTGCCTTTAAAAATATATCATGATTTCAAGCAGACATTTCACAAGTGATGTGCTACTCTCTCATGATGAATATTTTTTTAATCTCAGCTTGTTTGTCACATGATTCTTTTGTTACTTGGTTACTGGCAGTGGTCACGTTATAATCTGTAAACGTCATTTGAGCATGGCCGCAGAATTACCTTGCGCTTGCACTTTTGAGAATCCAGGTCAAATTTTAGGGCATTACTTGAGGACTGTTGTGAAATATGCTTACATCTGCCTTTCTCATTATGAGCTCCCGTCTGGATGAGCTCCAGGAAAAATCAAGGGCTTTTTGTTTGTTTGCAGAAAATGTCTGGTACTCTTCACTGACTTTTATTTTATTGCTCTTTGTAATCTAGTTATTTCCTTTCGTTTTTGTCAGTTATTGTCAACTACTGCCACTAGCAGCATTCAGAATTTAACATTGTTTAGGAGCACAGCGTAGCCAATTTCCTGAATGCATGCAGAAAAATGATTTCCATTTCACTGTAGTTTTCTACATCTGTTGTAGGAACTGCCTCGTATCTCTGCGTGGTCTTAACGGGAATGTGGAACCCCAAAGGCCCTGATCTTAGCAACTGTACCTCACACTGGGTAAATCAGCTGGCTCAGAAGGTTGGTTGAAACCTTTTAATCTGGTGTACACTGTGATTAAAGATTTTAATTCTGAACATTAATAATTCCGTTTGTTGAAGCTGTCTTTTTATTACTCTGTGCTCATTTAAAGTATAAGGAGTTACGTGTACTTCATGTGCAAAGCATTGGCCAACAGTTAAGTTCGTCTGCATGTTTTGGTATCCCCTCTCTCTTAGTTCTTTATTTGAATCTGTGATTACATGTCCTCATCACTATTTAAAACAAAGTAGTTTTGCTGATGTACAAAACCCAAAAACACTATCTGCTTAATAAATGAAATACTATGAATCAAACAGCAAAACCTGTGGTATGCAGCAAGGCTTTTTGTTCAATAAAAATGACACTGTAATAAAAAGCGTTTTGTCTGAGTGCATTGATAACAGTATGATTAGAGCACGAAACCACTTTTTCTGTTTTCCATCTCTACTGAGATTTACAAAGTTTATGAAAACTGGATAATTTGTTGTCAGTACCAGGCTACTTGACTTTCAAGTACCTCAAGCACCAGTAAGAACAAATAGATTTCTCATTGTCTGATAATGGCAATAAAAAAAAAAGTGAGAATGAATAGGAGATCTAGCCCAAAAGTCCCCGTCAGATTTCTGGTTTTGATGGCTGTTAAGAACTGCTTTTGTGTGTCATGGATCTAAGAACCTTTAATCTTCTGAGATAAAGAGAACGTTATTGGTCTCCATTAGTTACAGATTTCAATGTATGTGCACATGGTTATCTCACCACAACAAAGGTACACAGGGAGCTGGAATTAGGAGCCTCAAGCAGAACAAGGGACCCTGCTGAGATAATGTAAATTGTCATTTCAGATCAGAAGTGGGGAAAATGCTGCTAGTCTGGCCAATGAACTGGCTAAACACACCAAAGGACCAGTCTTTGCTGGCGATGTTAGTTCATCAGTGAGGCTGATGGAACAGCTCGTGGACATTCTGGATGCTCAACTTCAGGAACTACGGCCCAGTGAAAAAGACTCTGCTGGAAGGAGTTATAACAAGGTACACACATCCCATCACCTCCACCTGCTGGGATAATCATTGCCCTTGGGTTTTGTATTTTTTCCTTTCAGAAATATTAATCTATACTTTGTTCCTGCCTGTGTATAGTTCTGGAATAAGCGTAAAAGAGAAAACAGCAGTAAATACACAGCAGAAAGTTGCAATTACCTTCTTTAGGGAATACTATCATATTCACAGTAGCTGACTGGTCCTAAAATACATAGCTGTGCCCCATATTACAATCTGGAATACATTATAACTCCTGTGAGGGAAATGAGTATTGACTCTCAAAAATTCAGTAACAAATCAGCCTGTTTATCCAGTGATCCTTTTAACCCTGAACATGTAATAAAATCAGTGGGATTCTGCATAGGTGCAGGATTTTATTTTAATCCGACTTCCTGCAGAATAATAGCACTTTCTTAGCCTTTTAAAGACACCAACATGACGTATAATTGATCTTTATAAAAATGCCTTAATACACATATCTAAAACACAAATAAATGTTTTCTCTGGAATGATGTTCCAAGAAAGTTTTCAGAGAAAATTTATGTCTTTGTGGTTTAAATCAAAATTACAAGTGTAATTTCCTCTTTTTCTCAGAGGAAATGCTGTATTTCTCAGCCTCTTCCTTGCATCAGTCTGGTCAGCAAGCCACAAACAAAATGTTATTTCATCCTTCTTTAGAGAGAAAGATCCATGCACTTTTCTGTTATTTTGGCAATAGTTTTATTTACAGTCCCTAGCTACCTTTAAAATAGTTTTTCCAGAGATAGATCAAGTGCCCACACAGGGATTTTCTGCTTCGACCTTTTCATACAAATCCCTCTCTTTGGGCAAAATATATCTAGACACCTATGTAAAAGGTTGTTGCGCTGGTTTGGGCTAGGGTAGGGTTAATGTTCTTCACAGTGGCTAGTAGGGGACTATGTTTTGGATTTGTGGTGAACACAGTGTTGATATTATAGACATGTTTTTGTTGTTGCTGAACAGCACTTGCACAGTGTCAAGGTCTTTTCTGCTTCTTGTACTGCCACTCTGGCGAGGAAGTTGGGGGTGCATGGGAAACCAGGACAACTGAGCCCAACTGATCAAAGGGATATTTCATATGACATCATGCTCGATATAGAAAGGTGGTGGGAATTAGGAGGAAGTGGGGGCTTTTGAAGTTATGGTGTTTGTCTTCCCAAGTAACTGTTACTCGTGATGGAGCCCTGGCTTTCCTGGGGATGGCTGAACACCTGCCTACCTATGGGAAGCAGTGAAGTAATTCCTTGTTTTGCTTTACTTGCATGCACGGCTTTTGTTTTACCTGTTGAGCTGTCTTTCTCTCAACTGATGAGTCTTCTCACTCTTACCTTTTTGATTCATTCCCCAATCGAGCTGGTGAGGGAATGAACGAGTGTTTATGTGGTACGTGGTTGCCAGCTGGGCTTAAACCACAGTTGGGGAAAAATGTTTCCTGTGTGTTTTTTTATAATCATCGTGGACAGAAACTAGGTAAATGTCCAGGCTGTAGTTTAAAATCGAGATTTGAAAAGCCAGAGTTTTTTTTTTTCTATTTCTGAAGCTTTCCGGGATTTGTCTAACTTCTGATTTTCTTTTTCCTTATTAAAAAGCTCCAAAAACGAGAGAAGACATGCAGGGCTTACCTTAAGGTATCTCTCCTGTACTGTCACCCTGCTTTCTCCCTGCTTCAGCAACCCGCCACGCTTTATCATCTTGCTGCATGATCCTATGTATTTCAGTCTTTGATAAATGTGTATTGTGCCCCATATCAACTTTACAAATGTTGGCTTTGCACAGGTATAACACTCAGAAAAAAAAATTTAATATCAAAGTTTATACATCTTTTACCTCATCTTGTTCAAAACAAAAAGAGCAGAAGGGGTTATTATCTGAATTGGAAATAACATCTATCTCATAATAAAACCTTGGGTGGGGAAAAAGCTGGCCACTTAAAGAAATTATATCATCTTGGTAGAATTTTATATCAAAGACTGTTTAGGGTTAATTTGCTTGCGTGAAAAATGTCCGTGATGTAGCCTGCTTTGTTCTTTTTGTGTTCTTATACCTAGTAAAATAACTCTTACTGTTCTAAGAATTACAATTGAATGAGTTCAGGATAAAATGCAAAGATAAACATTTCTCTAACTTCACTAGTAAAATGTCTGCCGTGTGTCCCATTAACCTGGCTATATGCAAGGCATGTAACACATTGCCACCTGCTTTCTAGTTCCTTTCACCAGCTGTAGAATGGTTATCTGTACTGGCCAACTCCTTCTCTGCAGTACAATGCCAGTAATGCCACTTTGCCTCTGTGAAGGAGGGAAAAAAGTCCTGGAACAAGCATGTCTGGCTCTGAAAAATTTTATTGCACATTTTTTCAAAACTTTTGAAATACTCATTTTTGCTTGTACCCTCTGAGATGAAATGTAATATTGATTTTTGAAAAGAAATCTGAAATAATATTGCAACATAATAAAATTATTTAGACTCTTACTGAAGAGAAATTTCTCTGTACAGGACATTTCTGTCTCTCATTCTAAAGCCCTGGAAGTGGATGGGAGATGTCTCGTTATGCAGAAATTTGACAAAAAGAGACAAAGGTCTGGAGAGAAGTTAGCTTCTCAAAAAACAATAATTGTAATAGTTTTTTGGTAGAAAATATCTTTTAGTAGTAAAGGGAAATCCAGCAAATACGGTTTGAGTAGAATGGGGTTTTATGCTTCCTTTTCTTTAGTAAACAGGATCATGAGAAGAACAGTAACTGGGTTGCTCCGACAGCTGTGTCACAGGGACCATGGGTTTTTTCCCATTGTCCACTCACCTCTGTTTAAGAAGAGAAGCAATTCAGAAATACTGTGGGGCAGGAGATCATTTTCCACAAGAAAAATGCAGAGTTGGATTATCCGATAATAAATAAAAAGCGTATCCTATTAATGAATGCATACCGTCAGCACTATATGGCAATACATGAGAAACCGTAGCAGAACCTTAATTTCCAATCAGTGTCATTTTCTGTAGGTCTCATGTGGGCTTCTCTGCTTAGATAAGACTAATAAACCTCTTGAAATTACAAATCAAAAGCTGACTTACACTATGCAAATGAAGCAAGTTCCCACTTTGTGACAGAGGATTCATTTGTACCTCAGATTAGAGACTCCAATCTGTATTTCTTGGTGACTAATGAATCTGGCCTCTGCAGATCAATTTCTGTTCCACTCTAGTTAATGGCTGCAGCAGTATCAGTGCGAGCATTTTGACTATTCTGTCTCCCATTAAAGAAAGAAAAAAGGCTCTAGTGCCACTTCAAAGTATCTTCCACCTGCCAGGAAGGTCATGGTGGCTCACAATGCAGACAGAAAGAGGATATTAAAATGAATTAGGATAATTAATCTTGCTCTGACAATAGCCTTGACCACCTTTTTCTGTTTGTTTGTTTGCTCAATATAGTATTCCAGACTGACATCTTTCTGTTTGTACAGTGTCTTCTGTTTTCATTTCCAATGCTTTTAAATTGATCAAACAAATTATATATATGCTTAATGACACATTAGGAGTAGGTAAATGGGACAGAGTAAACAGGGTGTTTCAGCAATGCATGGTATACTCAATGCACAGCATACTCGGTGCACAGCTACATTATGCATTAATGTAAAAGCCTGCCTTCAATTGATTAACTGATTATTCTGATTGGATTATTTTGTAAAAATAATGTAATCATGCCACTGAATTATTCTTCTTCCTTATTTATTGTTACTTTATATGCAGCTTAATGAACCTTAAAACATAATGATAGAGTTGTTGCAAGTAAAACTTTTTAAAAGAGGCAGGTTTTTTCAGCTTTACAGTTTTGTCTTCACTGATAACAGGGACAGTCAGTGGACATCTTGTTTGCTCTATTGATTTCCTTTTCTAACTGACCTTTGTGCAGGAATGGGAGTTGGTAATCTTTTTAAGTATCTATGAACAGGTACAGGAGCAGGAAGGGGAGTGAGAGTGGCCAGGGCTAATTTATATCCACTGAGTCAGCTTCATTTCATGCCTCCTGTAATAAAGAAGGCAGTTTGTCATAGACAAGTAGTTTATAGTGCTATGGCTACGTTAGCCAGGCTCAGTTTCCACAGGAGGAGTATTGTCATTTTAGCTAAACTGTGGAATGCGAATTTTGGCATTAGTATTTTTAAATAGAAGTTATATATTTAGACATTAACTTTAAGATGAAAGCTTCAGGCAAAACTTCTGTCATTTATTTTTACATTTTTCAGCACATTAATAATACCATCTTTATGTGTGGCACAAAACAAGTCAAATATGCATGTTTACCACTTAGAGACCACACAATGCTAGTGGCTAACTGCACTTCTATTCATGCAATCCAGCGACAGGATGGAAAATATTTTAATGTTGAAATTAGTGTTCTAGTGCCATTAAATCACAGTAAATCATTCTGACAGTGAAGTATTATAATTGTCACCAGATAATGTTGGAAATATTCCCCAGCTGCCTAGGGCAATCAGACCTACTGATAGTTTTCTAATGAATGCAGGCAATTGTGGATACAGTGGACAACCTGCTCAGGCCTGAAGCTTTGGAGTCCTGGAAGGACATGAATTCTTCAGAACAGGCCCATGCAGCCACAATGTTACTTGATACGTTAGAAGAAGGGGCTTTTGTCTTGGCTGATAATCTCTTAGAACCAACCAGAGTCTCAATGCCCACAGAAAATATCGGTAAGTAAACTTCTTTTCAAGCATGAGTTGAAGTGCTCTTCATTGCTTTACACGAAGTGAGGAAAAATACTCCAGATAGCAACATACTCTCTGAAAGCTGAGCTGTGCAACATTTACTGGAAAGTTAATGCTCCAAAGTGGGAGAAACAAACTTTTCTTGTTTGGTTCTTCAAAATTAACATTCTTCTTCAGTGTCATTAACACAGTATAAAATGGAAAGTAGTTGATGTTGCAAAGTTGATTTACCACTGAAAAATCATTAGCAGAACACATGGGTATGAAGAGTGCTTAAATGGCAGACTGTGGATTTTTTTGAGGTAACTGTTTTCTGTAGAGCTGCAGAAAATGCTTTTCTGTTATATATAAACTGTTTCTAATGAATTTAAATTACTTTTTTTTGCAACATAGTGTGCCAGTTAAATATTTTAGGTGCTCAGAACAGAGGCCAAATGCTTATATTAAACATGACTGCCTTCAGGTAAAAACGTGTTCAGTGAACTACATCTCCCATAATGCAGAATAGCTATGCTTCAGAGACTGCAAAGTAGCTGAAGATAGTTGGAGCATAATTTAGAATTTGAGTGGTGACAGAGAAATTAAGGGGTTTGGTATTAGAGATGTGCAAATATTGTTATGCAGGATGTGTTAAAGCAAAAATCATTGCTATGCGTAAAATTAAAATTTCTTCGTCTTATTACAGAGATTAGTATAGTCTCACTGAGGTACAAGGAACCTGAAAGTCTGCTAATATGCAGAGTACCAAGACAGAGACTTGGAATAGACTGCAGAAATTAGACTTTTCACGTTTCAGTGTCTGCCTATTTGTAACTGTAGAAGATGATTCTACCTAGTTTTTAATTGAGGAAGATACTGGGAAAGGACAGGGAAAGGTGTTGCAATCCCTTATCAAAGTAACTGCACCAGTTGTTTCTGAAGGAATGGGTATTATAATCACAGATCTGTCTTGGCATGTACACGAGCAGTTCCATGGAGCTGGGTAGACTCTCTGAAGATTCCTTCTTGTGATAAACTGTCTTCAAGTCATAGTAACACATGGCCAGTGCCATGCAAGACTTAATTCCTGGTGCACATATATATGTATGGCTTAGACAAAGAGAAGTCATTCCCTAATTTCATACCTTTTGTCAGTCTATAGTTCAGACCTATAGTTAGATCTGCATTCAATTGTAATCCCATGAAAGTTTCCCAGTATGCAATGTGTTATAAAAGTAGTACTTACGTACAGCTGAGTGCCATCTGATTTTTCAATTTAAATATTTTTAGCAGAACTAATAAATTGGTTTCCTATAAATCTTTATACAGAATTAAATTTAGAGAAAAAGTAGACGTTATTTTTAGTTATGAATACTGATTTTGCTAAATAGATGGCATAAGTATAATTAGATGTTTTTTGCTGACTGTTTAAAAAAACTCTGTATATCTAAATCAATACTTAAAGTTCTAAATTTGTCAGCAGAGGATACTGCATAGACATTAGGATCTTCAAAAGTAACATTTTTGTGCAACGCATGTGGTATTAAGTGGATGTTTTGGGGATGCAAACTAGAAAAAGGTTTGATGTCATGTTATCATTATGAAAGTGCTGTCATTTTAGCTGTGTGCACTAGATTTAGTTAAAGAAGCTAAGTCTGTGTGATTGAAACATGCAGTACAAATCTGCCTTACAGACAGCAGTGCGAGAAAACTAAATAAAGAGTCGGGGGAAAGATTGTCATCTGGCATATTGCAGTCTGGCCAAGAGACTTTCTCTGCATTCTCCTTTCATAACACTTTTTTTTTCCTCTGCTCTGCTTAGTTTTGGATGTTGCAGTGCTCATTACTGAGGGCCAGGTGCAGGACTTGAAATTTCCTCAGGGCAGTAAAGGAGGCAACTCGATTCAGCTCTCTGCAAGCACCGTGAAACAGAACAGCAGGAATGGTGAGTCTTGGGCACGGAGCACTGAAACTCCATTAACTTTTATAAAACCTACATTACCTCCCCTAGTTAAAATATCAAAACAAAACACCACAAAACTGCTTTGTGTGTTTTTCTCAAAGATCATGGGTACCTGCTTGTTTTTCTTTAAAACCATGGCCTAAAAATGCCTCTCTGTTCACTGATGCATCATTGTCAGTTCATTAGAGTACAGGTTGCTGTCTTTCTGTAGACCTCTGTGGCACGATGATGAGATTTTTTTTTTCTTTTGTAGGATTAGCAAAACTGGTTTTCATCATTTACAAAAGTTTGGGTCGTTTTCTCAGTACTGAAAATGCAACCATAAAGCTAGGCAGCGACTTTGCTGGGCGGAACAGCACGATCGCAGTCAACTCCCACGTCATCGCAGCCTCCATCAACAAGGAGTCAAGCCGGGTGTACCTGACTGATCCTGTGCATTTTACACTGGAACACATTGATGTGAGTTATGCTAATGAATTAATGGGAAGGTCATAAAATCAGCAAGAGAGAAAAGCAATGCAGAAAAATAACCTCTTTTTTTCCATTTGAATTTTAAATGTTGGACTAGGTCAGAGACGCAAGTTGAGTTAAGTCTATGAACATAAAATTAAATGAGCCTGGTTCAGTGATTATTAGAACTTAAGTGTATTCTTAATGAAAGCTAATTCAGTAATCAACATGAAAATGTAAATGACTAATTTGTTTCTAACTGAAAATTAACTCTTACCTTAGTAGCAGGATTGAAAGTAACTGATAGGATTCGTGATGGTCTGATGTAGCAAGTTTTATTGACACTTTTAACTTTTTACATGACTTTTTGACCATGTTATGGATGCCTATTCAAATTGTTTCAGTTGCATCTATTCAGAGAAGAATCAAGTATGATATCGTGGCTTGTTACAGTTCAAATTTATGTATATTTCCTTCATGGTGTATTTTATTTTATGTGTTTCTCTGCTAGTAAGTTTGGCTTTTTCTGTTTTCATGTCTCACATGGGGAAAATAAATAACAACTATCTTGAGAGAGAAAATATGGTTGGATTTTCCTCTCAATTTGCCTCTTTTTATAAATCTGTTTTGATTATTTTTCGCAAAATAGATAGGCATTGAGGAATGAACTTTTCCCTGGTATCTGTTCACATGACTTTGGCCTGACCAAAGGTGAGAATCAGAGGAGAAAGGTCCTACTTTCTAATTGTCAATTACAAGAAAAATATCTTCAGAATAAATTTACAGACCTAATTTTCCAGGAACCAGAAATAACTATAATGTCCCATCCATGCATAAAATGGTAAGATGGAAATTGTAATTGTTTAAAATTGGGTCTACAGTAATTGAGTCTGCACTTTAGAGTACTTTGGACTATAAAGTCCCTTTTAAACTAGATGTCTTCCTTACGCAACTTGGTCCACAATTTTGCTGATGAAAAACTTTATCGTCCGAAACATGCAAAGTTTAATCTAAATTACCCTTTACACATATTAAACACTTGTTATTGCCATCTTAGTGTGTAAAATCCTCATTTCATGTTATCCTTCTATCTCCCAGCCTGACAATTATTTCAATGCAAATTGTTCCTTCTGGAACTACTCAGAGAGGACGATGATGGGATACTGGTCAACTCAAGGCTGCAAACTGGTTGACACAAATAAAACTCATACAACGTGTGCTTGCAGTCACCTAACCAACTTTGCAATTCTTATGGCTCGTCGGGAAATTGTGGTAGGTAATGATGTTTCCAGCCATCAGCAGGGAACAAACTTAAAAGACTTAGCTTTAAATTTTTAGCAAGATCCAAAATTGCTGAAGTTTCTTTAGTATTTATAGCTCCTACCCACTCTTTCCAAAGCAATTTGCTTTCTGTAGCACTTTTCTTCCTCATCCATAAAGTTACGAGTAAAATAACAGGAAAGAAAAAACAAGGAAGGAGAAGAGTTTTCTACAAGTCATATTTTAAAGTTACTGACCAACCTTAAAACCATTTTTCTGACTTCCCCCCTGTGCAGATGGTGAGTATCTGTAGGGACAGCTGTGCAGGCTGTGCCCTGGAAGCACAAGTGCTAGCTCTCTCCTTAGAGAGGAAGGTCAAGGAGCTTCCATACTGGTTCTTTAAATGCCTGTTCATACTCAGAAATTTTGTTATCTATTTAAAGCAATTATTGGATGTCAAGGGGCCCAGAGCATGCAACATTTGCAGGATTAACAAGCCATTGCATTTGAAAAGGTTGCTACAAAGGCAGCCAAGGCGGCAAAAGTAATTCTGTTGTAGCTGAAGCAAGGAACCTTGTTTAGCTGGACATGAGATTGGAGGCAAAATTACACCTGTAGCATATTCAGCATTTTATTTTGGGTAAATCATTGGTTTCTTCTCTGCTGTGGAGATGCAGGTCTGTAGCAAAGAATATGTACTCTCATAGTAGGTCCAGGGAAAACTCTCCTTTTTCTTTGCATCAGAGCCTAGTGGCACTTTAAAAATGGTGATTTCTGTTTGCATTTCTGACCAGTTTACAGTGAGACATAGGAAAAGTAAACATGCTATCTGATCTGGATAAAACAGTCTCGTTGTTCTCTCAGACCTGCTCCTCTTCTACTTACCCTGATCTTGCTTTTCTGGGAAGCTGACCTGAGACTGAGAAATTACTGAGTACATTTTGTCCATCTCATGTAATAAACAAGTAACTTTTCTGGATGCTACCTGTGAAAATAGGTTTCTGTTTATACTCATAAAGAGTCATATTAATTTTCTCCATTCTCGGTTATTTCTAGTACAAAGATGGAGTGCACGAATTGCTCCTCACTGTCATCACCTGGGTGGGAATTGTCATCTCTCTTGTTTGCCTGGCCATCTGCATCTTCACATTCTGTTTTTTCCGTGGCCTGCAAAGTGATCGTAACACTATTCACAAGAACCTTTGTATCAACCTATTCATTGCTGAGTTCATTTTCCTAATAGGCATCGATAAGACAGAGTACAAGGTAAGTTTCCTCTGTGTGTACTGATCTTGTTCTCTGAAATGACTGTTTGAAATGAATTTGAATTAAAACATGACAACACTGGCAAGTTTTCAGCATTCTCACACAGCAAGGCTGAAATAAAAGCTCAGTGTGAAAATAAGATAGACTTATTCATAAATAGTATTTATATCCATCCAAAATACGCTTTTCATTTTCATTCGAGAAACACTGACTATTAATGAAGCTGATGGTTAGACTTTTGAAAGAGGAGATGAAATTAAATGTGGACATATTAGGAACATATGTGTTTTCTCTATTCATATGTCTTAACAGTATTGACTACTTTGATATATTTTGTCGCAGAGCCTTTTCCATATATTTACACATTTTTTACACTGCACATTCATGCAGTGCTGGTGAAATTAATTCTGAAGTGATTCATTATGTTGAAATTTAATAATTCAGTACAGTTTCATTCAGAATTTGGCCAATGGGGAAAGAATTCAGATTGATTTTTGTTGTAACAGTAAAAATTTCCAAATTATAGCAGATAAAATTCACTTCCTAATTTTAAATAAGCAGTACCACTTCATGCGTCTAGAACCAACTGTTCATATCTAAGGTTATCTCAACTGCAAGTTCTAAAACCATATCAGTGTCAAAATTAAAGAGCTGCTTATAAAATTGAAAAGTCCACTGTATAATTGATGACCAGGGGATGAGAGTGCTATTTCCTTATTTTCATTCACACTGTTCAGCTAGTTACTTTTTATAGCTTCTGAACACATATTTTCAAATGTTCAGTGTATGTTTTCAGGCAGAGAAATTGTTTCTGTATTTGTGAAAGATTTCTAATGCAAGTATATGGTGTTCTATTGCATGCTTTTTAATTGGAGAGGTAATGATATGAAAGTTTTGTGGTTTATATTTCCATCTCTCTCTTTCTTTGCAGATTGCATGTCCGATATTTGCAGGTCTCTTACACTTTTTCTTCCTGGCAGCCTTTGCCTGGATGTGTCTAGAAGGAGTGCAGCTTTATCTAATGTTAGTAGAAGTATTTGAAAGTGAATATTCTAGAAAGAAGTACTATTATGTTGCTGGCTACCTCTTCCCTGCTACAGTAGTTGGTGTCTCAGCAGCTATTGACTATAAGAGCTATGGAACAGAGAAAGCGTAAGTAATTGCAAGTGACCTGAGTGTTTTTCAAGTGAATAATTTTTTAAAGCCTATTAACTGTCAGAGGGTCCCTGACAGACTAAAATACCATCTGAAAGCTTTATTGGTAAGAGAATGGCAATGCTGTGCACAAATTACAATCAAGTCTTTTGTAATTCTCTAGGTTCAGGGGATTTGTACTCTAGAGAGACCAGTTCTAAATTATGGTCTTTCTTTTAACACAAAAGATTGACCTGAAACAAATTGAAAAAGTAAATAACTTTTTGTCCTCAAATGTATATTAAGTAAAATTTCTCAACTTAAAGTATTTGACAAGCCTAACTGCCCAGTTTTAAGCTAATGCTTCATTAGAGCTCTTTGTTCAGCTGCCCCTCCAGCTAGCTCTCACCCTGAATTATGACAGTACAATATTTCAACCCATATGTTTTATTTTGATAATATTTTATCAGGCAAGTAAAGTGGGATTAAAATTAACCACTGCCTTTTATTTACAAAAATATAGATATATATATGAAGTGACAGAAGGTAGACAGAAAACATTTCTGAGGATTTGAGTTGCTGGAGGCATGAATTCTTGTGTTTATTTTGTCCTTTGATGAAATTAGTTACAAAATGAGAAGATACTGTTGACTACTGCTTGATTTTGCTACTGATGAAAGACAAATAAGAGCAATTCAGCAGGGAACTGGGCTGTATGAAAAATGAATTGCTATGTGAAGTTGGCCCTATTAGGTTTACACGTCATTTAGTCTGGTATCTTATGCATTCCTTCTCTACTGCCCAACTCCCAGATGGGGCATTTTATTTATACCATACTGTTTTTCAGCAAAACATAGCATCTGAACATTTTCTGTCTCGTACTCCTTGGGAGTGAGCACTTCACATACACTATAAAGTTAAAAGCAGATTTTGAAGGTTACATGGGAAGCCTGTAAAAATTATTTACTGATGTTGGTTTCATTAGTCCATCATAATACCTGTCACCAAACCTTTTGACTGAAAGGAGAGAGAGCTCATTTTGGTTTTGTTTCTCCTTATACTTTAGCTATTCATGATGATACAGTTTCAGGTTCAGTAATGTTATTGTAGAGGGCTCATCAGAAGAGTTTCAGGTTAGAAATTGTCTGTGGACTAAGTGGTACTGTGCAATGTTTATTGTTGTTTATTGGCAAAAGCTTAAGTGTTTTTGCACTTTACATTTATTGGACTGAGGTGCTAACACAGCTGTTCACTTTTCATTCCCTTTTTTCCATAATAGTTGCTGGCTCCATGTAGATAACTATTTTATCTGGAGTTTCATTGGACCTGTTACCTTTATTATTCTGGTAAGAACTTTTTTATTTCCTTTCCTTTTAGGTTCCCCCACAGAAGAGTTAAAAAGATTTAATAACATAGTCAATACCATCCTTATTCACAAGACATTTCCTGAAAATGCTTATAAACAATTTGTAATGTGACCAGTAGTTATATAAATATTTAGAAATTTTTAAAGAGTGTTGACCAAATGATTAATTGTCAAAGCTGTGGTGGCACTTCAGCATAGCCATTTTCTTCCTAATGGCTGGAACTCTGAAGGTCATATTGATACGTGTAGTCATATGAAACATCAGTGAAATACTAAACCGTTTTTTTTAAAAGGAACCATTATTGTTGCTTTCAATTGAGTCAATACTGTACACATTCCAGAATTTGACTGCTAATTATCCAACATAATTATCTCAAAACAATATTCTGACACATTGGATAATTAAATAAATATTATATTCCATTACATTTACACGATATTTTTATGTGTATTTACATAGGCATATGCACATTTTTCCATGACTACTGCTGTGCTGCATGTAGTGTATGTCAGACACACAAGTTCATCTGTTTTAGTATAAGTAATAGACTGTTACATAACCAGTGGAAAACATAATGCACATTCATTTGCGTAAAGCCCCTGTGTGCGTGCACACCCATCTGTACACCCACTGCTCTGTGCCCATGTCCGTTTAAGACAGAATGTTGCATTCATACATCAGTTACTCATACTCTGAGCACTTTCAGGTAAAAAGCGTGTAGTCATGTGTCTACCCAGGGTAAAACTCCCATTTATTTCAGACTAGTAGTACCAACACTACACAATGTGAATCTGTGAGGAAAGTGAAAGCAAGATGTGCATTTTGACTGACACTGTTTCTCCTGCTAGTTCAGTATCTCTAAACCCTGTCTATACCTGGGAAATACTGTGGAAGGCAGTTGCTGGAGACATAGCCTACATAGAGATCTTTTGCCGTAATTGCTGATAGTTTGGATTAATTTGTTTCATGCTTTTGAAAGTCTAAATAGTTGTATGTTCTCCTGCCCTTACACAGTAGTAGAGTTCTGAAATGTTAACAGAATTTCAGTTCCCTTGAATTTCCAAATTCAGAAATTGTATTTTGTCATTATTAGTTTTTCAGCCTGAAGCACATGCATCAGGCATAATTATGAAATTTCTGGCTTTTATAGATCTATGTGCCAGACATACTATTTCAGCACTTCCTCTACTTTATAGTTTATGTTACTTCTCATGTGAAGTAAACTGATACTTTGATCATGGAAATTTCTGTTAAAAATATGCCTGGTCAGTGTTTTGTAGGTACTTTATTCCTTCCTGGTATCTTCAATATTGAAATAAGCTTATGTATACTTAGACTGGGTTTGCTCTCCGTTTATATCAAAAACTGTTTCAATCCTTGAGAAAAGAAACTGTGCAATGTATAAGTTAAGAGGTCATTGGTGTATTTTCAAAAACATGGTCGTAGATGCCGAAACTTATGTGCATATGAGCTGAAGTAGAAAAATTACAGGGTTTGCAAGATATAAGTATAGACCATAATAATTGTGCAGAGTTTATTCTAAATACATTCAAATTAAACCATGTCTGAGAATTAATGGGGATTCTTCTTTTAGTTAAACCTAGAACTGCAACTGAAAGATAGACTTAGTATTTTCAATATGATAGACAATATTTTTCAACACTAAGTTGTTTCTTGCAGTTGTTGTAATTATTACCAGAAAATTGTTCTGAGTTTCATGCCACAACAGTTCAGTTACCTCAAGTCTAATTGTGTGGTGATATTTTGCTTTTTGTGTCTAGCTCCTTATTTTATTGTTACTGGGAGTATTTTGCTAAGTTACCTCTATTTTTCTCCCTTACTCTAAAATAACATTTCACATTGGAAGCTTTGGGCTTTGCTGATGGCTTTTTCACTTCCTCATAACCAGGTCAGAGTGAGAATAGAGGTGAAGGACATTTAATCATATTGACCATGTACAGACATAGTTCACTATTATTTACTGGCCATGACATTATTATCCTCCAGCAAATCATTTAGACTGAGACGCAAAAGGCCTTTGGGAGCAGTATTCCCAACTTCAAAAATATGAAACAGCAGGTAGCAATCACAGCACAGTTCCTGGGAGTAATTCTTCTCTAGCAATTGCTTTGCCCTCTAATCGTCCCAACTGAGAAAGCAAGAGAGAGCAGAGGAAGAAGTGTGAGAAGTGTAATGGCTGAAAAATAATATGTCATGTGCAGTGTAACTGAAGAGCTGTATTTGTAGTGTAGCTTACTTAGTGTCAGTAGCATGTGAGAATTTCACATCGGTAAGCTTTTTAACATGTTACTCAAATGACTTTTATGTTTCTCAGTTTAATAGTCCTGTCAATGCACATAAACTTTCTTTTGACAGTATTGCTTTCTACTTCAATTTACAAAATTTTTTCTTGGAGTTTAAAAGAATTTGTACTTTTATCTGAGTAGATTTTTGCACTAAATGAGCATGCGAAGTATGAGGGGGTAGTATGAAGTTCCTTAGTACATCTTCTGAGGAACTTTCAACTTTACTATTTCCATAGCCTGTCATGCCTTTGGGCACCAGGGTTATTATATCGATGAGAAAAGAGCATGTAAGTAATGAGCGGTGGGAAACCATTAGTATGCCTGAAATGGTTTAATGAAAGCTTGGATCATGATACGTCAGGAGCTGTTCTTATCACTTGGACAGCTCCATCTGCATCTTTAATAATTAATTCAGTTCAGTAAGAGTTCAGTGTGCACACTCATTTAGAAGCCTTCTGAGAGCACCTCTCTTGCTGCCAGTCCCAGAGAGAAATAGGCTTCTGCATGGCTAAGAGCAAAGATCTGGAGATACAAGAGCAGTTTTAGAGCTGCATTTGCCAGGTAACAAAAGCTCCGGGGAGTTCAAAAAGGGTCAGAACATGTGCAGTTCAGCTAGGTTACTTCAGAGTGGTGTTTCTGTTCTTCTGTCTTATCATATCCATGTCAGCACTGCAGGCTGTGTGGAATGAATTTTAAGCCGCTAAGCTCAGGCGGACGTGATTCCATTGAGCAGGTTCATGGCCATAAAACAAACAGTGCACTTCTGTAATCTCTGTATTTTCACTGCGATGTAGATCCATATTCATTCATACCCAAGGAATGGGTGGTGTTGCTTTGACTTTGTTTAGTCAAAACTGTTGCAGTTTGCTTCTCACAGATGGAGCCAACATATTAGTCTACCAGTGGTTGCGTAAGCAAAAATTACTAAGATCTCCCATTTCATTAACGTAGGAAATACTAAGTGTTTTCGCTCAGGTTGAAGTATTACTTACCAAAGTCAGGGATGTACAGATGCACACATAACCTAGCTCCACATATGAAAATGGATTGCATTTGTAAGCTTATTTTTATAAATAATAAATGTTTATCTTTCTATAGTAGACACTTGATAAATGGTATTTATCTATTACTCACAGGGGGAAATTTATCATAATTATTGCAAAATCTAGCTTTATTTCAGGAGTAATTCATTGTACCTGCAACTAATTCCAATCCATTAGTCTTCTGTGCAGGTTATTATGTCCATTTTTTAAAAAAGTTAATTTGACTCGAAGACACTCCCTCTCTCAAAATTACATAGTCTTCAGAGGCCAGAAAGACAAATTTCCTGCTTACACCATCTTTCATGTCCAGTACCTTCTGATTTCCAAATGAGGAATGGCCAAATGGTTGGCTGTGAAAGAAGCGTGATCTTCCAGGGTGCTGTGTTTATTACCATAAAAGTTCTTCAGATTTTCTATTAATAAGTGGTTACTTCTTATTTTTAAATATATATAATCTTTCGCTTCATTCTATCCATTTACACTTGTCATATTGAGAGTTAAGCAGGAACTGGTATATTAGAAGATGCTGTGTATTTTTTTTTCTTTTTTCACACAGTTCTAAGTTCAGAGTATAGGTTAAGCTAGTTCTCTGTGTAATCCAGTATCCCATCTCTTCGGTGGATATATTTTAGAAATGAGAGCAAAATCAAGTATAATGTTTTCAGAGATCTCACATTATAGCTCCACCTACTGTAACTGTGTGTTCTGTCACTCTGGTATCACAGCAGAATCTGTAAATCCAAACCTGATGTGTGACCAGCCTTTAAACTTCTCATTTTTGGCCTTCGAAAGAGTGTTGTTCTGATTTTCAGAAGTGCAGCATGAAAAAGATTTTACAGACTTTATTAAGAGTACAGTTTTACAACTGTTTGAGATTTATACACTGTGCCTGTGTGTGTGTTTGCACAATATATTTATATTTTTTATTATCATTGAAGAAGAGGAGTACTTTTCAGTTGCAGATTTTGGCTTATCTGGAATGGATGCAGTGCAGTTGTTAGGAGGAGACCCAGCCAGTCACTAGCCATTTATGTTGCATGAAGTGAAGAGAAAGTCGTCATTGTCAGGGGCCCATTATTCTCTAACGAAAGCCCATCTTGCCACTCATGTGGGTCTTTGTGTGACCTCAGAGTAGTGCATGCTCGTGGTGAACATTCTTAAGGAAAGGTGTCCTACTCGGATCCCTGTCAAATTTGGAAAACATCTACAGATTCATTTGTTTAGATCAGTAACAGTTCAGTCCTCACAGTCATGAAACAATTCAGTTTGAAAGGGGCTTCAGGAGATCTGTGGTCGAGCCTTCTGTTCAAGCTTTGCTTGTACAAATGAATACAAAAGTCCTAACTGTTTTCTTCTCTCCCCACATATTTCTCGCCAAGAAAAGTAATTCAACAATTCATTCAAAAAAGCAATTATTTTCCAGCAAGTTCCCTTCCCTCGCTGTTAAATGTCTTTTGTCAAAAAAAAAAAAAAAAAAAAAAAAAAAAATGGCAAGATGCCTAAAAGTCTTCAACTCATGAGCTCCTCCAAAACAATCAATTCCTAGATGAAAAGTAGTAAGGGAGCCAAAAGAAAATCTATAGGAAGGTTCAGTTACAGTATCTGTAAGCAGGCAAAATAGGTTTTTTATAATGATACAATGTGTAACAGAGATGCCAACATGTTTGAACAAGTGGCAAACCGTGGTCTTTTGACTGCTGAAACTGAAACCCATGCAGTATTTCTGTGATGGAGAAACAAGTATCATATGCTCTGTTGTCATAGTTACTTTGTCTTCAAAGTACAGTATTTTTGCTTTTTACTTGGAAGGACTTTTTCAGCTGCTGTGTTACAGCATTATTATTTCTGTGGGCTGCTTTTGTGAGTCTGTAGCTAAATTAGAATTAAAGTGTCTCTTAAGAAACTGCTATCTGCAGTTATTCCCTAGTGCAGCAAGGACACAGACAAAGCTGAAAAGCCTGTTCAATACACTGGAGCTTGGCTCACGCTCTGGGGTAGGGCCATGTTTGCTTACTTGTGACTGAAAGAACTTCAGTATGTAAATACAAGCTTTTGTTTTTCATATGTCAAACCAGCACTTCAGTTGTACAAAGAATCAGAGGATAAAACCCCCTTGTTTCATAAGCCATATCTATGAGTTTTTGATCCAAGAATGATGTTGCTAGTACAATACAGGATACACCAGGGTAGCTACTTAGGCAAGGATTAGCTTCCAGCTGTGCTGTAAATACTACTTTGAGCTGGATTGTGCACTCATGGATGCATAGGTTGAAGCCAAAGTTGATTTACATGTTAAGATTGGCATGGGGCATGTGTCTTAGCTCTTAACCTATTTGTTTTCACAAAAAACAAATTGAAGTTGCAATTTTTTTTAAGCAGGCTGGAGAAGTTCATGTTATGTCAGCTGCCAAATAGACAAGAAACTTCTTCAGCTACAGAAGAATAAAGTCTGCCTGCCAAGGCATGGAACTGAGGGTCAGGTCAGGCACAGAGCCCCTGTCCTGTATGGTGAAAAGGCCAGAGAGAGAAGTAACTTATTTTCTCACCCAGGGAACTTGCACCATTCAGTGGAAACCTAGATAAGAGGAAGAGATCACAATGATACAATGAAGTGGTGTTTTTCATCTGGTTAGACATTACCTATAAGAATCATAAAGGGTAATCATCAAGATCATGAATTACTGACACTTCTGTTAGATTTTGCAGCAGTGGAAATATGCTTACCTTACACCATGTACGTACGTCCGCTTAAAGGTCAAGTATTTTTAGTCAGTTCTTGAAACACTAACTGACATCAGTCATGAAAGCTAGTTTTTGTTATTTGTATGACATGTATTTTTTCTATTAATCTCAAGATAAATTTATAAAAATGTTTTACTTTCCATGTGGACTGGTAAGGTCAAAAGCTGCCAGACTCTGTTCTGGTGTCAAGAACTGCATTATGTTCATGCTGTCCGTCCTGATTTTGAGGCAGCAGCAGGAGTGATAACTTGATTGCCCTCAGCAGTAGAAATTATTTCTATAATACGTGTTCTTATTAACAGACTGACCAGAGCCTTCAAAATGCTCCTCTTTTCAAGATTTTCAACACCAGATCTTTATTAGGATTTGAGTGATATTTCTGACCATTGAGGCACAACTGTTAAGAACACATTATGGCATGAACTGGTATTCCTAATGTAACAAAACCTGTGAGGATTTTGAATCTGCCTCAAAGCAAAGACTACCCAAACTGAGAGACTGTGTATGATCTTTCTTCATCAATAACCAGTTGCAGATACATATGGAATATCATAAAAATGGGGTTGTAATTTGTCTAATATATGTGTTAGAAGAATGTCCAAGCATATTCTCCTGTCTTCTCTTAGCCTTTGATTCAGCCACTTCTTCTGGACTATTGTACTAGTACATAAGGATGTGTGCCTTCTCCCTGAGAGAACATAGCTCTTACTGGTTTCAAAGACAGAGTTTTGTTTGAATTGTCTGCCCGATATGGGACAACACAAACTAATTACTCAGATTATTTGGATACCACTCTTCAGCTCATAATCTGCAAGCATCCTTGTATTTGGCTTGCCTGTGCTCTTCACAGGCTTTGAAATCAATAGGACAAAGGCACCCAGTAACTGTGATATCTGTGATTCTGTTTCAAAATAGGAAAACTATAAAAAATTTCCTTTGGCATCTTCCCTGGTGTTATCTGTCTGAATGACACACGAATAAGACAACCATAGTCCTTCAAGTGGCATACAGTCACTTTGACAAAATCCAGACTACAAAGGGAAAGAGGGCAGTAGGAGGGTGCACCACCAGCCTATATCTATGGCACTGTTAAGTTTAATGCATTCACTACATCTTTGTGTTTCCTTTTCTCTTTCTTTTTCTTCAGTTACATTTAAACTTTTTTCAAGACCCCAGTAGAATTTGTGAGAACAAAAGGGAATTTAAAAAAAAAAAAAAGGGAGAAACCAGCAAAGGTGAAAAACATTTCAGATGCAGGATGGGGTGATAAAAAGACAACCAGTATAGCACAGGAAGGGGGTAACCATAGTCCTCAGTGGAGGTCGGTGAGATGGGGAACAGGGCTGGAGGTGACAGGCAAAGGTGAGTAGACAGTGAGCACAACATGCTGGAAGACAGAGCTAGACTGAAAATGGCAAGTGCTGGACATGAACTAAATATAGTTGTTCATGATGATGTGGTGAATTTGGAAAATTAAGTGAAAAAAGGACTTCTAACATTTTTTCCTCCGCATACATATTTGCAATCACCTTTTACAGATTATCTGATACAACAGTTACCAACTTTCACTACTTATTTGAAAATAAACTATGGGGTTTTTGTTTAGCCTGTAACATCATCATTATTCAACCTATTACTTGAAGTAGTTTAATTTCACTCTTATCTGTTTTGACAGCTGAATCTTATCTTCCTGGTGATCACATTGTGCAAAATGGTGAAGCACTCAAACACTTTGAAACCAGACTCTAGCAGGTTGGAAAACATTAAGTAAGTGCTTTGTGTTCAAGTACGAGAACTATGATTATTTTCTGATTGCTGAACTGATTGAAAGCTACTCTCCATTAGGAGCACATGCCATTGTCTCCCAGCAACTGCAGATGTCAATTAGAAGCAAACAGAGCCAATCCTGCTTTCGTCACATTGTTGCTGTAATGTCACAAACGCCGGTCAAAATTAGATAATTTCAGGCTGGAACTAGTGCCAAGAAACTGTTTCACCGAAATGCCACAGCACTGTAGTAATTTCATTTGCATTTAAAATGCAGTTCAAAAATGATGTTCCTGTTTGCATGGCTGATATGATTACATCAAGTTTGTTTTGTTAAATGACTTTTTTATTTAGGGATTCTGAGCAGTTTCTACTCGTAATCCTGTTCTCCCAAGAGAATTGACTCTATTATTATTGTTAACTTGAAGATTATCTGCTGTTTTCATGCTAATTTAACAAATGTTTACTTTATCCTGGAGCTGCACTGTAGTATCCCTTTTGCAGACTAATATAAGTTTTAAATAACTAACAGGGCTTTGGCAGCTTTTGCTTTTTTAGATAGTTTTTTACTGTATTCTTTATAGCTTTATGTTGTACTGAAGGTTTTTGTTACCAGCACTGAAGGGATGGTTCAACTTTCTAACATTGAGGGTTGGATGTGAAAGGGTCTTACAGATTTACTTTGAATGTTGAAAATGGCAAAGGGAGATTTCCAGTAAGGCTAACATTGTGAACTAGATGTTCTAGATAGGTCAGTATCAGCTTCATTGCATGTTGCATGATGAGAGAGAGAGCTAATCTTTAGCATCTCTCTCTTTTCTTCCTTTTCCTCTTTCTGTCTTCTCATCCACACCAGTAATTACCGTGTTTGTGATGGCTACTATAATACGGACTTACCTGGGTAAGATAGAACCCTACATTAACAAATTTCTAGCATGATTTTTAACTTTACAAACTCGGTCATATTGTGGATTTCCCTTAATTTTAATTAACTATTTTTGAGATACCTGATTTGCTAACGACTTTTTAATTATTATATGCCTTTATAATTTTAAATTGCTTGCCTCTGCATTTTGAATTTCCTAACTTTGACTAATTTTTATGGACAATTAAAAATGCTCTTATTAATTTCTGTTTCAATTCTGTCTAATAATTTTGTTTCTCTTTTCTGCTTATAATGCTTTCTAGCTATGAAGATAATAAGCCATTTATCAAGTAAGATCACTAGTTAGATGTGGAATTCACTGACTAAATTCCCTTTCCCTTTCATTCTGTGCCGTTCGCTACAATTCCTTTTCCTTAACCTATTCATGATGGAATCTTTTTTAGATTATTCTGTAAAGCAATATCCATATTTTTGTCGCATTTCAGCAGGGTTTCTTCATGCGGAAGTTAGATCATCTAGCTTTGGTTTAGCTGAGTTTATCGGAGCATTAAAGATTTGGGCTCTAGGCTTTTAATCTGCTGTTTAACCTTTGTGCATTTGTGTTACATTATTTGGTGTCATATGGCAGCACCACTGTTTAAAATCTATGGTGTGATTAGTGGCTAAGCCAGATTTATCAATCTCTTTTCTAAAAGCAGATAAGGCAATGGAGTAGCTGGGGCTTGTGCTATACTTCTGCATTTCAAAATAGTTTTGACATCCTGTGCTGTTCTTGAGAAAGGAAAAGGTTATATCTACTCTTGCTGTTTTCACTGGAGACTGAGAATACTAAATGGAATTGTTCTTTTTTTAATAGATAAAAGGTTAAACCCAAGGAATTTTTACATTTGAATATGAAACTAGTAAAAGTCAACTGCAGGAACAGAAATGTTAATATTGGATTTGGCGAAGTGCATTCTCATAAGTAATGTTACTAAAATTAATTTTCTTTTACAGATCCTGGGTCCTGGGTGCATTTGCTCTCCTGTGTCTCCTTGGCCTAACTTGGTCATTTGGTCTGCTGTTTATAAATGAGGGGACCGTTGTGATGACGTATCTCTTCACAGTATTTAATGCTTTCCAAGGAATGTTTATATTCATCTTTCATTGTGCCCTTCAAAAGAAAGTAAGTTACCAAAACCACAGACATCTGTTCCCTAATTCCTTAGAAAGGCCACATAAATTCTTAAAAATGAGAGAAAAAAATAGCAATGTCACGAACTGGAGTATTTTGAAGTAATTTGGGAGGGCACTGGGACTCCAAAGCAGTTCTTGCTGTGTTGTGCCTGTGGGAGTCATGTAGCTGCTCTGTGCCCCAGGCAGGTTTAAAATGGATGCAGCGTTTGCAACCTGGGCTCAAAAAGTTTTGATGCTTTGTGAAGAAAATTACTACAGAAGATGTACTGTTTAACACTGGTAATGTGGTACGTATTAGTCTGGACTCGCAGCCAAAAGTCTTTTATGCCTACGTGAAACAAGTCCTGCCTTTGCTGCAGTGCTGCAAACAAAGGATCAGTTACAATCTCAGCCCGTATCAGCCTGCAAACGCTCTCTTTTTCTCAGGTCAAGGCAGAGGACCTCTCCTGAGATCCCATTAAGCTGCCACATAAAGCTACGGGTGATACTCAGGGACTGTACTATGTGTGCTTGTTCATTACAAAATTAAGTGAGATGTAAAAATTAATTTTATTACAAACTTCAACACATATTAGAAAAAAGTAGTCATTAATGCTCGACAGCTACCAACAGGAATACTTTTCTAAAGATGGAAAAGATGCCAGCATGAATACTTTTTTCCCAAGAGTTTGCCTCGCCCAGAAGTCCCAATAACTTTGTGCTCTTAACTGGAAAAACTGGAATCCCCTGGCAAGAGCCTCCCTCAGGAGTGGGAAGAGCTAAGCCAGTTCTGCTCCCCTTCACCAGATGGGAGCAGAAGGGTCTGCTGGAGAGAGAGAAAGCTTGCAGGGGAAGGAAGAGCAAACAGGAGAGAAGGAAAGTGAAGGGTGCAGCTGTGGTGGGATTCTTTCTGGGTTCCCTGCAGCCCGTCTCTTCCCCAGGGACTGGAGGCTGCTCCCAAGGGTGCCTTAGAGGTGCTTTAATGAAAAGTGAATGAAAAAAGCTGACACCCTGTGTTAGAAGGCAGGACAAATGAAAGTAATGAGAGTTGAGAGGAAGGGTAAACGTCAGAAATCCCACCCAAACAAACTTAAGATGAAATGCAGGACTTCCTACATTTGGAAATACCCAATTTGCAATATTTAGATTCTAAATATTTTTATGAATTTTAGGCTAGAGACCTAGCAATTATTAACTCCCATTATAATTAGCTCACCAGAGACATAATTAAGTGATATTTATAAGATGATTTGAGACCACTGGATAAAGTGTTGCTGTGTTAAGTACAAAAATCATATTCTTGCATGTTTTCGACTGTACCAGCTATAACAGTATCAGCATCTCTAAATTTGGTGTAGGCAATGGCATTCAGACATGTTTTAGCAAAGATATGATAGAATTTTATCCGGATGAACATGGCAGTCCTCTCATTTTAAGAGAACGAAAGCACACTTAGAGAGGAGATGAAGCCTAATAAAAGAAGATAGGGAAGAGAATGCAAACATTCTCAAAATGCAAATAATTTCTAGATTAGGGTTTCATATAATGTTTATCTTTTTGTGTTTGTGTTGGACTTGAAAGTCAAAAACAGATTCCTTTTTTATTTCTTTTTACAGCTGCGCATTGTTTTTATATAAAGTGGAGTCAGCAAAAGGAATATTAAAATACCAGTCAAGTGTGAAAAAGCATAACCTGGAGCAATAAGATTTATACCTGAAAGAATGTTAAAGCTGCTATTTAAGATTTTTAAGTGTCATTGCCTTTGACCTGGATATTGTCCTATCCTTCGTCTGCATAGCTAATGTAGTCTTTTTATTCTGTTATTACTAGTTGGTCACTAAATTGAACAGAGAAATAGAATTGTGGAAGTGAAAACTATTATATTTCCAGTTCTGACGAGATGATAGTGCTGTTGCTTCCATCAGTTTCCAACAAGCTATAATTTAGGAATAATGACAGTGGAATGTGCAGTCCTGACAGATAATGTACATTCACTGCAATATAGGCATTAGGCAAAACCAGCCCTGGAGGGTGGTATTTGGGTAAAAACACAGTTTTGATTGCTATTGTCTCTTCTATGTAGTGCTTTGGAGCATTTAGTATCCATTAGTGTTCAGGAATGTGTTTTCTTAGGTGTTATACCATCTAGTGATGGTATATAGATCTGTGTTTTTCAGACTACGGGGTTAAAAATTATAATTCTAAGTTGTTTCATCTCTGTCTTCATTTTTTATGTGTCTTTTGTGCTGATATAGGTAGGGGTTGACTTAAAATATGTACCATATATTTTTATAAGAAGATGAGTTACTGTGACTAGCTTGAAATTAAGGCATAAGTTATTCAAATTTTCTTCAACCTTGTGGTTTATAGAATCATCACAGTATGTATTCCATGAGTAAAACTCCTGTAACGTTGAAAACAGCACATTACGTATGTAAATCCACACAATTAACTGTTTTCATTTTCCTCTTTCTCCTCTTTGCGTACACGTAACTTTCTGTACTATATGTTCATAGGTCAGGCAGAATTTCCAGATCAGCTGAAATCCCAGTTTTCACAGAAACTCATGAGTCTCATTGCTGTAGAAGAGACACTTAAATTCCCACATATCTGTTGGAAGATTTATGAATTTAGACTTACACATCTATACAGATTTTATCCACTGTGTCCTTTCACTGATGCTGTCGTGCTGTGAAGGTGTGCACACACTCTCCTGTTACCTGAAAATAGTAGTCAGTGTAGCAGTCACTGAATATGAGAAAATTAAATGCTTTGTAAATTAGTCCTGATTACTTTTATGGCAACTGTTAACACACATAACAAAACTAAAGGTTTCAGGAGGTCACTGGAAATAGAAGGTGAATAAATGCAGGCCAAATACTGGAATCATTAATTAGTTTTGTTGCTATGTCAGAAAAAAATGTATACATAGGTTTATTGAAATTTCTAGGTTCAACAAAGAATAACAACATTCAACAGTAATGACACCTCCGTGTTTTGGTCCTGAGAGTGAAAGATGCTTCATTCCCAGCCTTTCCAGTTCAAACTGTGACTCTGGAACAAGTGCCTCCACCAGGCTTTCTATGGGTTCTGCACCAAAAGCTCATATAAAAATAACTATTTTCAGCCAGCATCCAGTTCTGGTAAATCTACAATATGAAGATGAAGTAAAAATAATTCTGTAACTAATTCAGTAGTGATTTTTCAGGGACATCTAAATGAAGTGTGTATACCTTGGAAATAATTTGTTCAAAAATCCTGGATAGCTGACAGTACTGCCTCTGTAGGGGGGATATACTCTCTGTAGGGGGAAATACATGATTTTGCTAGCAGCCAACAATTTGACAGACAAGAATTACCTATTTGCTTGAAAAGTGAGTGGTTTCAGTATGAAGTTCATGTGGTTTTGCCAGCGGAGATATTTAACACTGTTCCTTGTGCTAAGCAATTTTCTTTTTTTCCCCATAGGTACGTAAGGAATATGGCAAATGCTTCCGACATTCCTACTGCTGTGGTGGACTACCAACTGAGAGTCCCCACAGTTCAGTGAAGGCATCAACAACGAGAACTAGTGCTCGCTATTCCTCTGGCACTCAGGTGACAAAGATTTTGACAGCATCTTTTAGTTAAATTTTTTTATAAAAAGCCTACTGAGAAGTGTTCCAATCAGAAGGACTAATTGTCTTCTCATTATTGTCATTTAGATGGCAAATACATACTTCTGCATAGTAGAATTATTTATTTTTAAACATTTCCTTTTACTATGGTCTAATACGAGCACATTAGTTTTTTCTTGTAATTAAGGGCTGGTTTATATGAAGGTTTATACCATCATATCTAAATGAAGTTTAATAAATTAGAGTTTTAATAAAAAAAGAAAGCGTTTTCACAAGGTGCTAGAAGAATGGATTACTTTAGGCCAAAATAAACACAAATATTCTACATAATAGCACATGAGTAGGAAAAAATCTTTTGTAATTTACTATGCTTTTGTCTCACTGCTTTGTGTTAACAGAGTCGTATAAGGAGGATGTGGAATGACACTGTGAGAAAACAATCTGAATCATCTTTTATCTCAGGTGACATCAACAGCACTTCAACACTTAATCAAGGTCAGTCACTGGGAACATTTCAGTTTTAGAATCCTTAAATTCTATACAGACTTTATATCACTTAGCACAGAAGAATTGAAAAGAATGTTTTCCAAAAAAAAAAAAAAAATCTGGAACAAATGTTCTCTGAAAGCAGAGTTTTAAAGTCATCCACCAGCACTTTTTAAAATGGTGTTCCCTCAACTGGTCCCTGCTATAGAAGCTGAATTCTTCCATTCATGGGAATGTATTTAAATAAGTTTCATCAATAATTTAGCTTAAAAGTAAGATCATAATTTTTAATCTTTCCTAACCTTTATAGGCTGAATTTGAAACAGAAATATGAGTGCAGTAACATTTTAATGAGTATTTGACTGATTTTTAGGTGCAGAAATTTTCCCAGTGAAATCTAATTGATATCATTTCTATGCAAAAGATGTCTGTAAAGCATTTATCTTTTCTATTTCAAAGAGCATCATATCTGTAACATGAGATAGAATCTAGATTTTCAGGCACAGAGAAGTAAAAAACTCCAGACTTCATGGCTCAAATAGACTTTGAAATCCATAACCTCATTTTCATGTCCAGTTAGAAGTCAAGAGTATTAACCAAGACAGCTTGTCCCTTCCTTTCTCCCCACCTCCCTGTGTTTTTTTAAGGCAGTTTGAGCTCGCAGTGGAGAGAAGACTACTCTGTGCAAGCCAGGTTCAAAGCCTGTCCTTCCACACACATCCTTAGGTAAAGAGCATGTAGCCCTGGTCTCGCTGCAGCCTGTTCCTGCTCAACTCGGAAAGTTCCAAACAGACAGTTCAAGTTCAGGATTTGATAGTAGGGACATGTACTTAACCCGCGTTCATTTTGGAAGTAAAAATTGTGGTATTTGCAAAGGAAAATATATCAGAAAGCATGATTCTATTTTTGCTGTTTGGCATGTAGAAAGTGGAAAAGACCTTTGTGTCCTGCTGCTCCCTCTCCCCATTATGGATCTTGCATGTTCCTCTGGCAAAAACCAAAATTAAGTAACTTCTCTTGAGTAGAAAATGTGTATTTTTCATGTCCAAGAAAGAAGTTAGTTCCCCTCCAATGTCTTATTAAAATCCCATAAATATACGCTATATAAAAGTTTAGGATTTCACCCTAATTTGATACCTATGGCTCCCATGCTGCACCCTTAGATAATTCAGAGTTGAACAGAGGTCTTGGAAGCTTTTCCCTGTTTCGAGTTCCAGTCTCAAGTCACTGGAGATGTTCTGCCATGATTAGAAAAATTGAGTCGACTTTTTTCAGTTATAATATTGTCACTATCTCAATGATACATACATGTAAGAGTAGTTTAATAATTAATGACAAGTGTAATTTTTCCTTTAAAATAAAAATGAAGCTTTTAAAGGTGGGGAAAAAAAATTGGATTGAAATAATAATTGAATAATTCTCACCGAGACGAAACATAGTACACAAAAAAAACCCAAGCAGAATATATTTCAGTTAGTATTTTTAATAAGAAGTACATTACAACTGAAAAAAGCTGTTACAAAACCTTTTTAGATTATAATTTATACAAACTGTCAAATAAGACTGCATAGTCAGACCACAGTTCCCACAATCTTAGAAATTTCTGTTCATTTCTGCTACTAAGTATCTATTCTACTACTAAGTAGTACAAAAGCATTAGTATTTGGAATATATACTATCATTCCTTGCCAAATAAAAATACCCATACTGTAAAAATATAGCTGTCTCTTCAGTTGTCCTTGGGTCCTTAATACTCTGATCCTGATGTACTGCTGTGCAACGCAATAGAAGAGAAAGTCGAATTTTGCCTTACTGAAAAGTTTAAATTAATTTTTAAATCACAGCATTTTTAATGTGGCTTTTTTGTCATTATTGCCATTCATTTTTCTTGTAGTAGCTAGAAATCAGAGATTAATTGATTTTTTAATAATTTCCCAAAACATGCTGGTTTTCTCTCTTCCAAGGGTTGTTTAAATGGTGTTACATTAACATTTAAAATGGGTTTTAAAAAATCTGTTCATGTAGTATTTTGCTTTGTCATACATTGTTTGTAAACTAATTGTTTAAAGAAATTTGTCATTCAAGGAGTTATTTTTTTAAAACCTGGCAGATAAATTTGCAGCATGAATGTCCCAGGAGAAAATGTGAATGCTCTGATTTCTTAGAGCAAATATTTTGCTTTCCCCTCAGCATGCATACTTTTGCATATACTAAGATATGCTTCTTGCTGTTTGTCATCCACTGTCTGTTTGAAAACAGCAATTCCCTTCCACTGTCTGTGTGTTTTTAATAAAGTGAATAACAGCTCTGATCCTGTCATAAGAGGTTTTTCAATACCTTTCAGTTTGAGAAATTCAGTTCTCTCAATTCTGGACGGAAGTGTTTCGTACAATTATTTGTAAAGTTCTTGTAGCTTTATGTAGTACCTCGATCTCTACCCATTTAATTGCTATTCTCATGTAACAGTGATTTTGTATACATTAGTAAATACCACTTTCACTAGATGTTTACTTTCGGGATTTTGACAGCACCTGTGAATTACTGGAATCTAACTGAATTTTCCTGCTCCCATTTCAAATACATAGCTAAAATACATCCAGAAATATTCAGCTGAATTACATTTGACAAGTCCTACATGATTCATGATGAATAGAAAATACTCTTTATTGAAACTGTCAGACTACAATTAAAGAACTGACATTTTTTTTCTGTTTCTTTTGCTTTAGGAATGACTGGCAATTACCTATTAACAAACCCTCTTCTTCGACCACACGGCACTAACAACCCCTATAACACATTGCTCGCTGAAACAGTTGTATGTAATGCCCCTTCAGCTCCTGTGTTTAACTCACCAGGTGTGCTTATACTTCCTGAATAAACCGCTTTTCTTGGCTCGCTCCAAATTCCTTCTTTTCCCCAGCTAGAAACTCAAGTTGCAATACCCTAGCCGTACAGTCTGAATTGCTGTCAGTTCAAGAAATACAGTATTGCCAATGTCAGCTTGTAAAACTGCACTATATTATAGTAATGCCTTTGCCCTAACAGTATTTACCAATAATTATCCATGTCTTTAACACAGGTGGCATAAATCTTAATATACTATTACAGGACTGACATCACATGGTCTGAGAGCCCATCTTCAAGATATATATCACTTAGAGGTATCATGTCTATGCAATATAAGGTTGACTCTAAAGCTTGTTGAGAAAATCCTGCTTATGGAACAGATTAAATACTAGAGCAGCACAAGGCATCTTGGCACCTTTTGATACCCCAGTGCAGAAAATTGTATCCAGCATCAAACAGATCTAAACTATAGTATAGTGCAGCTTTATGGTAGATCATTTTCCTGTAGGAAAATCTTTAGATTAACAGTTAGAACAGTTTAATTCTGTAGGAATAAAGGGTGTCATCACTTACCTAACATTTTGTTGTTACATTATCTACTTGCTTTTTTAACGATGGTGTAACTCATCAGTAAATATCTTGTAGATACTGTTTGATGAGTCATAACATCACTTTAGTGTGACTTGAACGATAAATCTTTGAAAAAGAGGTCATAAAACCTTGTTTCCAGTTTTTATTTCAAGTTTCCTTTTTTAACTGAACTGTAGTTTCTATTTTCATTCTCTTGTTTTCTTACTTTCCTTATGCTTTCCTCTAGCAACCTACAGAGAGACAAGTATGGGAGTAAAACTTAACTTTGCCTATCAAATGTAAATTTTTTCAGCATGATTTTTAATGGGCACAATTAAAACATAACTAGTGATCATGAAGTAGACTCAGCGGGCAAGTGGTTCACAATTTGCAAATGAAATGTTTCCACATTCAAAAAGTACTTGCATACTGCTTTTTGGGAAATTACATGAAGTCTGTAGCAAACCCTATTGCTATCACAAGTTACGTAATGCTGAAATAATTTGCTGTTTAAAATCAAAGCAGTGTCATGCCAAAATGCTTAACAATTTACTTATATTTTTATATTCCTACAGTAATCTTGCTACAGGCTATGGAAAGATTTCAAATCAATTACCTGATCATGGGTGACAAAATTTGCCTCATCAAACCAATTTGAATATATTCTAGCGTGCTTAACTCTGCAGTATATCATAGAAAACTCATTTTGGATTATCAGATATATTTGATATCTGTTTAGCAGAGAAAAAGAAAATTAAAATCACAGAATTAAATCACTTTCATGAGGAAAATGAATCCAGCATGTGGTCCATGTGTTGTCTACTTTTATAAATGCCATATGTTCTGTGAGGCTAAATTCATTGCAAGAAAAATCTTGGAACATACATGAAATTGCAAAATTACAAAGTTGTTTAATCAAAGCTTAAAGAGACCTTTCAAACAATCCTCATCACTGTTTAAATCAGTACACATGGAGAAGACTGAACAATCACGCAAATGCAAAATGACTTGCAAATTGTTCAGAATTTATTTGGAAATTATTACTCTATTTTTTAACATTGAAGACAAAAATCTTTTCATGAGAAAGTGCAATTACTTTTTAATTGAAAACAATATATCCAGAGAAGACTGAATTTTCTAGGATAAGCTGCAGCTTTAATTATTTAAAAAAAAAAAGAAAAAAGCCCCACAAAATGGGAAAACATAAAATCTTTCTCAAAAAACTTCTCTCTTATACTCCTCCAAGCCTTGCATATTATGCAGCAGCCTCACAGTGGTCAGTCTCATTTCAGTAAAGTCACTTCATTCTTTCTTTATTTCCAGACATATCTGTAGATAAAGTGATTTTCTAGGAATGTTCTAACCATCCAAGTTCCATGGTTCAGACTGTTTAATTTCTTGCAGTTTTTTTTTTTTTTTTTCCTTTCCTTTTTCTTTGCTTGGGAAGCACTGTGCTGTCATAGTTTACATGTCTTTGTGTCTATAGGAAAACTTTTTCTTTATTGAGTTATCAAAAAAAAAAACAAAAAAAAAACAAAAAAACCCCCCCAAAACTAAAAGCATAAAGACCTTAATCATCATAAGACTTCATTTTCCCCCTTTAAACTTTTTATGTTTTCAGCAGACTTACCCAATCTGTCATTCCTCCAACAGCTATGAGATATCAGCTATGGCTGATTTCCTCTTCCCATTCCACAACTAATATTTATTCTTTGATTTAATTTCTGTGACCCATACTTACAGAAATTCCTAACATTTCTGCATTTGACTTCCATGCCCATGGTTAACTGTGGGCCTAACTCTTAATTAACAATTCCGGTTCATTCAGCGCTGTCACTGTGACTGATGCAGACTGCAGGCAAACTTTGACCTTTAGGAGCCTTGGGGCCATTGTTGGCAGACAGAATATTAGTGCAAAAAAATTACATTAAGTGGGAAAAGAAAAGCTATTATTGCTTAGTAATCTGATTTGCTGAACCCTTGCTCTGACTAAGTTGCTGAGAAGCTCAGTAATTCTTCATCATGTTACAATAAATCATTTTACTTTCTTTTATATATCAGCTACTCTTAGGCCAGATAGCCTGAGCAGACAGACATGATGTGAGTTGTCCAAAGTGAGTCATTCCACCTGCTGTCTATCGTGTTGTTGGATGGTGCTTGTGGGCCCTGGTCCCTGTAGTGTGAAAGATGGCTGTCCTTGTTTAACATAAATTCTTTGTATTTATCCATTTTTTTCATTCTTTTCTTTACTTCATCTCAAAAAAACCCCAAACCAGGAAAAAATGTTAGAAACGTTGTTAAAGTAGTTGCTTGCCAGTTACGTGGGTTTATGTTGTACATTTACCTTCAGTTATGTCTGTGATCTAATTCCTTTTTAATTTAGTGTCGTTTAGGACAAATTCTGTTAATTTTCTTTTTCTAAATCGTGGTGGTGTACTTCAAAACATAGATGCTTCCAAATGAATTGCTTTGCATTACATATGCAAGGGCATGGAGTGAACAGTTCCTTGTGGAAAAGTCACAGAATTGACACTAAATTAAGAAATTAAAATGCCACTATTCCCCACAGGAAACACACATTACTATTTTTAGAATGCATCTTTCCTATAAGGTGTGCAACTGTTTACATTTGGGAATGTTCAATAACCTAACTTTTCTCAAGTTTTACTTCCAAGTACAACTTTGTCCTGAACTACATTAAAGAACTGTGTTAAAAAGAGAAAAAGAAAATGTGATAAAAGCATGTCAGACAATAACCAGAGCTGTCCTTTTCCATTTCAGGACATTCACTGAACAATGCCAGGGATACAAGTGCCATGGATACTCTACCGCTAAATGGTAATTTCAACAACAGCTACTCATTGCGCAATGGAGACTATAATGACAGTGTGCAAGTTGTAGACTGTGGACTAAGCCTGAATGATACTGCTTTTGAGAAAATGATCATTTCAGAATTAGTGCACAACAACCTGCGGGGCAGCAGCAAGAACCACAACCTGGAGCGCACGCTGCCAGCCAAAGCTGTGATCGGCGGGAGCAGTAGCGAAGATGACGCCATCGTGGCAGATGCCTCATCTTTGATGCACAGTGACACCCCCGGGCTGGAGCTCCACCACAAGGAGCTTGAGGCCCCACTCATTCCTCAGCGGACTCACTCCCTTCTGTACCAGCCCCAGAAGAAAGTGAAGACCGAGGGAACTGACAGCTACGTCTCACAGCTGACAGCTGAGGCCGACGACCACCTCCAGTCCCCCAACAGAGACTCCCTTTACACAAGCATGCCCAATCTCAGAGACTCTCCATATCCAGAGAGCAGCCCCGACGTTGAAGAAGACCTCTCTCCCTCCAGGAGGAGTGAAAATGAGGACATTTACTACAAGAGCATGCCAAACCTAGGAGCTGGTCATCAGCTTCAGATGTACTATCAAATCAGCAGGGGTAATAGCGACGGCTATATAATTCCCATTAACAAGGAAGGATGTATTCCAGAAGGAGATGTTAGAGAAGGACAAATGCAACTAGTGACAAGCCTTTAATAGTGTAGCAAAGAAATATTAAAGGCCACGTTCAAGTATTAAAAGGACTTCGTTTGCCCCATGCAGGCTCCCTCATATCTGCTTGAAGAGACAATTCTGTTGACCCTGTGGTTCTCCAGTAACGGAGATAACTGGACCTCGCAGTTCTGTGAATTTTTATAAAACAAAAACTTTGTATATACACAGAGTATACTAAAATGAATTATTTGTTACAAAGAAAAGAAATACCAACAAGGTATTTAAGATATCTTCTGCTGCTGAATTTAACAAAATTGTGGAAAAAAAAAAAAAAAAAGATAAACACTTTCCAGCCATTTTACTGCAGCAGTTTGTGAACTAAATTTGTAAATATGGCTGCACCATTTTTTTTTTCCGAGGCCTACATTGTATTATATACAAGGCGTAGGCTTTAAAATCCTGTGGGACAAATTTACTGTACCTTACTATTCCTGACAAGACTTGCAAAAGCAGGAGAGATATTCTGCATCAGTTTGCAGTTCACTGCAAATCTTTTCCATTAGGGCAAAGATTGAATACATGTCTAACCACTAGCAATCAAGCCACAGGCCTTATTTCATATATTTCCTCAACTGTACAATGAACCGTTCTCAAGAAAAAATGGCTAAAGAAATTATATTTTGTTCTATTGCTAGGGTAAAATAAATACATTTGTGTCCAACTGAAATATAATTGTCATTAAAAATAATTTTAAAAGAGTTTGAAGAAAATATTGTGAAAAGCTCTTGGTTGCACATATGTTATAAGCTGTTTTTCTTACACTGTTCATAGTACCGATAGTATGTTTAAAATGCAAGTTCTACCCGTTTCCACTTACTTTTCACTGTAAACAGTGTTCTGCTTTGACAAGTTAAGTTTTTATTTTTAAGTTTTGAATTTTTATTGCCAAAAAACCATAATTTGGGGAGAAAATTGTTTTAGAAGCCAATTATGCCAAGCCTTGCACAAATTTGGTATAGCTAACAAAGATTGTAACTCAATTCCCTGTTCATTCTTTGGAAAGGTTGGGTGGTAAGGGGTAAGGGGGACACTGGACACTTCTCACAAACTTTCTTGTGAATAAAAGGTGCCTGTCCTTTAAAAAAAGATAAATAAAACATAACTATTACTCTTCCATATTCCTTCTGCCTATATTTAGTAATTTATTTTATGATAAAAATCAAATGAAATGTAAATTGTTTCAACAAAATTCTGCTTTTTTCATCCCTTTGTGTAAACCTGTTAATAATGAGCCCATCACTAATATCCAGTGTAAAGTTTAACACCTGTTTGACAGTAAATAAATGTGAATTTTTTTCCAAATAGGTAAAATGTGCATTCTTATATACGAAGCATAATTGGCATCAGCAGTCCTTCAACCCAGATATATCCTGCCTAGAATGGCTTCTTTACATTTCATGATTTAAGTGTCAAGAATACAACGGGAGCTGACTGTAGCTCTACAGAAGAGAGGTCACCTTTACTATTCTTTGGTCACAATTGAATAGGATCAAACTCAGATGTGGCAGGGTCGTTATGAAAAAGTACTGTAATTTCATATATTTACATAACTTTTAAGTAGGCATCTATACTGAAATTAAAAATAAGGTGGTAAATGCCACTATAATATTCTCAGCAACAGTAATTAGCAGTTAATTATTAGTGATGAGGATACATTGTTGCAGTGGGGGAAACATGAATAAGCAGCATTTGGCTAGCACTCCGAGTGCTATCTAAATAATTAATCCATCATGGCGCTGTTTTGCGTTAGATAAATAAGCATGACTGTCCCTATTTTACCAGACTAGCGAACTGTGGAAGGCAGCTGATGCCCAAGATGTTATCTACAAATCAGTGGCAAAATTGGAAGTCTGAAGTCTTTGTTGTGTTGATTCCCAAGCCTCTTTTGTCCCTCTCATCCAGGGCCTCTCAAAGATAACACCAAGAACTTCCTTTTTCACCACTTCCAGAACTCTGTTTTTCAAAATATCTCTCAAATTAACACCCCACTCATAGAGGCCATGGTTACACATGTGACCACTGTGACTCTCTGTGTGGTACAGCGAAAATTCACTTGAAAGCTGTATCGCTACCTTCTAATGCAGTGGAATATACAAAGTCCATTTGGAAAGTAAGTCAATGCATTTTGAAGAAGTACAGATTTCATAAAAATGGTTTGGGCAAGACTTCTTGATGTTGAGAGAGTTCAAACTCTGTAAAAAAAAAATCCACGTTGAGATGGAACCATGGGGTTCAGGTATCCTCAATAGATCTGTAATCAGGACTGTGACACTGTAGTGATTTTTCTTCAAGAAAAAGGCATCTTCACCATCAGCCCTACTGGCAACTCTTGCCAGTAAGTTCCGTAACACCTAAAAGTTACTGTGTTTGCAGTAAAGTCACTGGAACATTTAAAATTTTTTCAGTAATCATTTTGTTCTGTTTACTAGAGATGCTTTAGAATCTGAAATCTCTATGAAACAGGACTTTGACAACTTAAAAGCATGCTTGCTGCCTTCTACCTAGGAAACCATGTTCTTAAGGTTTTAAAAATTGTGGTGCTTAAATAATTACAGTACACAACCAAATAACGTCACCAACTTTCTGCAGAATCTTCAACCCTAGTTCAAGCAAGTACTTCCTTTGTGTCTAACTAAAGGTGGCAAAACTACATACTGGAGAAAGGTTTGTAGTGTTGTGATCTTAAATATATGTTAAATTTCAAGTGTAATAAGTATTCACAAAACAAGAAAATGTAGCTGATGAACCTAAGATGAACCAGCTGAACCTAAGTATCATAAGGGAATTCTTTTGTTAGCTTCTTTGTAATGTAGATGTTGCTTTTTAGTGAGCCTGTTCTTTTTGGTTGTTTTTGTTTGGTTGGTTGTTTTTTTCTTAATGTTGAGCTAGTGAGAGTCCTGTGTTTAGCTAGCAGCCAATACATTGCCAAATTTCTGTTTGTGTAACTTCTCAGTGTAGTAGGTTACAGTACAATTATATAGCTTGACAGCTTATTGTAATTCTTTACGTTCCTGCCATCTTGTCCTGGGATCAGAAGGACAGAAGAATTCAGAGGAAGAGTTCAAGAATAGTGAAATAATGACAGCAGAATTAATGGAAATAAGTGTTGCTTCAGGGTCATCAGTTAACCAGTTACTATGATGGTGCCAAGGATATGCTGCTATTTTAGGCACTGACAGAAGCGCTGTAATTTTATCAAATACTGATACTGTAAAATGTATCAATATTAACCCTAATGGCTCAGTTCAATTCTTCCTTGTAACTTCAGTCCAGTTATATTAGTTCCTACAAAAGATTGAATGGGATGTGCATTTAGTGAACTGTTGTATAATGGTGCTATGCATTGTTTAATATAAAATACATCTCAATTATACATAAGTGAACCATAACATGAAGAAATGCAACACTGGTAATAACTTTATAGTTAAATTAACCTTTATCTGTGAATTCTACAATACACCTTTCCTTCTTTTAAATTTGAAATGAAGTTACTAATAAAGTTTACATATATTCACTTATGTAGGCAATAAAGGGTGTTTCAAATTGCCATAAGTTATGGATAAAATATGTGTCATATTTCATGTCCTAATTTTTAAGGAAATTTTTTTTAACTATTCAGAACAGATATTAAGAGAGCAACTGTTGTTATCCCACTTTGCCTCAAAACTAACAAAACTTGTCTTCTAGACTTGATTATATGACAACATATCATAGTGTGAAGTTTTATCCCTGAATAAAATTACTTTTTAAATCAAGAGAAGCTACAGGTAGATGATTTTATATATATATATATATATACACATACAATATTTCAAACTCTAATTTTAGAGGACAATGAAGAATAAAAATTTATGGGATACAGCAGTAATTCTTCAATTCTACCTCAGTAACCCTGCAAAGACACACCAGGGAGGTCACACTAAAGTGTACCTGCATTTGTTTTAATAGATGGTGACAATACCCTCCACATTTATAAAGAGCATTGCTACAGTTTCAGCAAACAAGGCTCTTGCTGTATGACTGCACAGTGAGACAAGGACCTCAGATTTACGGATGCCACTGGGATGCTGGGTCTCTACTCCACAATAACACCACAGGTTGGAATCCAGCTTTGCACTGAGTTGGGGATAAAAATTACCACTGTCACAGCCCTGGAAACAAGACATCCATGTGTCTCATTTATACAAACATTTTGTAAATTAGTAGGAATTCAGTTAATGGCCCCAGCTCAATCATCTGGCTCTGCCAAAAGTCTGGAGTAAGGGTTCATTAGGACCCTCTCTATGTCAACAGAGTGTTTGGGGTTTTTTCAATAAAATCTTCCTGTGGTTTTTAGAACGACAACTTCCAAATCCTTTTATTCATGCAGGATAAATTCTCAATGGTATTTCATTAATTCATGCCTGAGAGCATTAATATCTCTTCTTAGTGTATTATGTCATCATTAATCTCAACTGCTCCCCATCAAAGTTCCTGGCATGTGCAACAGATCACCCCATGGTGCAGCCTGAGTGGTTATAAATGTTACTGGAAATCACACAAGCCTCAACTCGGCAGCAAGGAGATTTTAAAAGACTATTCCATATAATGCACCAGCTGCTGCAGTCATCCTTCTGGGATCCCAAATGGGGGAAGTCACAGTCACAGAAACTACATTCAGAATAGGTAATTTCATAAAGAAAATTCTTCTACAGAGAAGTTTGTGTCCAGAACCATTTCTTCCTTGGGTGTGCTCTTCCTTTTGTATGTTGGAGTAGGAGCCCTGGCACAATATAGATGCTGCACTGCCAACCAGCGCAAAGTTTAGACAGAAAAAAAAAAACATCACTAAGCACAAAAACACCAATGCATATTAAAAGTTCTGATTCCCAAACAGGAGGCAGCAGGTTAGAACCTATGTGGGCTTTTCTAATGGAGAAGCAGAATCTCTGCAGACACCATTAAACAGCTCTCTGAAATAACTGTTCCAGTCCTCTTGCAGCATAAGAATTGTTTTAAAATAACACAATGCTGATGAACATTCAGCTTCTGTGATCGCTTAACAGAATAACTCCCAGTGCTTAATGAGGTTTCCATGAAAATAATTCATTTTAATTCTCTTTAAATACATACTTTGTTTTGGTTTTTTTTTTTTTACACCACTCATTGCTTTAAATACTTCCCTTCTTGTTCCTATTACTTAACTTCTTTCTAAACAGACCCTTGTTTTCAGCCTCTTCCATTTAGCTGCCAGTCTCCGGAATTATTTTTTGTCAGTATGGTTTAAGAGACACGGCAAGAACAAAATTATGAGTGAATTGCTCATGCTGATTTATGGGTGGGAGTTGTATTTTCTATTCTGTGCTCCTCCTGCCCTCAATGGTCTCACATGATCTTTTGTTTTCATAGGAACCCTTCACAACACACTATTTCACTAGGCTGATCATAGTAAGTAGTGACCTAAATAGTTACGGTTAATTTAGAGCTTTGCAAATTCTACAAATACTTCCAATTATTCCCTTGAATGTATGCCCAACCTTGCATTTGTCAGCACTGCATTTCATCTGCATCACACTGCCCATTTATTCACTTTGTTAACCCAGGTCAATCACAATCTTCCCTAGTTCTGATTAACTGAAGTAATTCTCTGTTAACAGCAAACAGTGACACCTCTCTGATAGCATGTTCATCCCCATTTTCAGATAGCACCAGTTGAATAGAGTGTTGGGGCACTTTACCATTAGCCTTTTGCCATGCTAAAAAAATTGAACATTTAATCTTGCCCTACCTCTTAGTTTCTGATGCACAATTACTTTAGCTCTCTCTCCTTTAAAACTTGTTCACTTTAATGGCTTCTTGGTAGGGATATTTTTATAAGGATTTTTTAAATTTTTTAGTCCAAATAAATCACATAAACCATTCCCTCTAGTCTCAACAGCTGCATGATTGACTTAATTTTAGTATGTTAAGAGAGGCACAGTTTCCTTGCCCTAAGCAGTTACATCTCTTTTGGCAATGGTTTCTCTGCACTTCGTGCTTAAATGTGGATATGCTGCATGTCAGACCCAAAAAGCACTTTGTTCAAAGTGAAATTTAGGCACTGAAATCCAAGGTACAACAGGCATTACTTCAGGGAGAGAATTGATTCTAACCTTGAAGACATGTATGTTTCTGTCACTGAAGACCTTTTATCATCCCAAATTTGGTGACTGCATGTTTGCAGCCATGCTATCACAGCAGAATGAGCCAAGGCGAGCCAGGCACCATGAGTAGTGTCACTGCCTTATTGTGCTTACCAGTGCAGCCTCTGAATGCCATAATCCAGAAATTAGGTTAAAAAGGAGCTCCTTCCATCCCCTGCTGGAGCTACAGTCCTGACAATAACTACAGTTTGTCTGGAGATAAAAGATAAGGCCCTTGAGTCTACATAACTTTGCAATGTAAATGCCACTACCGGAGCTCCGTGGCACTGATGGATCTGCCCCCACTCCAGCTCGACCACTGCAGCAGGAGCTGCGTTTGACAATCTTTCCAAATCTTGGTGACCCCATGTGTATCCCCTTGCTATGGGAAACAGGCTGTAAAATTTCTCGTCTCTTTTTTCTTTTCTTTTCCATCCTGTGGCAGCTGAAGGCTCTGACCACACCAGCTTTACTGTTTCTTTTGAGAAAGGGTCATGACTCCTGCCTGCACACATTCAGAAGCTCCTCAGGTTTGTCCTGATGTCCATCACACACACGAGGCTGTGTGAAGCTGCAGAAGGGCCATGCTGTGCCATGACTGCAGCACTGGCCATGCCAGGTCCCCTGCAAAGCGACGTGGAGGTGCTCTTCAGCCAGCAGTGGCCACTGCCCCACCGGGGTGCACTCAGGACCCTCCACTGCCCACACTCCACTATGAGCTGAGGAACTCAAAGAGTCACACGTGTGCTGGCAGAGCAGCCAGCCCCTCAGTGTGAACTGAAGACCTGCTTGGTTCAGTGTCTGTGCTGAGTGACAGCCATGCTACAGCTGCCAATGCTGGCCTGGGCTCTCACCTCTCCGTTTTGATCAGGCAGGAGTGGCTTAATGTGAAGCTACTGCTAAAAACTTTCCTGAGGAAAGCATCAACCATAGCTGAAATAACCAGTGACAGAGTTTTCTCCATGAAAAAGCCCAAACAAATGCAAGTTTATACAAAATAGTGAAGGTTTCCAAGCATATTAGAGGTTGCTGGAAGACCCTGGACTTTTTTCCAAGAGCTGGGGTGAAAGAAGAATACAGACAGATGGAGAAGAAAATAAAAGGATACCATAAATCAAATGAGGTGCAGCATTATTTTTAACCTTTCTCATTTCTCTCCTTTACAGCACCACTGGCTGTTGTCCCTTCAAGGCAAGACAGAAAAATCTCAGTGGTGTCAATTGTCCGGGTAATTTGACAAAATACATCAGAGAAGCATTTCTAACTCATCAAACTTGTTGATTCATGTTTATGGCCTAGCATTGACAGATCACAACAGGCTTACAGAAAGCAGTCTAGAAATTTACCATTCCAAGTACGTCTGGAAATTTTCAAAGCACACTTTCAAAACTAAATTTAACCAAAACAACCTACTTCAATGGACCAAAACTCTCCCCCTCACAAAAATCACTGAAAATGAAGGAAGCAGTCAAATCTACTAGCAACAGAAAGTTAATCAGGGATTTGCCTTAGCATAGGCTTCCCGAAAGTTATCTAGGCAAGTTTCCTAAAGCTATGAATGCACCCTTACCTGAGAACAAGACTGATTAGTACCAGCAAGGCAGTGTTACCTATCCAGAGGTACTGTTAATATACACAGTACTGTACTCCTCAGCATCACTTAAGGAATCTGGTCCATGTGCATTCCTAGAAGTCCTAAAAATATCTGCAGAGACAATGTTTGTCTCATATTTAAAAGATTACTGTCCTGAATGAACACTAAAAGTGAGCAAAAGTATAAATAAATGTGATACCTATATGCAAAGGCTAACTTACAGTTACAGAAAAAACTGCTCCTACAAAGTGCTGTGTAATTTAATGCAGACCTTTCATGATCCAGTTCATGGTGAGTACACAGAAATTGCTCTTAATGCAGATGCAGAAAGTACAAGAAACTAAATTCAGAATAGTCTGACATCTAAAGTAAGCAGGTAGCTGCTGCAGAAGGTCTCAGCAAAAGTTTGATGCAGATTAGCTAGCACTTAGGAGATTACTTGGTCTCCCCACGTCAAGATAAGAACATGTTATGGGCGGCTTATAGTTATAACTGTTCTAATTAGGTCAACTTGATTATTGTTCTGTGGTTTCACAGAAGTTGTATTTAAAGTAATTTCAAAATTTTAGACCTTTTCTGTGAACTAGCAAATGAAGTGCAATTTGTTCATGGAATTATTCTTTTCTTTCCTAATGCTTATTCCCTCTGGCTTGTAACTTTAATTAGAACCTGCTATCTGTTCGTATTGGTAATGGTAACAGTTGTCACTAGAGTACAGATGCATAGATTCATCTCATATTGCCACTCTGACATTATACTTAAAACCTAACAATCTTCCTGGCTCTGCATCTGAGGATACCATCCCTTAATGCTTTATTTCACTGCCACTCTGCGCTCCAGACTCTAAACACTAACAATCTGATTATTTTTTTAACCATCCAATAATACATTTTCAAAAGACTAGAAACTGTACAAAAATAGCTTTGTTTGAAGATAAATATCTGCCTGAAAAGGTTATTCAGCCCATCCAGATTTCTTTTTTATTACCATAGATTTTCCCAAGACAGTATTGTTTCTTGAATAATTATTGATCTAAGCAATTGTGTGCTAAAGCTGTCTGATTCACTCATTAAACATACACACAGAAAAACGCTTGGTTGCCCTGGTAAAAACAACTCCTTCTTTCTATCTGCTCCTCAACACTTCCCTAAAATACGATGATTACATTGAAATGTAATCAATTAGTATTTGATGAGCATTTTTCAAGAAAAGGAAACACCAAATATATTCCTTTGGAGCAGAGGAATTAGGATCTGGAAAACTGTTCAAATAATACTAGCCTTGTTTGGTTTGTCTCTTTACACACTGTTTCATAAGTTTCAGTAATTTCAAAGGAGTGTCCTAGCAACTAGTTGCAATTAGCAAGGTTCTAAAAGCTTCCCAGCTTAACTATTTAGATAAACTTTTCCTTCCAATAAAAACTAATTTCTTTAGCATATGTGATACAGAAGATGGTATCTGATTAAATTAGCAGGAATAGAATAGCTTTCAAGGTCTCTGTTCACTGCAAAGACACAGGCAGAATGCTCTTTAAATGTGTTTGCATACTTTGTGTAAGGGTCACCAACAGTGGCTGGGAACAGGAATATGAAGGTATCCATTAGCAAATGCTGCAGTTTTTTGCACTGACTTATGTACCCTATGGATGGTATAAATTTGCATATAGCCTCACAAATCTACATATCTTCAGACACCCAGCACCACTTGCTTACAGAAAAGCTGCATTCTGCTGAATGGTGACAATTCTTAAAGCAGGCAGGGGAAAGGGTTCCTGCATATCAAATATGTGGTCTTTGGTTGTCCTCACAAACAGGACAAAGGAATGTCTCCCACATGCCTCCAAGTGACAGGGTATTTCAGCATGCTGCTGTCTGCTGTGTGCCACAGCATGAAGTACAATAGTTTATATTCCTGGTGAGAAAAAGAGTGGTAGCTCCAGCTAAATGAAGGCTTAACTGCTGTAAATCTGCTCAGAATTCTGCAGTCTGTGAGTCCTGGGTGCTAGAGGCAGCAGGACTTCTGCATAGCCTGGTCTAGTGAAAGGTTCCCTGTCCATGGCATAGGGGTTGAAACTAGATGGTCTTTAAGATCCCTTCCAACCCAAACCATTCTATATGAGTCTGACTTATTGAAAGCACCCAGTTGAAAATGAAATTTCATCCCCAATACTGGCTTTTGTCTCACTCCTACATTTGAGAGATTAGGAAGATACTTGGTTGGGTTTGGTGAATTATGGAAAAACACTGTAGCCTCCTGATACAACCCTCTATGAATACTTTTGCTGAAATATTGAAAGATTATCACAATCATTTCATTGTAGTTACGAGTCAGTACACAAGCAGGAGTTCTGCTACAACAGGGAGTGGCAGAGCATACAGAATATGCCCAAATACATTTTTGACTCAACTTATGCCAATACAAAATTAGCATATTTTGATTGAGGTCTGTGAGATTATTTCAGTCCTGCACTGGTTCACTGGAACAGAGTGAGGTTTGCTGTCTCGCACTGTCTATTTCCTGCCACTTCTCTCTGTTGCTCACCCCCTCTGTTTTATTACCTTATCGAAGAGCCAATGCTGTTCCACATCCACGCACTCCTTCTTGTAGCATCACTGCTAAATTTAATGCTCACTACTTAATCAATTTTCTCTCAACAGGTAAGAAATAATTGAACAGTTGGGAGGTGGGGAATGACAAGATTTAGTGTGTTATTTCCTCATAGGAAACAAGGCAACTCACCCATTTATATTTATGCATAATTCAATTTATTCCATTAGCCAAATGACCCTAAGAGTAAAGAAATCCATGTCAACCCATCCAGTTGATAGAAAATAACAGGTACCATGTACTCCAAACCCAGCACTGGGCCACAATAAATAACATTTTCAAGCAGAATAGTGGAGACAGCAGAAGGCAGGAACTTTTGCAACATATTTCTTTGTTGCAATGTTTTGTTTTGCCATCAGCACCAGATTGCTGTTCTTAACAGTAAAGCCCACAGTGAAGCCCTGGCCCCAGTTAAATCAATGGCAAAAGTTCTTGCTGACTTCAGTGAGACTGATTTCTCTTCTGAATCAAGTATTTCAGTTTGTGGATTCTTAGACCTGGGTACTGGAAATTAAACACAAAGGCAAAAAATACCTCAATTTTTCAAATTTATTTCCAACCACGGAAAAATGCTTTTCTGCTCTTTACTACTTGTACCCCTGTTCTGTATGCATCAACCCCTGTAAGTGCTGTTTCACAATGGAGAGTGTGCACTGTTTTTTGCCCACTAGATCAATACCTGTCTAAAAGTATTTACTCACCAAAAGGGCTGTGATCCTTTCCTTTGTCACCCCTGAACTTCTGTTCTGCTCTTGAATATTTTTGCTTTTTGACACAGTCTCTTCTTTTATTTCCTGGCTATTGCTAGGCTCTAATAGGATGTTTTTCAGTTCTTTGCTCTTCTTTGCTCTGACATTTATTACAGAGTATACATCATAGCTTTTCCACTTGTCTAATCAGAGGGTTGGTCCAGCACTGAAATTGCTGCTGTTTTAAAATGCTACCTATACACACACACTTTATCTTCAGTTCCTGTTCAAAGCAGCTTAAAGGAGACAAGAAGATGATGATCAAAATAGGAAATGGAAAAGACTGATGGCAGTCTTGTTTTATAGAAACAGAAGAAGAATAGAAGGGCAAGCAAGACAAAGGTAATCCACTCCTTGTTGGAATAAGACAGAAGTTATTGTATCATACTTATGTGAATGTATTCAACCGAACAACTTATATTCTGACTAGCAAAGACTAAAGTGATGAAAGAAGCTGGAAAAAAAGGATATTAAATAAGCCCTGGATAGCTGACTGCAATATTCACACCCTTTGGAATCCTTTCTCTCTCCTGCAATTGGCCACTGACACACCATTTGTCTTTAGAGGAGCTTGTGCTTTCGTCCATCTGTCTGAAAAATAAATAAACCATGTTCACTGTCAGGAGAGACGTAAAACCTGCATTCTTAGAGCAATATCTGGAGAAAAAAGCAGTTGTGCACTTGCTCCAGTCCAAATGAAAGCTTTTTACAGAGACGGAGATGCAACAGGAAAATTAAGGCAGTCACACACTTGACATCTCGGGGTTGATATCCCTGCTTTGAATCAGCTGGGACAGATTTAACAATAGATCCTTCATCTCCAGGAAGAAAAAACCAATTGCAGCAACAGTGAGTGCCCAGTACATATTCCCAGTGCCCCCCTCCTGGGCCCTGACAAGAACTGACCATCAGAATGCCTAGTTTGGGAAGGAGTCTCACAAGAGATGTTTCTTTTATCTAATGCCCCAAATTTTACGTAACATACATCCCGTCTAAGAACTTATCTGCTACACCTTATTCAAAAAACGGATAACAGTGTCTGATTTCACATTCCAGACAACATAATCTTTACCTATACCATGACCTCACTTCTCCTTATGCTGATGTGCTTCCAGAGGCTACTAACCTCTGTTCTCTTGCACAGAGATAGCACCATTTACAGCCCAGATTTTGACATGACACACACATATAAATGTAGTTAGTGTAGCTGAAAGAATATTTTTCAAAGCATTAACATTTTAGTATATCTATGAACTTGACATAAAATTGGAACTTTGACAGTGCTCTCTTACATAACAAAGTCTATTAATTAATTCACTTTTCCAGATTTCTAGTGGCAGTTACCTATTTCAACCTTAGCAACTGGTCATACTGATATAATTACAAAGAGTACATGGTGCACAACGTATGATCAGATTCATATAATATACTTGAAGTGTAAAATGCTCCAACAATAAAACCAGAATAAATGTATTATTTAGTTATTGGCACAACTGGTGTATTTATAGTTGCATACAAATAGCTCTGACTCTGAAATGAATGCCTGTGCATAATTTTTTCAATGTGGTGCATATAGTTTTTTATTTATTAAGCCATAGGTCAAAGCCAGAGAAAGGAATATTTTGAACAAATATATTGTAATTTCTACTATTTCATGGGATTTTTTACTGAAGGTGTGTGTAGAGGGGATAATGAAAACCTTTAATCTATGCATGTCAGACACTCTGATGAACAATTGCATAGAAGCAACTACCTTCTCAAGTAATCCACTGTATTTTCTGCTCAAAGCCTATTGAAAGATTAGATAAATTGATATATAAAATCTGAAATGTCATCAGTTTTTTTTCCTTGTAGCACCTTTCTAGACTCCAAAGACAATTGCAGTTAATGAGTATATCACTTTTGATTTAAACAGGCTTTAAGCCATCATTTTGCTGTTGCTACTTCAGCCTCTTTGTGCTCTTATTTGCTACTCTCCTGTTACAGTAGAAGGATCAACTGTAAACTTTCTGGCAAATGACTACATCTTTCTCTGCTGGAACAGAAAGGACAATAGATGTTGACAACCTAAACACAAACAACGATGTGCCACCATTTGCATTCATTGTTTGACACTCCAGCAACAAAGTCTGAACAGTCTTAGTATCTGCTCCTCTCTGCATAACAGGAAAAATTCATTAAGTCAATGATTTTGCCATAAAGAGTCAACAGTCCAGTGTCCCACAGAACTGTAAGAAGATTAAATGACATTGGAGTTGTGTGTTGGGGTGTGTGAGGGGGAAATTATTAAACATTAATTCAGTAAAGAGTACTGTAAGAGTAAGGGCAGGCACATCACCACTTTACACAACCTGTAGATATCTATACCTGTACACCACAGCCACTTTCTTTCCAAGTTTTCTTTCATTCCAAAGCCAGGAGCAAACGCAGGTAAGTGTTACCAGACAGAAACATACTCCTGGTTTGTGCTGTTCTCTCCCTAAGCTTGTGCAGTAACACTGCCTAATGCAACACAAATGACTCGCAGCACATAATACCACTTGTAGCCTAGCAGCTGCCTAGACCGTTTTTCCTTTGGCAATAAATCTACTGCAGCTGACCTTGTATTAGCCTGGTTTTAAAAGAGAATAGCAATGAGAACAGTGCCATATCTGGGCCTCCATTCTAGTGCTGTAGAAATTAGCTATTGAAGTGAATAAAAGTTCTAGCAATGTATCTTTTACTCTGCTTAAAGCTTGGTTTTCCACCACTTGTTCACCCCAAACCATCACACCCTCTGCTGTCCCAAAACAAATATTAAGTTACTTAATTCACGTAAGATCTGGTAAGAGAGAAATCCCTGGCTTTGGATTTAAAGGTATCTCAACCAGTCTGATCACCCAAAACTTGAACAAAAAAAAAAATAAAAAAAAATCGCACAATCTAATTCTAATTTCAGTCCAGCAGTGCTTAGGACTACATTATTAATAGTATTCTGTAGGTTACAAGCTGATTTGTCCATATTATTTCAAGGTGACTGCATTTTTATGTAGCATATGCTTAACACCATGGGTATGATTACTACTACCATGTAATGCCAGTTTTCATGGGTAATTAATTGATAAATGACAGCCAACTCCTTCTTAGCTGCTACATAAGTCCTTTATTAATACTTTTAATTCAATAAAGAGTGGGATAGTACAAATCATACTGAAGGACAGAGAATCAGTTTGTTCAGTTTCATACCCTGACTTTTGCAGTGCTCAGTAACAGAACTTGGTTCATTGCACTCAGGAGAACACAAAAAGTAAAACCAACAGACGTCATCGTTTTCACAGAAAAACTTAAGGAAAAGACAGAATCTCAAAAGCCTGTCCTTTAAGGTTATTCACTGTGGCTGCAACACTATATGAACATAACATGAGCCCCTGGAAAATCAACATTTACCAAAGGAAGCAGGATGACAACAGAGTAACAAAAATTATAGAAGAAATAGAAACTAAAATTTGAAACCAACCACCCAATAAACAAACCAACCAAAAAACAAACGTTGCAGCATGCTGATTAAGAAGGGTGAGAAATGGTGCAATAAAATAAGCACAAGTATTTGTCCAGTGAGAGATTTATTCCTGAAGACATAACGGCCCTGAAAGAAGGCTATGAAATGGGTCCTCCTGTGGTGTAAAGAGCAAAGAGTTGGTGAAAATCTTTGTATCTAATTTGGTATATTTTAATGTAAACCAATCCTGCAAAATTTCTAATAAAAATAATCCATTAACATCAATATCACAAAAGCTTCTCTTTACTTTTGTGAATCCTTGTTCAAATTTGAAAAAGGAGTACTTAAAACCATTTGATATATTGATGTTGTTGAGAAGAGGTTTCACATCAGTTGCATAAAACTAATGTAAAATGAAGTTATAAAACTAATGTATGCATTTCTAAACTATACTCCTGACAAAGCTACAAGTCATGCCCTTACCTGGACAACTTTTAAAGAAAGTTTCTCCCAACTGTCATTCTATACCTAAAGAATAATACAAAGCTTATCTAAATATTCTTTATTATAAAATAAACTGAATTTACTGACCTTCTGACAGAGGCATCTGCAAGAGGCATCTATGTGACTGAGTTTTTGCTAGAAGCCAAAATGAGAGAGCTATATTTTGAAAGGTGTCTTTACTTTAAATACTTTAAGGTATTTTCTGCAATGAAAAGCTACTGGCCAATTTCTTGCCTGAGTCTTTATTATAGTCCTGCTACAATATCATGGCACTATTAATTAGGAATTATTGTAACTTGACTCAGATGTAGGAATACAGTCAGGCAAGTACCTAACATCAATTTTTTGTTTTGCTATACCAGCATTTCTTTGCTGTAAAATATCAAAGTTCTGGAATTCCTGTTCAAAACAGAATGAATACAGATTAGCTGCAATTGTGTTTTCAATTCTGGTCTCGATTTTGAATTCTTGTTTTACCTATTTTTATTGAGATATGTCAGACTCTCTTCTCATATATTTCTTCAAGCTTATAGGGAGGTTCAAAATCACAGTTATTCTGCTGTAATAATCCACAAAATATAGAAAAATTTAATGTGTACCTAGTGGCTTAGCTCAGAATCGAAGACATCAGGGAGAACACAGCCCTCATATACCAGAAAAATCTCCCTCAAGACTTTTGTTTTAAATACTTTTCCAGAATGATGAGACAGATGCTTTCACTAATGATTATTTTGTTTAACAGTTCATGGTCTCTTCTCTGGAGCCATTTGTCTGAAGAGAGACTTGGACAAACAAGCCTCTTGTACCATGTTCTAGACCAAAGGCTGTGAAGCAAAGTCCTTTTACACACAGAGGATGGACCAGTATAAGCACCAAAAGCAAACTGGGGAGGAGGTCTCTGGGGCACATTCCGTTTAAAGGTTTTAAAGATTTTTAAACAGCTGCTTCCCACCAGCCCCTCTGGAAGTGTCAGCTTCAGGAACAGCTGGGAGAGAGCCACAGCATAGATCCACACTCATAGGGCAAGTCTCCAGGGCTGTCTAATTACATTTGAGATTTCTCTGCCCCTGTAAGACACAAGGAGCAGCCAAGCAATAAACAATGAGAATAATTCCGTGCTCAAACAACGGTTATCTAGTGTCATTTTAGACACTGAGCGAAGACATCTGCCCAGAGAGCATCCCAGATGGGACTTTAGGGGGCCATTCTAAGAGACAGAGCAGTTGCTATTATATGTCTAATTCCTTTAAACAGAATACAGAAATTTACAACGTTTCCATATTTATTAGTAGGGGCCATGATCCTTAAAACATCACACAATATTTAATAATAATCACAGCTAAATTGTATGCAAAGATAAGAACTTGCACTCCTGCTGATTTGAAGACATCAGTAAAATATGGAACACTGCTTGTGAAGCTCACAAATCCAAAAGACTTTCATTCGTTTAACCTCATCTCAGAACATCTTGCCTCTCAGATATTTTTCTGTTAGAGACACACAAACTTATGAAGAGGTTCAGCAGAAAAAAGTGAGATATTACAACCTTTGCTGTTTTATATTCAAATACATTGTCCTTCTACCAACCAAGGAGATAATGATAAAAATCCTTCTATGTTTGTATTTAATTCTGTGGTTTAAATTGGAAACATTGTGAATTATGAATCTTCATCTTTGTTTCAACCACATCTATATTCTTAAAGGCATAAAATAGTTGCCATACAAATGCTAAACCATACTATACTATAAGAATGCTGTCAAATTTAAAAAAAAAAAAAGATTAAAATTCAATGTCAAAATTAAATACAACATATAAATACACATCTCATATAATTTTTAAAGTCCCAACCTTTCTCTTCAAAATATCAACAGCTTTTTTAATGTCAGTATCTGCAGAGACTGTCACATGCAAAAGGTCTGGTACACAAAAAAGTGGAAACTTACAGAAGGGTGATGGGAAGGTATAAAAAGTAGAAGAAAAGAAACAATGACCTTCTGAAGTCCTAGTAAAACTGGAAGATTAGTGTTTTAGAGTGACTCAAAAATCTTATGATTTACCTGTTCAAAAAAACCACCCAGACTGTTCCAGTCTCATAATAAACCTTTTCATCTACAGAGTTTGGGGATGAAAAATAATCCTCAGTGAATTCACTTCCCTGTACTTCTGGAGTCTAGAAGCGGCCAAGGAGGAAAACAGACATTGTTCCGCTCCTGCAAGTTGCATCTTCCTAAATTTGTCTGCTTTTCCATACAGACTCAGGTTACTTTTAAATGCCATCTGAGTCCTCCTCAACCAAGTATTTGAAAGTAGAGTTTTCTATTCCAATCACCCCCTCTAAAAATAAGGGGTTTAGAAGATGATACATGTCTGATCTCTAGCTTCTGGAAACTATGCCATGGCAATTCCTCCTCCTGTTGTCAAGTGACCAAGCTGGAAATACTGGGCAGGATTCAAACTTTGTTCTTCATCATTGTGGAAGTTTGACCCTGGGCAAAACCAAAACAAAGCAACACCGCCCAGAACTTCCCAGCACCAGCACAGGCCTCCCCCCACAAAGCCTCCCCCAGGGGGAGAAAAATGGCGAAAAAGCTGAGGGGAAGGAGAGAAAACTTAAAAGCTTCAGACCGTGAGGGGAACAGATATATATATATTTATTTACAGAGGAGGAAAAGGGAACTTAGTACTATATGCACACAACACAAATACCAGGCAAATACAGGGAAAGAGGGTTAACTCAAATGGTACTATATAGGTACTATATATACACCCAAGGAAAACAGCTAAGCCACTGCATTACCCAGAGTGAAGTGACCAGCCCCGAGCTGTGGCCCCTCTCCCCACCACTTGCCCGACGAGAGACTGACCTGGCCACAGGAGAAGAGACTCCAGCGAAGAGGCTGCCCGAAGGAAGCACCCAAAGACAGTGTGTGCCAGCTCTTCCTCCCTCACCCTTCTATCCCATGTGATGTGAGATAGTAGGGAATACATCTGATTTGTCAATATATGTCACCTGACTTGTTTCCCAGGAAGGCCTAAAAAACAACAAACCAGCCAAAGCCTAAAATTTAAAACTACCACAATCATGAAGAGAGGAGTACTCTGAGAAAGATCAGCCAGGTGTGTTATTGCCACCCTCCACTCTATTTAAGAACAATATGAAAGAAGACAGACTTTAATTATGCTGGTATCTTGAGAATCTCAGTTTTCAGTTCTGTCTTTCTCTTCTATACTGATTTTATCTATTAAAGCTTGGGAAAATTTTAATGCCAATCTTGGGCTGCAAAATAAATCCTAGGTCAAAAGTATTGATTACTTGGTATTCAAGGCTGACACTGTCAAACAGGTGAAGAAGATAGGTTTTCATCTTGAAAGTATAGTTACGAAAATATTTATTTAAAATAAACTAAAAGCCAGAAATGTCAAATACAACTGTAAGAGAATGGGTTGGACTGTATTCAACATTGCCACTGGACTTCTTGAACCTGTGTCAAATGCTAGAAAAAAATTTACTTTTAGCTGCAATTGAAGATTCCTGTTTTCTAGATAACATTGCAGTGTGGTGGGTTCACCGTGGCTGAATGCCAGGTGCCCACCCAGTTGCTCTATCACCCCCCTTCCCAGTTGGACAGGGGAGAGAGTAAGAGTGGAAACAAAAAAAAACCAGCACAAATCGTGGGTTGCGATAAGGCAGTGTATATTAATACAGAAAGCAAAGCAAAGCAGGATGTGCACGCGCAAAGCAAAAGCAACAACTAATCTCTACTTCCCATGAGCAGCAGGACCCCCCCGACCGCGTCTGAGAAGCAGGGCTCCTAGAATCTTCTAACCGGAGGCATGCAGCCAGATAAAAGCAAATCTGTCAGTTTTTACAGGTGATAGGGATTAAAAAATCATAACTATCGAGAAGACAGGAGGCTGGACTTTGGCCTTCAGGAAGATTTTTCAATAGAATGCTCCTGTTCTGAACTAGTGTGTCTATTCATGCCGTAATCATTCTGTGATATGAACTGTTTTGTCTGTGTTTTATATGACACTTTCAGAAATATATCAAAATACATCTGGTTTATCTTTTACTGTGTTCTGATGATTACCAGAGGTGCCTCTGCCTGTTTTATATATATATCTAGATAGATAGATATAAATATATAATACATATGTGTACATGACCTTGGGATTTACAACTTTTTTTTCTTTTGTTTTTGGTTTTTGTTTGTTTGTTTCCCCAGGAAGAAAGTAAATCTACTACAACAGCAGAACTTTTAATTCCAATGTCTGTGAGTTTCCAACTGACTTACGTGATACCAATTTGTGGCCAAAAACCCTACAGTCTGAGAATCCATTTTATAACAGTGGTACACTAGTTCTTAGCCACAATAGGCCATACAGCAGTGCCTAAGAGGTGATGTTCATCCCATGCTCTGCTCATAGTGGATACAAGTGTAGGCAGCATTTAAGTCACCTGCAGTTCAACACAATTAAATGAAATTCAGTGGTACATAAACCACATATAGGTTGCTTACACAGGACTACCATTAATTCTGCACATAAAATACAAACTTGAGTAACAAATGAAGGAAGAAAATACAGCAAAGATCAGAAATGAGGACAGTTTTAATTAATGTGTGGTTTATTAGCAATTTCAGAAGTATGATTTTACACTTTAAGACATCGGCTCAATAGTCTCCAGAGTCAAGGCTTCTGCTTTCAATACTGAGCTGCTGTTTGGATGTGTTATTGTTTCCAATTTCATCCAGCCTAAAACAGAAGCTTCCACGGTTGGTAGCACTGAAAACACAAATTAAACTTTGAAAAATTATGTTAGTGGAAAATATTCACTCTCATATACCACAGCTTTGGTTTGAGTCAGGCTTCCTTGAACAGTCTCAATTTGACCTTTTATATCCTAGATTTTGCATTCTCCGTACTTATTCTTAAGGGGCACCATCACAGGTGCATGGGGTTGCATACTCTGAAGGAACTCAGATGATTAACATAAATGTACCACACAAGGAGGATGTTCCCAGGATAAGTATATCTTGCACCCTGCATTTCCATGAATAACAGCTTCCTCTGAATTAAATAGCTAATTGCTGGGAGCTGTATAGTCACACCGCTGAGCACGTAGATGGACTCAGCAACTCTGATGAGAAATGGAACATATTTATTCTGTCAAAGGCCCACTCTACAGACACTGTGCTATTTCTTATACTAGCACTATCTAAATTATCTTTGTACAGCATCGCTCTACAACACAATTATATTTGTGTTATTATGAAATGGCTAAAAGGTCAAGGGTTTGCTGCTGATCAAATTTAGAGGTCAAGGTCAGACTCCACTGTGGTTGACTTAGCACAGTCAGCCTAATGAAGCTGCTTTATCTTCAGGGCAATTTTTTAAGCAATAGAAATGCAATCTGGTGAAATAACTGTCACAGGAAGATGCAGTAAAATGCGGATGGCTGCACAAGAAGATCACTTAGGTCTGGAAGATCTCTTCATCAGTTCTTAGGTTTCCTAGGCTCAAAGTAAACTGCCCATAATTGAAGTTATTCATATGAGAAACTCAAAGATTTTGAACATAGCCCTTATTGTCATTAAAAAATAAAATAGACATATTTACATCAAGAGGATCACTAGGAACTCAGCAGAAACTGCTGCTTTCATCACATTCCAGCATTTCTAGAAGAGGTTACTGGATCCTAGCTCAGGCTCTCTTTGAACTTACCAGGAGCTGGGAAACCGAGTCCCCCCTGATCTGGGGATCATAATAGCCCTTCCACTCTTCAAAGTCAATATCCTCAGGAAGACAGAGTTGTACCTTTGAGAATAAGAGGAGCTAAGATCTCTACATAGGCTATGAAATCAATGGGACCAGTGAGACATTGATGCAGGATTTTGCCATTGTAAAAATAGCTGCTTCTGGCTTCTGGTCCAAACTGAACTCTGTGGCATTCCAGCTGCTACAGCTGATTTCAGGACTAAATTCTCCATTCAACTGCAGCTTCATATACTCTAAGAAAAGATCACAGAGCAAATAAAAGGTTACACATCTAGCAACTGTACTAATATGGTTCCTATTAACTTATGTCCCCTCTACCCCCAAAAAGCCTTCTAACTCCTGGTTTCCTCTCAGCTTGTAGGGAATTGTGCTGACACAGGTAAAGAGGCAAATAGCAGCAATCATTTGCTCTGTTGCATTGATTCTGCCACAGAGAAGCATACACAAAGCCTTCAAATGGCCTGATCCAACCTCTGTCTGGAAAGCCAACCCCATTCCACTAAGTACATAAGTAAAACATGTCTAAAGAAAGGACAAACATCTGTGTGTAACATGTACATAATCCTACACACAACCACCAATTCATCATCCTCGAGCAGATAATATAGATATCTTACTATTAAGGATTTCATTGCTTAGTTCAGCTAGGAATTTACATTAGTTACTCCAGGAAGCCTAGTGGAGGCGGGGGTGGGGTGGGGGGGAGAATTGTAAAGGCAATAGCAGAAGCTGTGGGTGTTTAAACTACTTCTGTAAATCTCTGTACAAAGCTATATATCCTGAACGCTAGGGGAAAGCAACTATGATAAAGAGCATCTGGTCTGTGAGTAGCTGTAACACAATGAACTCTTTAAAGTGACAACCCAAGTATGGTGAAGGGCATGGCTTAGATCAAGCCCACATGCTACTGCTGTTAGTTGATATGCTCCACGGAAAATTAAAATTAAACTGAACAGTTCGGAAGGGTGAAAATCTTGTGAAAATTTCTTACTTGTGTGTAATAAAGGAAATTAATTTGAACATGGGAGGATAAAATAACTCAGAAAGTGATTTAATGGTTCTACAGGATGGTCCAAACCCTCAAAGCTTCCAAGATGGGAAATATTTAACATTCCACCACTCCAAAAAATCACTTTCTTGGACTAAAGACTCAACTTCATCTCCCAGGTCACAAGTTTCTTAGAAAGTTGCAACAAAAGGATGGCATTTCAATGGTCTGGGTCCTGGGAAAAAATTCTTTCTGTCACATGTAGGCCAAAAGCACTCACATATTGAAAAATAAAATTGAATTTGGTGAGATACAGGCCTGCAGAGATTACCAAATACTGGTTTTATCTGTGTTTAGGTAGGGGAGAAGGAATGAGAAATGGTCATATGTTTTGGTTCTCCTGTCAGAAGATGTGCTGTAGCCAGGCTTCAAAACGTTATTTTTTTCAAAACTACTTGTATCATAAGAACAATAGCAACAATAAAGAGAAAAACTAGAAAGACTCAGAAAACACGGCAGTGGGGCAGGAGAATGAGGTGCCATACAAAATAAATAAAGACCAGTGAGCCAGACCACATCAATAATGTAGGTCAGCAAGAGTGTCTAGGAGTAAGCCTGGGTAAGGCTTCTGCAATTAAGAAAAGAAAATCCTTTGACTTCATGGCATGTCTTCTGAGATATATATCCCATGGCTACAATTAAAAATATTGTTTGGGTTGGTTGACCCTCTCTGCACACATACCCTGAGCTTTTAAAGTATTTGTTTTTAAGGTGAAAGGAAGAGATCATGATGGTAAAAGAGGTCGGGTCTAGAACTGAACTGAACTGAACTGGAAGTTGCTGCTGGCAAATTTCACTTAACTTTTTTTCTGAACTTCTAAGTTGAGTGTTTAAAAAAATAAAAGGAAAGGAAAAAATGGTTTTATTTCAAGGCCAGATTCAAATTGGCTTTTCCCTTCTGTTCATCAATAGATTTAGTTTTAGTAATATGATTTAATTAAAATCAGTCTACAAGTCTTTTAAGCTTAACACCTTCAAGCATTCAGAACACAGATGTACATCCAGTTACTAGGAGGGCTCTCACAATGGAGCTTAAATGCTCTCACAGCGGAGCCTAAATGCTCTCACAGCTACTTACAGTCAATGCCCTGCTTTTTCCAACAATATTCACAAACTTTGCAAGACTATCATAAGAAAAGGAGAAGTCACAGACCACCATTTAATGTAAGATAACAGTATAGCTTCGGTTTCCTCTACCTATTGCACAGTGACCTACAGCAATGCCAGCAATGTGCGTAGGACTATATCTCTTTGACACAATGCTATTGTTTCCTATAGCCTTCCATATAATTCTACACAAAGTTCTTCAATAGATGAATTAATTATATCTGCAGTTGGTATAAATCAACATAGCTTCATTACAGACAACAGAACTATACTGATTTATGCCAACATACATTTTAATTTTAAAAAAAGTTTACTTAGCCACAATTTGAAGCAGATACTGTTGAATTTTTTCCGTTTCTGCAAATTTTCTTCTCTTATGTAAGCAGAAAGTTCACAATAAGAAATAAAAAGTGGCATGGACATACCAAGAAAAGGTCTCTGATGTTCACAGAACATGCATAATTGTGTTGATATTGCTCATTTTTCTAATCCCTCCAAATTTTTGTATTACATCCACCAAACTAACATCATTAATATTACTTAAGCTTTGAGAAGCGTAGATTTTCAGAGGCCGTGGATTTCCTATGAGATTGTATTCTGCCAAAAGTCTTCCCTTTTTCATTATTCTGAAAGATGAAAAAAAAATCAGGTTGATTACCACATTCCATCATGTAAATATGAACAAAAGAGAAATATCTGTCCGTTGGTCTGGAGCTGTCTGGACTTCCATTGCTCAGCTTCTCCTAGCATTTGAATGTACTGAAGTAATCACATTTCAGTTTTTTCTCAGCTCCTGGAAGACAGTATTTCATGACCTGATGATTTTTTAAAAGGAATTGAAAAAGTAAGTCTGAATAGTTTAAGAATAAATTACTCCAACATGAAATGAGCTTTTATTCACCAATACTTATAAATAGCTTAAGCAAAGATAAAATAATTTGTATCGTAATTAATATTTTAATTTGCTATGAAAAGCTAAATAGTGATTAAACCCCTTCCCCTCTCCCTTCCCCCTGATAATAATGAAGCCTGGCAGTTTCAAGAGAGGAGAGCAGCCAGGAGTTTAATGCTGTTGATTAAGAACATGTTTCCATGGTGGCTATTATGTCCCTCTTTAAAAGAGGAAAACAAAACCAAGCCTTATTTCCTTTTAGAACTACACAGTTTCTTCTGCCTTCATAAGACAGACAACAGGAAAATGTTTGGGGATAATTAAAAGCAATTAGGCTCATCAAGGCCCATTTCTGGTCTAGCTCCACTTCTTTTCCCTACAATGTGTACTAATTGCTGCTTCAACATACCAAGTAGCATGGACTGCTGCTTTTTTTTTTTTTTTTTTAACTTCCACAAACAAGACTATTTGGTCATTCCCAGCTTTGACAGTGTGAATAAGTGATTCCTGATTAGCTTTTTGTTTGCTTTTTTAAAGATTTATACTACATCCTATTGAATCTGATACTAGAGAATAACAAATTAACACTTAGCAATTGTGTAATACCTTCTGCTAGAGGATCTCAAAGTGCTTTGCAAACATTAATTAATTAAATTTCTGTACTGTTTAATTGTGTATAATTGGTATCATCGTCACAATTTTGCGGACTCCTGAACACAGACTCAAAGAGGTTGGGTAGCACATTTAGTGTCACAGTCAACATGTTATGATGTTGATCTCCTGTTCACACACAATGAAAATATTGGCTTGTTTGCCATAAACACGCCTCCTGTGTAACTTCTGTTATGTCTGATTTTGATTCATTCATCATCAGGTAATTTAAGGTATTCAAATGTCTAAACGTCAAAGAGAGGTTTCTAGAGGGAAATTAATAAGGGGCAGATATCCAGAACTGTATACAGAAATAATCAAGTGCTTATATATTAAGTGTTGCAGAAGAGGATATTGGGTAGCTCAGTTACTGGAAGCAGAAAAGGTTCATTACCACAACTCTACGAGTATGAATTCTTGACAGCACAACTCCCACAGACCCCTCCACGTAAAACTGCAAGCTGGCTACCCAACTCAGTATCTCTCCAGCCTTGAAAGGAGTTGGTTGACACACACACTCTGTTTTTCCACCAGAAAATGTCTGTCTTTACTGGTTCTAAGTCCAGAACAGCCAAAGAGGAAACTTGGAAGAATCATAGAATATTCTGAGTAGGAAAGGACCTGCAATGATCATCTCATGAACGACTTTATGATTTTGAATATACTTCCATGATTTTGAACATTTTGGAATATTAATCAACAGTATCTCCTCCAGCACTGAGAAATGGCTAAGATTGCTTGTATGTACAGCACATAATAGACTGCAACTGATGTATTCACTTCTCTGTACGCAGCAATTTGTTCATATATCAAACATCCCAAAAACTGTGAATGAAATAGACACCAAATCCCCACCAAAGTCTGGTCTGGATCCACAAATCAGGCAATTGTTTGATTTTATCATCTTCTAGACCTGTCCAGTAAATATAAACAAACAGATTAGGCTTCTCACAGACCAGGAGTGCTTATTCATCATATGTAAAACCTGGATACAATTCTCTGCCTTGGAGGGACTTAAGCTCCCATGTCCAGCTTCCTAACCCCCTATTTACAAAGTCATGAGGTGGAGAAAAAGAGTTATTTAACTCTTGTTGAAAGTGTATAATTTTGATAAATATTTCATAATTAAAAATAAAATAAGAGAGCAGGTAACTCCATGAGCAATTGCAACAGCTTTGCAACTTGAAAACTGCCCGCTGTCCCTTCTCCACCTGTGATGGTGGCTAGCACGCCCTTTTGAGAGGTCAGAGAAGGGCCCGACTTCAGAGGATGAGGAGAGAACAGTACACAGTCTGAGACACACTGGCTGACTGCTCTGGCTACACACAAACTTTGTAAAGCGTCAGCCACGGTGTCAGCCTCCATTCCACTGCCCTAAGAAGAGATTTAGGAGCACGGCATTTTGAAGACATGACAACACATGTCATTTCAGGCAGCTTCAATGACCGAATGGCACAGTAATTTCTTGTATCATCTGACTTTGTGTCTTCTTTGAAAGCCCATACAATAGCATGCTGCTCCTTTGTCTTTCACGTATACTCTCCACAGCAGTTCTGCGGCTTTTAAGTGTACCTATCCTTCAACTGCTCCTAAGTAACCAGAGATACAGGATTATTCCTGACATTAGTTTAGCTTCACCTCCTTATGGTTTCTCTAGGGTCTTGAACAACAACAAAGGAAACAATATGGACACCAGGTGTTTTGCAAATTTTTATAGCTAGTACCTTAATGCTCCTGTGGAAATGGATCATATGCAGTTTAAATAGACATGGCATTACCACTTCCTGTGAATAATTTCTTCAAGTAAAAGGGTTTATTTTGTGGAGAAAAAGATGCATTACAACAGATATAGTGTAGAGAAACAGTTTTTCTGGAAATCTAAGCAGTAAGTTGTGCTTTGGTACCGTTAAAAAGTGAGGCTGAGGGCTGCAATCTCTAGCCCTACACACAGCTGTCCCTGCTGCTATTTATCGGTCTTCACTCAAGGTAAATAAGAAAGATCATGAAAAATGTCTTGGCTGTGATCAGACCATTTCTCTCCTAACAATAAAAATGAATTATCTGCACAACATTTACTGGCTCAGCCAAACGCAAGTAATAATTAAGTTGCTTAAATCAGAATGAGTTTTCTACTTACTTACATTCTAGACCTCAGTGTACCTTTGTTCTTCTGGACAGTTATATCTCCCCAAAGACATTAGTACTACTTCAAATTGCCTTTTTCTGAGAAAAGGGGCACAAACCTTGTTTTGCAAGTTTGCATATGAGAGTGCAGTATATTTACAACTCTCAATAAGGTGTGATTTAAGATGAAAGCAGAATGATTTTCTCAAATGAACTTCAGTGTATTTTACAGGTATTGTGAAAACAAGAAGAACTACTTGGATTTTCTTAATAAAAGGAATATGATTTAATAAAAGAAAATAACACATCTTGAAATGGCCAAAGATGAGTACTACTGCTTGCCCCATTTTAATAACAAAAATACTTTCTTCACTTCTCAAAAGCTGGTCCTGTTCTCCGCCTGTGCCCTTCCACACTAGTAATGTCTTGGTGCAGCTAAAAGACTAGTTATATGGTACACTATATTCTTTTGGCTCCATATCATTTATAACCAGGAATCCATGCTGCTTTTAATCCAAGGCTCCCTGAATACCACGTGGTGAAAAGCACTGTGGAATTTCCCCTATGCAAAAGCTGACATGGTTTTCCCACACTAGAGTGGTAGGATGCAGGCAGACTTGTATAGCAGATCAGGGCTAGTCTGACAGTGGTCTTTACTGCATATGCTGCTGAGGTCTGGCTAGTTGACCCATTACTTTCCATTGGTTTTGAGGCATTTTCTGGCAGATGGTTTATGTTTTCTGATGATGACGACAACTTGAGATCACCTTTCACTTTTCTAACTGCTACATTAGTGTCATTCTTTTGTGACAAATAATCAAAAATCCCATTACTTTTCTCCTATCCAGAAATTCATTTAAGGCTCAGATATTTGTCTCATAATGTGAAACCTGGTACTGCACAAGACAAGGACAGACAACTGTTGTGCTAATACATCTATTTTTAGGGTAAGAGCTAGAATACTATTTCTAGGAAAGCCTGGGGGGTTTTTTGTCCATTTGTTTAAGATACTGGATATTAAAAGGTTAGGCCTTTACTACCCCCTATGGCATCTCACTGATATTTCAGGCATAAATATAACATGGTTGAAACCACTTCTGAACAGTAGTTGAAACTGGTGAGATACTGCATAAGAGTCATTTCCAGTGATGTTGAAATGTCATGCTATATTTTTCAGTCCTAACCAAAGAACTATTGATTTTAAACTACAGTGTCATGGATTATATTACTAAAAACAAGTTAGGTAGAAACTTCTTTTAATAATTAAACAGCTGAAAAAGGAGCGCAGTTCTTTGATTACCTGTGACTTTGCATTCTGCTGCAGTTTTGATCCGGACAAGCAGGTAGAAAAATGGTTTATGTAGAAGGCCAGAACAACTTCAGTCACACAACACTGGGAGTCTATGCTGAAGATACCATCTATCTATCTATCTATCTATCTATCTATCTATCTATCTATCTATCTATTGCTCTGATAGTCACACTCCAGGCTTTCAATTTACTCCAAGTCAAATCTGAAGTGCTCTATAGCTCATAAGAGAAGCAGCCTAGGGTAGAATTTCCAGAGCCTACCTCTAAGACTCTATCTACTTCCAAGCTTCCTTTTTCTACTGATACTTTTGGTCAGGGACAACAAATATTTTCAAAGGCCTCAGTTGTGATGATTCCAAGGGTTTTCTTCTCCTGAGAACATAAAGTTCATTAGCAGAATCCCTGTTCTCATGTATTCCCTTGAAGATGATCTTTTCAGCATTTACTTAGAGCAAATATCAGCCACAAGTTATTATGAAATAACATGCTTACACTTCTAATATTAAACTTGCTGGGTCTTAGCAGCTTTCAACTCTATTACACTGGAAAATGCAAAAAAAGTTTCCTTTCCAATCTCCCAAAAGGGATTGCCTAGATGCACAGAAGATGGAAATGCCATGTTTCCAATTGGAGCCATTTACCAGCTGCAAAACAAGAAAAGACGTGGGGCAATAGGGCTATATTACTAATATCAATTATCTTGCCTAACCTGTGCTCCCCAGATGAAAGCGAAGGTTATTTGAGCACCTCAAACATGTTTTTATATGCCCATCTTTTCACTCAGTGTAGTACACCTCCAGAGACGCACGGAGCATTACCCCCCTGTTGACTGCAAACATCACAGCATTTTACTCGATTATTTTGACATAGGCACCTTATGGAAGTTCATGATGAGGCATTTTCAAGACTTAACCTACTGGCAAACATCACATGAATTTACTGTTCTAAACATTCTTCCCTTCCTTCCCTTGCTTTTCTTAAGTGTCCAAATCCATTTTGCTCTTCATGGTTTGCATAAGAGCTTTTCTGCAGGCAGAAGCCCAAGGCTCTCACACTCTCCACAACACAGAGATCCAGTACAATTTGGACTGTTGAGGAAAAAAAAAAGAACAAAAAACCCCCCAAAAACAAACCCCACTCTACATTCTGTTTCTCAAAACCAATTCTTTATATAAATATGACCTTAATATGTATGATGAAGTGGGTTTTGGATGTCTTTTCAAAAACCAATGAAATGGACAAGTAACGTATTGCCCTGCTGTAATTAAGGTTAGGCATCCATATTTTATTTAAAATTAATGGGAATTTTAGAATAAAGACTACAGAACATCTGGTGCCTATCACAGAAATACCCCATTCTGGGTACTTTTGTACTGCGGTACAAAAAGGGCAAAAATTATAATACCTGGGAAAAAAGAATAGTCAGTGCTTTAGATTTTTGTTTCTAGCTCTCAAGTATGATACCTACATTTTTTTATAGTATGTTTTACCACACATTTCTTACTTTACAAACCAATATGTTCTAGGGTCACAGAAGCAGGGTACAATACAAGTAGATACACAGCAATACAGCAGGAGTGATTTATAGCATGTAATTTCTGTGAAACAAATTGGCGCCTAACCTATAGTATCTATATTTTTATCTGTTTGAAGGAGATAACATTGTTTGTGATGTACATCACATTTGTTATCTTGCTATAGCACAGATTTCCCTTGAAATGGCTCACTCTCATGTCACTTGTGAAGAGATGGAAGAAATGGAAGAAACTTTGCATGAGAGTTTTATTCCTAACACACATGCAATTTTAACTTCACCTAGTGAAACAATTCTGACTTATTATTCACAAAAATAGTTCTTGAAGAGATCCATAGCATTTTATTTTTAATTTGTTCTTGAATAGAATCCAGATTATGATCCATGATCATAATGTTGATTGCTGAAGCCACTCATGATTTCAATTGCAATTATTATTCAGTTGCATATGACTAATTACTCATGAGAGGGAGAAATGAGTGCAAGCACTTCCTTTAATCCTGAAACTTTTCTCTTCAGAGATCCTTTCAGCTTTCAGCTTGTAACTTGGTTACACACTCAACTACTATTCTGCCTCTCCTGTTCTTCCTTGACAGTTTTACTCTTGCTGCTGTTCTTATTGACTAGACTGGCTTCAGGATACACTTAAAAGCATTAACATCACAACATGGAGAAGATGACGAAAGTTGTTAAAATGTAAATTCTGTTATGTAAATATTTTTCCTGCTTTAATTTAATGTCAAAAAAGGAAAAAAAAGGCTGAAAGTGCCAAATTTAATACCACTGAAAGAAAATTAACTGAAACCACCTGGAAAGACTTATGAATTTAGATTTCCTTCCACTTTGTTTTGTGACTTTATTTTTTTTAGGATGGAGTTATCAGTCAAAAATTTGAACTGACTATCCATGGAAAACAGGAAAGGAAAAAGAAAAGATGAAAAAAATTCAGGGAAAACTTGAGGCTGTACAGAGGCACCACAGAAGAAACCAACCCACTGCATTTTACTGTGAGTTGAAAGTGACAGAACACAGCTCTTTCGACTTGTTTATTTGCTTTTTTAAACAAATAAAGAAGGCCAATGGTATCTGGGCTGCATTTGGCCAAGTATTTCCAGGAGGTCCAAGGTAGTGAGCCTTCCACTCTACTCAGCATTGGTGAGGCCACACCTGGAGCACTGTGTCCTGCTCTGGGCTTCCCAGTTTAATGGAGACATCGACATACTGGAGAGAAGGGTCATAAAGATGATTAAGGAACAAAAGCCTTTCTCTTATGAGGAAAGACTGAGACTGTTGGGATTATTCAGCCTGGAGAAGTCTTCAACAGGATCTCATCAATATGTATAAATACCTGAAGGGAGGGTGCCTGGAAGACTGAGCCAGGCTCTTTTCAGTAGGGCACAAACTGAAGCAGGAGATGTGCTGTCAGAACATCAGAAAACATTCTTTTACTGTCAGGTGACTGAGCACTGGCACCGGTTACCCAGAGAAGCTGTAGAGCCTCTCTCCTTGGTGATGCTCAAAAGCAGCTTGATGATGGTCCTGGGCAAATGGCACTAGGTAGTCCTTTCTGAGCACAGTGGTTTGACCTCCAGAGGTCCCTTCCAGCCTCAAACACTCTGTGATCTTTCTGATCTGATCTCACAAAATTTCAGCTAGTCCCTGCTCTGCTTTCTCCTGCCTGACCCATACAGTGTCACTCCTAAGAATACATGGTGCTTAGCACTCCCAAATCTGCTTGTAATATATTGCTGGATGTACTGCCATGTACTGTCTTGGTGAGCAAAGCGCCATCTAACCCTTTCCATTTCCATTCTTTTTCTTGGCAGTCTTCTAGCCATCTATTCTCTTTTGCCTTGGCATACCTCTGTCAGTTAGCAATAGTAACTTTTGTTAAACACAGGTACTTCAGCATCAATATAGAAAGTTTTACATAAATTAAATGGGATTTATCAGTTTAGAAAATCTAGAAAACTTAGTTCAAAGGTCATAATTTTACATTCCCAGCTTTTGGGATTAGGAGTCCAGTCAATGTGTACAAGCCACAAATCATAGGTAAAATACTCATTCATGTAACTGTGAGAATTCAGTTTTAGAGGGTAGGGGTACAAACAGATCAGCTGAGCATTTGCACATACCTGTGATTAGCCAGGGAATTTATTTAAGGTCGCCACTACAAACAGAGTTTTTGGAATATAAATAGGTACACAGAATTCTGAGTGTATCATGCATAAATAAAGAAAATTAAAACATTGGCCAGTTATTTTTTTCCTAATGAATTTTCCTTAGGAAACAACAATCTTGTCTATAATGTCTAAAAGTATCACAAATAAAAATCAAACCAAAACCAGTCTTCTGTAACTGATATTTTTCTCTCAGGATAGAACAGGCACAGCGAGTCTGTCAAGCTACTACTGTCAAGCTTTCCCAGGATACATATCTAGTCAGACCGCATTAAAATCATTAACAAATATCAATGTCTTTAACCTAGATTTAAACCCACAAGCTGATCCAGTGTTTAAGATCTTAGCCAGGAATTTGTTCCACAGTCACTATCTGTAATGACTGAGAGGTCAGAGACTACTTTGCTACTCACAAGCGCAAATGCAACAGCAAATGTACTGGAGTTCACTTGCTGCCAATTGTAAGGCCAAGGTTTGTTTTGCAATAGGGCATGGAAGATTAAAATAACACAGGAAACTTGGCTAGAGGATAGGTCCAAGTGGACCTTGAAGGAAGTAATTACTTTGTACTACTTGTACTCCCTCTTCCTCCCTCCACTCTTTCACTTCTTTATATGCTTAATTGTAAATTACCCTCCACTCCTTCTATCACTGTTTTAGTTTGCCTTGTACCAGTGAAGCATCACGAAAGTGCTGGCACTAAATTCCTGCTGTAAAACCAGTGCCAATACTTGATGTCTACAACCTTCAGAGCACTTTGAGCACTGGAGCTAGTGACATTACAAAGCTTGTTAACGTAAAATCTTCTTTGTGTTACATTTTTTTGCAATACATTTTACAAAAATCTACCCCAGGGAGCCAAGGGGCAGTTGCTTCTTTATTACATTTTAGGAGAGACACATTATTAGTGTTCCAGTCTATATATTATGAAATTAAGTGGATACCCTTGGGGTTAATTCCTTGTTGTAATTGTAATGAAAAGAAACAATTTCTAACCCTCCATTTAAGATCTATAACTATTAAAACCCACTAGTCTTAGTGACTCCTGGGGCCTGTGAAGTACTTCAGTGTATATGAAAAAGGGCACTCCCACAGTGTCCAATATAAGTAATTTATAAAAATAACAGCCTCCAAGTGGGAAAACTAACAAACGAGTTTCCATTGAGCCCCTCCCTGCTGTTTACTATTGCATGCTGGATTCATCAACTACGTAAAATAGTATGCGTATCAAAATCATGGAGCTGGGTTCCAAGATTATAGCTTGCCAAGAATAAGAAAGGGAGAGTAGGAATCATGGAATACAATGACTAAATACAAGGAAAAATCATGCAATACAGCCATAGAGAATCCCCTCAGGAAAAAAAAGGCAACTTTTTTCTTTTTTTTTCAGACTTCTCTGTACTAAATGATACCACTTGCTTAAATCAATTTTAACTTATAATAAAACACTTATTTTTAAATAATCAAAGATAAACTCTTTCAAAAACATTTACTTTCGTTTGAAAATGCTTAATTTATTCAGGTTGCGACATGCATAGCAGTAACAATGTTACTGCCTGTTTTTATTGTGTATATTGCTGTAATTTTTGTGAGAATTTCCACTCACTGGTGTTTCCTGATGGCTTTAATACTGTCAGCTTTCATGTCATCATATGTGTCAGGTTTCACCATCTTACCTACACACTTGTACCTGTTTTCACTTTTCTTAATGGCCAAAAGAGAGGCAAATATTTCCATGAATGAGATGGGAAAAAACAGATTTAAAACCACAGTAGCTAAAGGGGGATGCAGGAATACTCTGCTACAGGAACCTGCTGTTAAGTCATTTTTATGAACTGACTAGGCTTCAATTTGACTGCAAACCTTTAGCATGTAATTCAGTCTGTTAGCAGCGAACTAAAACGTACATCATCAGACAGCGTCTTCCAATTTAATATGCTTATTAAGATCATTGTCTCTATTAAGCTGAAAATCATATAAGTGCAGTATTGTCTAACACAGCATAAATTCCCATTTGGGATGCATGCATCATCAATGGACATACTAATTAAATAGCAGGAGAGTTTTCCAGTACTGTGCTAGAATTGCCTTGTGAAAGAGAATATCCCTTTAAGATTTTAGGAACAGTCTCTCTTTTTGATAAAGGTACTTGTTTAGTTGCAGTTGACGTAGCTTTAACACCATTTATCTCTCTATTTTTATTCATCATAATATAAAATACCTTAGAAGAAAGGAAAAGGGAAGGAAATGAAGACATGAAAGAAAGAAATATTTGTTGTTTTTAAATTGACCATCTTATTGGCTAATAAAATATGATTAAGTTGCTCTGTGCAGAGGAGTTTAGGCTCTACTGTTTATTTTTAAGGGAAAGAAGGAATGCAGCACCATTTCATATGTTAGTGAGCAGCAAAAATGGGGGGTTTTTTTAGGTATTTATTGCAATTCATGCTAGTTTGTCACCTGTTGCAACTGGGAAGCCATGTCCTTATTTCTCCAGTGTTTACAAACCATCTACAAGCTTGATCATTCTCAGCTTGTGCATTCTCTAATCATCACATCAAACAGTGAAACCAGTACTGCCATCTCAGGCTGGTGTCTTAGTGAGATGTAAATTGCCAGCTTGAAAGGGCAAAGACCTGTTACTCTTGTCTCCTTTGAAATTATTATAGAAAGTTGTAATACAATAATGGTAATAGAAAATGAAATTGGAAGGCTGATAAGGAGCTCCAAAATACTTTGATTTTTACCACTGGCATGGTTTAATGTACTGAATATATGGGTCTTTAGCTGATGATTTTTTGAACTTACATAAAATGAGCAGGTGGCCTCCATCTCACTGGACAGATGCTAGTACCACATCTAATGAAGCTAAAGAGAACCACTGTCAATAGAAGGCTGTAAGTTTAACACTTTTCATGATCATTACATTCCGTTTAATAAATCAAGAGCTGTTCAGAAAATACATGGGTATCCCTAGGAACTAGAACACTTTCTAATATTGATTGTGCAGATGGTAGAAAGGGCTGCACTTCTCTAAGCCAGTTGCTAATTATCCCACATCAAATATGGATAGGATGACTGCTGGGCAAATGTTGAGTAAAATGTTGATACTGGGAACCTCAGCAAGAATTGGAAATCATTAAAAATTAATCTGGGATCTCTGACATTTGAACTTCTGATTGTTTCTTCCTTATGTCTTCATAAAAATGGGTTTATTTAAATTTATCTGCACATCCCTGCAATTTCACCACTGATCATATACTGAAAGCAGCTTTCCTGAACTGGGACAGAGCAACGCACCAGTAAGTCTGGGGTGCTTGGAAACCATTGTCCTAATTTGCAGTGAGAAGCATATCCATTTTATTCTAGCATTAAAAGTAGTATACATAATTTTGACATTAAAGTGCTACCAATAAAGTCATACAAGTGCTAAAAATGGGTCCTTGTATATGTGAATATGCATAGGGTGAATGTTAAATCTACCAAAGCTACCTACAGAAACTACTCATGTTAGGAGCATATAGAGAGTTTTGTTACATATAACAGAGGATGTTAAAAGTCTTCTCCAGTTTCGTATTTCATGAACTTATATTTTAAGAGAGGCTTTCAGTTTTCAGGGTAAGGCCATAACAAAATATACTGAATACTCCAATCCCTTAGTTTTGCCTCAGAAACAGACCGAGGGCTAAATATTGTGAGCTGTGCAATGTCAATACCAAGACTGTTGAGAGAGGTAGTACAGCATTTTACCACTGTCCCCACTGCACCAGAAAGTTTGGCACAAAGCTGATTTTTACCTGTACTTAATAAAGTCAGATCACATTTCCTACAATAAGAGAATGACAAGGAAAAAAGAAGAGCTGAATATTATGAAAGTTCCAAAGACTGTGAATCCTTGTCTGTGGAAGGTAGCTTGATTATTGTTGTCCTGTTCCTTTCCATAGAGTTTTTGACAGCTCAGAAAAGAATGAGGTCTCCAAATATAGGCCAGCACATCTGTGGCCCAGATAAGGAAACTGATATACAGTCCCATGATAAATGATATCTCAGGGAAACATAGCAGATATTTTGATGAGTACTAAAGAATTTCCATGTGGAGAACAAACATTATCAGTAAAAAGGAAGGTATGATAAAATCAAAAACATTTTGGGGACATGAGGAAAAAGGGGAAGAGGAAGAAATACAACAGTTGTCTTTGAAACTGCATTGAAAATTATTCTTTCCATGTTAATAATTTTCAGCCAGGATGTCCGTAGTTTTTATTGAAACCTTCACTGTTTACACTGGATCCTGAAAACAGCTGATTTAAAATGGATCACAAGTGGAATTCTGATATTCTGTGGGGGAAATTGAATACTACCTTTCAAGAGCGAATAGAAACATTTTCCTTCTTTCAGAAAGCCCCTCCTTAATTTCATTTTGTCTTCCCCAGCACTAGTAGTTGCCAGTAATGCCTCTTTATTTTAACTTCTAAAATGTAAAGTTAAGAGGAAAATAGTTTCAGAGCAACAAAATTTCCATCAGATGAACAGTTAAATCAGAATTTCATGGCAGTCACTTTACTGTCCTCACTACACGTAATTCCCATTTAGAAAAGCCTTAACCCTAGAGTTATAGTAGAAGACGCAGTGCTTACTTTAGGGTTCTTTTCCCTTAATCCAAGATAAATCTCCATAATTAGAATTGACTGCTTTTTAAAGGAACAGAAATGGCAAGCAGCTCTATCTTAAATTAAAAGATCTATTACATTTGGCCTTCTAATTCTTCTCAGCAATGTGTTATCTCAGGAGGCACTTGCTCATCCTTATGAAAACTAACTTACTGTAGGTGTAGAGGGAAAAACACATCATTGGATTTATGTACTAAGTGACTGGACAATGAAGACACATACAAGTTTAGAGCAATGGGAAATAATTGCCAAGTATGTCATGTATGAACATTTTATTAAAAAATTTCTGCAGTGTATGTTATACATCAAATAAGGCATTTTTATTGACGGCTAAATTTTCATTCCCTCATGCAAATGGGACATAGTAAAGTAAAAGGTAGAGACTCACCAATTCTGCATTCATTAGTTGAAGGCCTAAAAGCTTAGTGGCACTTCTGGTACACCACAGCTTTATACAGCCATACCCAAGAAACCCTCATGGCCAGCAGTAAAAAGTGGTATAGACTGCTAGGATATCAATGCATGTATTTCCAGTTCACTCTGGTAACTCTTTTTTCTCCCAGGATTTTTTTTTCTTGTGCCCTATAAGCTTATCTTTTTAATTTTACTGTGTTTGTGCCCCTTTCTGTCCTGCTCTTTATATGGCTGTGGTTTTAAATCTGGGCCTTAATGATCCTGATTTTGTATGCTACTCAGACTTCCATTTCCTAGACACATAAGCAGCAAATGTCTACCAGATAATTTTAGATTTTCCAAGACCTGTTGTACCCTGGAATTAATGAACACTGGCAACATGTACAACAGTAACAATGCTGGAAGCTATCTGTTGGCTGATGCTTTGATTACAAAGTCATTTATTTAACAGTAACCAATACTGTCTGTCTAACTACTCACAACATTCAGTGGATGGTATGTACTCCATATTAAAAAGACCTGGATCCACACTGGTTCAGATTTCTTTTACCCATGATTAAAAAAAAACAAAAGAGAGAGAGAAGAAAAAGAAAAAAGTACCAAATTAAATGAAACACTGACCAAATGCAAAAATAATTATCTCACTGGTTCCTCCTCCAAATGCTTAGGTCTATTCGTTCTTACAATTATTGCATTTAGGTAATCTAATACCTTCAGTATTTCAATGACTTCTGCTTTTCAGACCTGTATGTACTGTCCCTTAAAGTTACACTATATGACCACACATTGGCATCTACTGGAGGGATTTTAGAAGTCATCAACAGGCCAAATAGCTTATGGTTGCTGAACACAAGGTATTTTGACTCTCCTGGCTAATTCCATTTACTTCAGCAGAGCTGTGCCAACAGTGAATCTGAGTCCTCTATCTAAATTTAATCTGTTCATTACCTCCAAAGACTATAGCAAATAAATAGGCAATCAAGTAGCTAGAAGGACAGAAAAGAGGGATATGGTGCTTAACAGGTGACCTTACAGAAGAGAATCAGAGCACTGATTCCTTTCCTTCCAAGAAGCAGACAATAACAGTTCAAACTAATCGCATTTCAAATTTTCTTTTTTACATTTGATACTCTGGAGAATTTATTCCCCTCACTCTAAATTGACTTCACCAATAACTGGATCAACCTGCAAGTAAGAGCTGAATTGGGATCCGTAAAGCATAAAGCTCTCTGCTTTATGCAGCAGCGAAAGCTGCTCCCATACACACACAGTGCAAGCAATTGTTAAGAAAGCCTTCAGATACCCTGACAATGTGTTTTACCTGGAACTGGTAAAACAAGTTCAATTTTACCCAGTTCTTGGCTTCTTCACTCCTGCTACATTGAGAGTGACACTTGTGAAATAGATCACTTTCCCGAGGGAATGAAGTTAAGAACAATTCAGTTTTCAAACTCTAGGGCTAAAAAGGACCTTCCTGATAATGCTTCCAGTCAGGACTGACTGGGATGTCTCTTTACCTGGAGTACACAACTCGCATCTACACTCCTGTGGACTCCTGCCACATGCCTGATATACTCCAGTCATTGCCAAATAAAATTCTATGTATTCATAAAATTTCAATAAACATTGTTATTTAAAAAACTTCCCAGAGCCATACTAGAATGTGTCTCTGGGTCAAAGGAGAATCTTATCTCACTACAGTTTCAAAATCTGTAAGATTTTCTGAGGAATGGAGTGTTGAAATCTGATTGCTGAGGCTGTGCAGCAAGAATGAAAGATAAAGAGAAAGCTTAAAGATGTTGAAAGTTCAGATATATCATTACTATCTTTCTCAGCACACTGGCATAGGGATTAAATACAGTTTCTCAGAAAAGTGAAAAAAATAATTTCAATACAGTCTAGTCAAAATTAGGTAATGTAAGGATTATTATCCTCACACATAAAATAGGAATATTCTACCATGAAACAGAATAGTCCTTGAAGTAGGTTATTAAATAATAACATTCCTAAAAATGCCTATTTGTTTTTTATCAGACTTCAGATTTTTCATTTATTTATTTATTTATTTAAACTCTTCACAGAAGCATATATTATATTTTGGTGTCCTCATGCTGCTGTCTCTATCTTCAAACCGTTCTCCTCCAGAAACTGAATTTATTTCCTTCTGTTCTCATAATAAATATGCATAGTGCTATGTGAGGCTCTTCCATGTTACAGCAGCAATGGAATTTAATCACTCATTGTGGGGCATACACTTCTGTTTCACTTGATTGTCTTGGCCAAACCATTTAGTCTTTTGGAGCTCATATACATGATTGTAACATACAGCTAATGACCAACAAATGATTTAAGTTCACTGGAAGAAAACTGAAATTCTTGTCAGCTGCAGCTAGTCTAGAAACCCACAGTATAAATTTCATGAATAACCCAGAGGGGAGGGGTAGGCATAAGAAACAACTCAGGGTGACCCAGGTTTACACAGCATTTCTCTTGAGCTAATATGATTTTTATGCATAAGACTATTAGATACCTTAATATGGGTATTTTATCCTTTGAATAGTTCTATTTTTTTGCCTAATCATTCATAATGGAGTTAATTCTCAGCCTTTCCCATGGTTGTTTTTAGCAGCTGAACGCTCAATAAGAAAAGGTGTGGGGGACAACTGAGGAGGAAAATAGGGACTTGTTAAAAGGAAAAGATATTTTAGTCTAAAATATATTTGCATTTCAAAAGATTAGAGTAAATCATGTGCACTTACTAGGCACTTGCTTTTTTAAATTTAATTAATTCTAGAAAGACACTTTAAGACATAGTGCTCTAAAGGTGCTTGGAAGGAAAAAAATTGTCCCCCAAGTGTCTGATGTGAAGAGCCCCTAGGTGACACTCAGAGTAATGCACTTTTTGAGCACTTAAATTTACTAGTGTCTTTCAGTGCTTAATTAACATAATTTGACACAATTATAGATATAAACACTTTATAAGCACTTTGTACTAGGAGTGTCAAAAAATTGTTGATCTCCATCAGTTTAGACTGAAAACAAAAAGCTCCAGCACAGCACTCCAATAAATACTTAGAACTGTTCCACACTATTAAAAGCATTCAAAGATGTGTTCAAAAGGAAAAAAAAAAAAAAACCAATAAAAAACACATTTCCAAAATGCTCTTTGGATAAATTCTTTAAAGATATTACACATCCATGTAGCAAGCTAACTAGACCAATTAGAATTTTATGAAATGAACAATTAGGTTTACTTAATTCTGCTGCTCACTAACTACAATGACTGGGTTAGTAAGTCAACAGTGTTTGCGGGAAGAGGAAAACCAAAAATGACACATTTCAGAATAACAATCATCATCTTATCTATCATATTGATGTGTTAGATCTTTTGAAAGAGGATTAAGAATACATAGGCTGGTACTTAGTGCAGGCTCAAGTCACAGTAATTATGGCAAAACTGAGTGCAGATATACTATGCGACACCATACCCCAAGAGGTTTTTTCTGATAAAGCTCTTAACTGACTTGAAAAAGTACTTGGGGAAAAAAAGAGCGCATATGAAATGCACTGTTTATTTTCTTGACACAATTAGTGCACTTGAGAGTCCTTCTTTAGAAGAGAAATGTTGTAGTCCCAGAAGATAGTACTGAGGACAAGTTCCAACAGGCAGAGTTTGGGCAGCATCACCCACATCAACTGCATTCCATTTCCATTTCCAACACTCCATTACTCATCTGAGTCTCAAATCCAGGCTTTGTGCTGAAACTTCAGTCTCTTCAATGGGGAAAAGAGCAACAGCACAAAGCTTAGGTCTGCTCACAAGACACTGCAATATCACTTCTTTCTCTCTTTTGATCCATGGATTTTCTTTTAATGGAAACTGTCTTTAATTATTAACTTTTTAATTATTAACTTCTGTGCAGTCCAAAATTTTGAATCAGGGTGAGGACTATGTAAACATATGATACAAGGATCTGTTTCTAAAAATTTGTTTGAAATAAAATTAAAAATAAAACCCCCACAGCATTCTCCTCATATATATAATTTAGCATGCACTTACTCCAATCAAAGGCTGTGTTTTGCAAAGCAAGTGAAGCAGATAAACGTTGGTACATATTATCTCTTTGTATGTGTGGTAGGTCAGGTCAGCTGAATTTATTAATATGTCACCTGACAGTTACATTAATCTTCTTAACACTCCACCATATTTCTGTCAGTAAAGTGGAATGACAATTGATCTTATTAAAGACCAGTCCCCACTTTAAGAAGATCCTATCTGTGCAAACTAAAACAAACAGAAGAATATGTAAAAGGTGACATTTTTCCAAGTCATCACTTACTTTCACTAGGGTTAGGACCTAACTGCTTTTGAAAAGAACCCATTAGAAACTGTCTCTATTTACCTTGTTAAGTACTGGAAGTGTGCTCTTGCAAGATTGATCCATTTTGGTTTAGGATATGGCTGATTTGCCTTGAAATTATCTCTGTCGTGTGCAATTGCTGAAACACTGCATGCCGAAAAAAGACCAGAACATTTCTTTTAAGTTTGGAATGAGACTGGGAGTGGTGTATAACTGAGGGGCCTGAAAAAAAGGAGAACAAAATAGCTCTAAAAGAAGCACCAAAAGAATACAAGGAAATTGGAGACAGTAGGAAATGAGGATTATCTGAAAAATCAAACTGATTTTTAGGCATCTACCAGTAGAGACTGCAAAAATTGCTTTTCTCTCTCTGTCTAAAATTTGCCATCTACCAATTTAAGGCACTGTTGCAGCAAAGCACCTAAGCACTGCTTAAATCCTCTTGAAGTCAGAGGGATTTAAGTAAGTGAATAAAATTATGTGCATACTGAAGTACTTGGCTGGGCTGGGTTGCCTTGTTGAATGTGGCCATGGACAATTTTAAAAGATTACTCCAAGACTGAAACTTACCTGTAATTTCCTTGACAAAAGAAGATGTATTCTGCCTTTCTTCCTCTAATACATTTGAGATAAATAGGAGTACAGAAACAGATAAAATTGGTTATTTTTCAGGGGGAAGGAGAAATAGTCTCCAAGAGAAAAATGTAAGCTGAATTTTACTTCCTTTGGATAAATACGGTATGATTCAGGTTCTCAATCCATCTTTTTCCAGTGTCTTTACAGTCAAGGGTTCTGTCTCTACCGAGCTGCACATTATGTCTCTTAAAGTTTTGAGTGTTGCTGTGAAAAACACTAATGGTTAGAGACATTTAAAAAATCAAAAAAGCCTACCCTTTCTCCTCTGAATTAAACTGCAGCTGAGGAAATGTCTAAAACTGTGATCGAAAAAGCTTCAGCCTCACTACTCTCTAACCACAGAGGCATTTCTTTGTTTGACTTAGTCTAATTCCTCTAGGATCTGTCCAGGAGTCTGCTTCAGAGCATGTTCAAAACTATTCCAGTTTTAGCAGTTCATTTAGTTTGTCTTAAGCTTGATAGGAATCCAAAAATTATGCAGAGAATTCCTTAAATCCTGAAGGGTGGAATCCAGGAAGTGAAGAAAATTCGTAATATACAAACAGAATTTAGTCTTAATGAAAATACAGCTAAATATTCTTTCATAATGAATGCAGAAAAAGGATGGTGCGATAGCCTAGAAGGAATAATGTTGACTACAAATAGGAAATATGATAAATTCCTTCTTCATCCTGAGAGAGTTTACATATATATCTCACAGCAAAAAAAAAATCTCGCATTTAACCATGAGGTTTCTTCATCACATGTGCATTTGAAAAGCAAATTGCCACTGTTCTGGTCTTCAAAGAAGGCTCTTTACTCATAAAAGGTCTCATTTTCTTCCACCCATAGATTATGTTCTCTCCTCACAGCTTTACTCATAAAACAAACTTTTAGTTAGAAGAAATGCATTAATTGAATACATTAATACCATTACTGAGTACAAGGGGATACTAAAACAATCATAATAGTTAAAACTCCAAATATATAAAGACACCGATGAAAGGATTATGCCAGTGCTGAACTATGTACATATGCACATCCTTATGATGGAAATGATATAATATTACTTACTTGGTTGGACTCTGCATCCGATGATTGTCCCTGTCTTAATCAATGAAAGGGTTATAGTTTGGCATGGATATGATACCAGAGGACAGTGGTCCAGTGAAAAATATAAAGCAACCTTAATAGCAACACAATCAGAACCACTTAAAGCATCACACAGTCATTACATTTTAGGAGGAAAGCACATTTGTTCAGAATCTATCTTAATATTTTGCATATGATTAGCTTAGCTCTATCACACTGTGTAAGCATGCCAATAACATACTATTGAAGTGATATCAGCATAAATGAATCTTTGTTTCATTGTTGTTGGCTTTTCTTTTCTTTTTTCTTTTTTTTCCCATTTGCTTGGGGTTTTTTGTCTGTTTTATTTGCTTTTTACTGTCGAGGACCAGTAAATTGTGCTACACTGGAGTCTGCTATACTGAGGCCTGCAGCCACATCTACACTACTCAATACTTACGAAAATCAGACACAGCTGGAGATAAGTCCCATTTACCTTCTCTATGCACAACTGGATTTAATCCACAATTATGTTCTCTACCTCTTTGTCCAAAACCAATATATCCAATGTTTGTTGATTTTTCCCTATGATATTACCGTATGCAGCTATTTCTTGTCATTCTTGACAAGTATCATTTATTTCAATAGCTTGAATTGCACTCAGATCTTCAGTTAATGCCATGGTGTGCTTCAGTAATTATCTATCCAGGTACATTGTTCCACTTCCAAACCATCTTTTGCTAGAGTATTGACTGACCAGTATGAACAAATAGCTGCTTACACCGGCTAGGGATTAGACAAGAAAATCCTGCCTCCCTTTCCTTAAGCCCATCATGTGTTGTCAAAATTTGATTATTCTCTCTTGACAAAGAGGGAACACAAATTTGTAATTACATAAGATTAAAAATGTTCTGCTGAGCAGAATTTTTCTCCCTCTTCAAATCATTCATATCAGTCTGCTTATTTCTTCTTTATACTCCCTCCCCACAACCCTATTGTTCATTTTGGAGTCTGCAGGCACTCCAAAAGAGTGGCAAAAGCCAATCTGAGGGAAGCAGATTTGTCAGAAGCACCACAGAGCTCGGCTACAGAAGCATGGTGATGTGTGTCAGATGGAGCCGCTGTAGATCTCACAGGCTTGTACTCCAGAGCAGATTTCTGATTGAAATGAATGGGAAAAAAAGAGCTATGCAGGCAAGTGCCATTGGTTCATATGATGGGGGACAAAGTGCTACGCTCCTTTGGGCTGATAGGTGAGAGGTGGGGACCTTGTTGGAGAACTTTCAGAAAAAACATGGCTTTATAAAAAAAAGGAGGTTTTTTATTGTCTTAAAATGTTTCAAAATTTATTATGTTATCAAGTTTATTCATGTTTCATCTTTAAACTTGCAATAATTTTCTTCAATTACTAAAACTTCTCCCATAGCTATTCTATGAAGAGCAGAAGGTAGTAAGCAATATCATTGTGTAGTAAGTATATGCCATAGTAAGAGGAAGTACAGAACTAAAAAGTAAGTGGTCTTAGTGGCATGAAAAGCCACTGGACTGTCTTAACAAGGACTTTCTAGATAGGTGAGACAGTTTTAAGAAATGGTATCAAAACCTGAATATTGTCTATAGTAATTTTAAATACTAATGAGGTATTGCTGTGTAGCTTTGCATATCCAAATGTGAACCCCAGTTTAGGATTTGTAGGTGAATAACTAATCTTTATTATGGCATAATCAGGGTTCTGAGTTTTTAACATTTACATGATTGATTCATGAATACGGGATCAATTTGTAGGTCATCGCTTTCTTTGTTTTTAACAGTTTGTTTCTCCATTATGAAAAATTGCCGACCCAACCATTGCTCATTGCACAGGAATTTAGCTTTAGTGTCTTGTATTAGATCATATTTTCAACACTGAAAAATTACCTTGTGACTGTATTTCTGGTGACAAGTCTTCTGCTGTTCTCTCTCATCTTTTTTCAAATAAGAATAACAATTGTCAGTTGTCTAGATGATTACTTACTTTCTCAATACTCACAGGGTCATATTTGATTGCAAAGCAAGCAACACAAAATCTTATAAATAGGAAAAAGAGGCAAATACATTTCTAATCAAACATTTTATATCCTTGTATGTTCTATATTTGAGGCAATATAGATGAAGGTTTCAGGAGCAGACAACTGCTATAGAACTTTATTCCCAATTAGTGCCTCCCAGAAAGGTTTTGCACTGAGCTTTTACTGTTTTGCTGCCTATTTACATAAAGGGGAGCAAGGTATAACATATAAAGGCCACAGTTTTGATTCAAGACTTGCCTGCATAATAATATCAACAAAAAAGGATAAGTCTACTCGTCAGCAAAATATCATCTAAATCTCTAATGAAGTTAGCAAGACAATAGCGCTGATTTTTACCTAAATAATGGAAAAGTATCCCCTTTCTACAGCACTTACCTGAAGTATGAAGGACACCATGCTCATAAAGGAATCAGCAGCAGCTCTACATAAATAGAAGACATATTGCCAAAGAACAGGGAGAATTCCACTCGGAGAATTCTTTTTTCAGAGAATCTTTTAGGATGCATATGAAGCCCTGGAGATCTTTTCAGTATTGTGAACTGTTACTTTATCTTCAAGCAAAATAACTCTAATGGAGTTTATAATCTTTAGCATCTTGAAGTCTTCCAGAGTCCAAGGGGACCACTTTACAAAGTATTCTTTGGAAAACATATTCCTTGTAAAATTTGAAAAAGTGTAGTGTGGTTTACTAGAATAACTGGAGAATTTACTTGAATAACCAAGGCTTCCTAGCAGTGGAACTCACTGCTTCATCTAGAGTAAAAAAAAGTTTTTAAATGTCAAAGCAAATGAATGGAAAAAGCAAAATTTTACATCATCAAAATAATTAATTTTCTGGATTATGTAAATAAATGTCCGAAACAATGCAGAAGCTCCTCCATCTAAGAAAAAATTCAAATACATTCTCTTAGCTACTTTGAAATACAGCTCACATATCATTGGATCAGAGAGAATTAAAAAAGCTATTTTATCAATATTACTACTACTATCTATCTATCTATCTATCTATCTATCTATCTATCTATCTATCTATCTATCTATCTATCTATCTATCTAAAATGTATCTCACATATCATATGATACTATATGGCATTATATTAAATATATCTCATATATTACACGATGAATTTCATTCCCAGTGCATCCCTAAGTAACACACATAAAGCAAAGGTAAAAGGATATAGTTTCATATTCAGTGACATGAGCAACTCACTGCTATAGTGGATGAAGACAAAAGCAAATCCATTGGTTATATAGGAAAGACACTGAGAAAAAACCAGAATTATTTACATGAAGGATAGATAGAGATACAGACTTTGGATTTGAGGTTTACAGGCACTTCAGATCAGTTTTCTGCCTTCAGATTTAGGAAATAAGGTCAGAACTGTGCACATACAGATGAGGAAATATACACATAGTCATGAACCTGAAGGTACTAAGGAGTTAATATGGATCAAAGTAAAACAAAATTCTCAAGTTATTTACTCACTCCATGTTCATTTATATCCCACAGGATAAATTATGACCTGTCTTTGTACTTTCCTAGGTAGTCCATGGTATAGACTGTTAAAAGCCAGCAAAATCAACAAAATGAATGCTCCATCTTAGAAAGTATTCAGCAAAACATCCAATAATTTTTAATAGGACCTAGTTCAATGAAGTGATAATTCATTTTTAAATTCAGTGTAATCACTGATTATGCAGGTTAATGCAACACTGTTTGCTTCTATCAATTTGGATAAAAAATTACTATTTCATAAGAACCTTCCTTTGCATAGTCCCTTTTAGAGACAGCTGTCAGAAGATCTATACACTGTTTGTTGTCATTCATTCCAAAGAGGCTCACTAAGAGCTGGTAAGGAAAGGATCTAGTCTAGCTTAGGGAACTAGGAATGAAAAAAACAAACCCAAGACTACCAGAAGATTCAAATTACAATTGCACTCAGTACGTGAACTTTCTTAGTAGGAAAGAAGTTTCAGATGCAGATTTATTTAGAGAAGAATACAGACATTTCTTTCAAATGACTATGTTAATTTATGAGCTGCAGTGAATTCTGCTGAAATGAACGGGGCAAACTCAGTATTGTAAACTAGGGTCATAAGTATATTTTCCTTGTATGTTACAGAGCTCTGGGTATCTTGTGATCATAGTTACACAATAACTCTAGTACACAAGAAACAAAGCCTTGTTATATTACAAAACATCAACACACCTCAAACAATTGAATTAGACTCAATAGGTATAATAATTAATACGTGCAAAAAGAAGAACAAAAGATCAAAACAACTTAATTAAATGCCAGACTTCACAAGCATATCCTCACCTCTGATACATGGACTTAAAAGCATGTAGGCAAGACTCACAGTAGGAACCATTCTTTGGTTTAATTAATTACTGAAGAAAATATAGGATCATTTAATGGAAATGCAGAAGTTCATAACAACCCCCAAGATGCAAAATAAGAAGTGCTTTGATCTTGAATTTGATAGCTGCTTAAAACTTCCAAGACTAATTCCTAAAGACAAATTTAAAAAAAAAAAAAAAAAAAAAATCACATTTGGAGTAATTTAAGCAAAAATGACCATGCTATAAAATTCTCAAAAAGTACAAAAATAGTTTCAAATTAATTTTAAACTGGGAAATTATCTCAGATGTGAGCTGTAAAAATTAGAGCACTGTGGCAAGTCCCAATTCACACAGTCAGGTCCTTACATGGCAGAAAATGCAAGGTTGCTTTTTCTTGGCACACTTTTGGGATAATATTTTCTAAATGTTTTCACTTGGAACTCTTTTTAAAAATATCAGGCACAAATATACATTTCTTTAAAACATTAACAGGGTTTTTTAGAGCTGTGAATTAATTTCTTACATGTGTGAAAGATTAATGAAAGGATTTTAGGCCAGTCAGGTACAGAAAGACATAGCCAAAACTCCTGCTGAATTCCTGTCAATGGACCTCCACAAGCCAAACCTTGGCTTCTTCAGTGAGGACACATGCAGATACACAGAAATCTAAAATATCTGTTGGACTAAACCCAAGATCAGCTGGAATTCCAATTCACAAAAAATTGGCACATTTCCAGTCTCTTAATTAGTTGTTATATACCCTTAGCACTTTGAAGATTCTTCATGTGAAAACCAAAAACTTATAATCCTACCGTATATCTCTCATTACAAAGAACACCCCAACACCCCAAAAAAAAAAACTTTAAACTCAGGTAGAGTTCAGAAATAGAACTGTAAGGGATCTAGACCCAAATTTAGAGAAATGTCTTTCCATTGTATTAGATTATATGAAGGATATTTGAGATAACTAACCTCAGGACATGCAGTTAATTAAGAACCGAGCTGGAACAAAGCTCACGGCTTTCAAATCGGAAGCTAATGTGTTGCCAGCTGGAATGTACGGCCCCCCCATGGTAAGGATGAAAATACATGTTTGCAAACTGTGTTCCTCCATGTTTTCTACGCTCTGGAGAAACCCAGAACTGTAAAAGATACGGAGCAATAAATCTTAATTAGTGCACAGTTACAGAGAAAGATTTTTTTTTTCTTCATTGGTTTTTCCCTCCATAAAAAGACTAAAGAACTCCTTCCAGTGAAGGAAAAAGGGAAAAATGAGGATGGAATACCACTTATTCGGGCAAGAATAGGTGCAAATTTTTAGAATTTTTAAACTAAATTTGGCAGGAAGATTAAATGGAGTTGTTAAAGATCATTAACTGCACTCAAATTTTATGAAAACAGCCAGGCCAAGCAGTAAAGGACCATCTATAAAAGTTACAGCATGGCCACAAGTGACACTAGATGGAAGAAAGCATTATAGTAGCTCATTACTGAGCAACACTTCACCTCAGTCTTACATTTTTGCAAATCTGAGTGTCAAACAAACAGAAAAGAGAAATCCGTAGAAAATGACAGTCAATTTATCCTGGGCTTTATGGGACTATTTGCCATTTCACTGTAAGAACAGACTGACTAACACATTTTTTTAGTATCTAGGAAAATACGTGGTGGTCACTGTGGTGTAGAGCCTGGTGCTAAGAACGCGGGTTGTGGGTTTGATCCCCATAAGGGATGTTCACTCCAGAGTTTGACATGATGACCCTTGTGAATCCCTTCCAACTCAGAATATTCTGTAACTTCTGTAATTAGTGCACTGAGAGCTCACAGCTCACACTACAGAGATGTCCTGGAGGACATAATGTCAGTGCATTAGCTGCCTCTTGAAAATTGTCTCCTATATTCTCCAATATTTTGTATTCTTATAAAAATATTCTAATATACTTTCCACGAACAGAGAATCTAATTACCATAAAGAACCTGTTTCTTGGTACACAAATATCTTTGAACATAAAATATTTATATTATTACCTAATTAACTAAGGAACTCTTTTTCCAGTTTTCTTTACAAATTCAACAATCAAGTTTAGAAAAATTTAGGAGATAACTTGGTGATTGATGTTTGTTTGCAATAGAAACTTAAGCAAAGACATTCGGTGTGGTTTAGATCAATTTCAAACAAATATATTACTGATGATTGAAGAAAAGCTCTACCTCATAAACTTAATTAAATGATAAATTCAGAGAAATATGTCAATAAAGAACAGACATTTAGGGTTTGAAGAACTACAGCACCATTGCACATATGCTAGCAGACTGTGTGCTCATAAGATGAGATGTAACCGATATACCAGGTTACATTCATGAAGGAATGCCTTTCTTAATCCCTGGAAATGGTCCCTTACTGTGCCAGGAAACAAAAAGAGATCAAGGACATCTACAATTGCTAAATGTACCTCCCTCTGAAATGAGATGCTAATTCCACATTTACCCATTTTCACCTTAGACCTGCTAAACTACTAAACTGCTAAAGATAAGAAGGAATGATAAAGGCATGAAAAACAACTGAAACAACCATTGTGTCTGCAAGTCAGTTTCAGCATTACTGGTGAGAGACTATTGGTAAAAGATGTCCTAAGAGATTAAATGAAACATATTTTTTTTATAATCAACAAATAGGATTTTGAGAATACTACTACTCAAAGTAGTAAAAAATTACTCCAAATGCATATTATACCATCTATTGTGCAGTCTGAAAAGAATATAAATTTTAATGAATAAAGAAATTTATTTTTAATTTACCATCTACAGTCTTCATTAATATGTCTATTCGAAACACTCTTTATAGAGAAGCCTACCAAGCAAAATCCACTGATATCCATCCCATTATTTAAATTAAACATCTTAAAATCTGTTAGGTCAAGTCACTTGCATTTCTGCATTTACTAACTCTTAGCTAATCCAAAACACCAGTAAGGATTTACCAATCTTAAAACTGAATTCCTCTGTCTATCTCTAAACCATTGCAGTTATCTGTTACAGAATAGATTAGGAATAATAGGATTCCTGGTTCTCTAGACCTTAACTATTTAGTAATTTAGAGATAAAACCAATTAGTATTCGGTCCTTTTTGCATCTCATTTTAATTGGTATTATATTGAATATTCTTATTCTTCACACCACTAGTGAAGAATAGTGGGTAGCTCCACTAGTAGGATTCTAATATTTCTATGTCTTTTGTACCTTCTATGTGAAATTATTCCAGTAAGGGTAATAAGACCTCTTAGACATTTTTTCCATTTACTAGTTGGCTAACAGAGTAAGACTAATATTTAATGTTATTAATAATTCTCAAGTCAGGAGTTTAGGATTAAATAAGGGATACAAAAGATTGCTAAATTTAAAACACTGTTTAATTTTGGTAGAGGTATGCAAATCAAAAACTGGTACAACACCTGGGAGAAAACTGTTTAAACATGCTTGAATTTCTCTTTAGTTCTGTTTAACCCTCAGGTTTTTCTTTCCTGATAAACATTTGCCCTAATGCCTGCTGTGCAAAGAACAACAAGATAATCACCAAAGCTCCCCACACTGTATCAGTGACTTCCTCAGTCATTATCTTACACCTACCACAAGTAGCATGAAAGGTATGATTTCTACCTCTCCCAACAGGGATCCAGTGCAAAGTGTTCAGCATGGTGTCTCACAGGGAGAAAACAAGGCCTAGGAGCTACATCGGTACCCATCTAAATTCAAACTCCAGCCCTCAAAACCAGAAGAAAAATATTCCCCGGGCTGTTGAGTTCATTTCCTGTTCTCAAGTAAAATTGTAGCCATATGGTCTCTTTTTTGTTACTTTGTTGATGAGCCCATCCACTTCTCCGGTAATGACACCTGTCAAGAGGAAAACAAACTGATAAAAAGTTGACTAAGAGGGAAATCCAATTCCAAGAATGACGATGAAGTGTAGAGCATATGTTAAAACATTATAGCTTTATGTAGCACCACAAAATATATTATTCTTTTAATACATTAAAAGCATTCCTTTCTTGACAAAAACTTTAATCTTAGGGTTGTCAGGACAGTTTTTTCTTAGCTTTTACAGCCATACAACCCATTACTTGTGTGCTNATATATATATATATACACTTATAAAGACAGACAACATGGGTAAAAGAATGATTAATTAATCTCTTCGTTGCCCTCAGTACTTGCAAATCCAAATTTTCAGGGAAAAATATGGCTGTGTTCTACAATTTCATAAATAAATATATATGATGCTTAGAAAATACCGGATAGTTGCTCTTCTGCCATTGTCAGAGGAGCATAGAAGGTGGTTGTAAATACTAGTTTATAGCAATACATATGCACCTATGGTGGCTGCATGCACTTTCTTTTGGCTCAGAATATAAAGCTACTATCAGTTTTCAGACAGCAAAACTTGCAACAACATTTGCAATTAGCAAGTGTGTCAGATCTATTCAGCATTTGCTGAAGGTAAAGAAAGAGGTGTAGAACGTCATATATAATTGAAAACTAAAGACTAAGTAAACATAAATTAGAGTTCAGTGGGACTAGATTATATCTATGACATTTTCTCCAATTGTTTCTGTCTCCCCTGTAATTCTTTGTTGGAGATCTGAGAGTATAAACTTCAAAAGTCTTATGGGGACAAAGCTCAAGGGGTGAGGGAGAGAAAAACAGCCTAGATAAAAGGTCAAAAGTTGTGGAAAAGGACTTAAAGTAGAATCCAAACACAAGTACCATGTGTGAAAAGTTCCTAGGCAGATTTCCATTGAAATTATCATTGACACAGGTTTTTGAAAAGAAATGCAGACATGCACCTGTGCATAGAAACAGACAAGACAATAAACCAGTGTGAGAGTAAACACCACTGACACAAGACAGTGAATCACCATGAATAACAAAATAAAGAGTCCAATTCATAACACCAATATTTCAATTAAAATAACACACCATATATGTATACGAAAAAATATAAATACATGTGCAAAATCCTATAATTAGCTTATCATTTGATTGTATGTGCTACAAATAATTTTGTTCAGAAAAGGCAAATAATGTCTACATGCATTTTTTCCTCAAAATGAAATTGGTTTTCTTTTCAGGCAGAATACTTTCCAAATTGACATATATATCTACTTAAAGAATACCTTTCCTTGTGTACAATGATTTTTTTTTTTGGTATTTTTGCATGAAAAACCTCAGTCTATACATGCAGCATTGTGAAAACACATCAGAAAATTTAATTAAACTATTAAACCTGTAAACTATTAGACTTGAACTGAAAGTTTCCACATTCCACAAATATAAGAAATCTTATACTACCATTAAGAAAATATAACTAAAAAGAGTTACAGAACACAGTTTCATAGCCACATGAAATAATATTTTTCCAAGTCTAACACATAATCAGAAACTAGCCCATAAAAATCACATGTACTTGTTAAGAGAAACAAATAGCCATGACTCTAAAAGAGGACAAATAATTTCATTTCATTAGTTACACTATGTAGGGCCTTAATTAAGCAATAATTTACACACATGTTTATGCACATAACCTACCTCATGGATAAATCTCACACATGTAGTTCAAGACAGATTAGCTGTTATAGGATCAGGTCCTAAATAAGTGCCTGCTCAGATGATTGGGAAGCTGTTCCTGAGATTACCCATCCTCAATGCTGGCTAAGATCTAACTGAGTAATCCAACTGAGTGTATTTGAATTTGATTACTTGTGGAATTACCTAGCTCAGTTCACAAACTAGTTCTATAAAATGCTAAGTCACTATTTCCTTTTACAAACACGTCTATCCTGCCATGCCATTGTCACCTGAAAACGGATGAGAAGCATCAATTCAAAGCATTAAGGGCAATATAAGAAAAATGGTGCATCTTAATGATAGGCAATATTAATTATGCCCTGTGAATGTACACTACAGCTCGATGGCCACTGCAGGAAAGAATTATTTGTGACAACTTATTCTGGTTTTGTGAGCCAAGTTGTACTTGTCCTATTGAGTCCATCTAAACATTCATATGAACTGTGAGAGGAATTTTATACTTGAAAATGTGCATGAGGCTCTCTGACACCAATGGTGGCTGGAATAGAATGGCTGCCTGCACGGTTATAGTGCGGCATGTGAGCTAAATAAGAGGATGGAATTCTGGGGGAGGCAGTCCATGTGGGGCAGTTTGAAGACCAGCACTCTTCTACTGCTTGCATTTATTAGTTGCTTCATCATATTCATATTGCATTTTTCTGCTAAAACAGGTGCAATCAAAGAGAAAGTGCACTGCATGACACACCAGTGATCAGTCACACACCACACACAGTGCAATGCACATATAACCCACAGGCTGTTTTCAAAAGACCTGCTGAAAACAAACAGACAGGAAGAAGTCAAACACCGTTTGCAGGAATTCCTTATGGAAAACATGAACACTGTCTCCCAGCATACATGTGGTGATGATAGGGAAGAATGTTTGGTTAGCTCTTCAGTGTGCTGATGATGACTCACAGAATTATACTACACTCCTCTGTTGCAGAGAGTGATAAGATTCAGGCCATGCAGGGATGAATTAATCTGGCTCGCCACCTTTTAACAGAAAGTGTGCGTAATTTAATAGAATTATATCCACTTGGGGTTTGCCATGAACAGATGAAAAGGTGAGGGCCAAGACTGGCAAAGTCTCTTCAGTCTAATCCGATATTCCTACATTCCTGATGTTTGGAAATGGTGTTTTCAAACCTGAATTAACCTAGTTTCAATTCATGAAATCTTTCATACAAAATTCACGACTGTTTCTCTGCAGCATTAAGAAGATGAAAACTCCAGTCAATTCAGAAGGCCAGTTTCAGGAGGCCAGTTTCCATTTAAGCCATCTGGGGCTAACAAGCTTTCACTAGGTAAAAGAGTGAGGAAGGCAACCTAGAGCCTTAGTGGGGAAGTCTTGAGATAAAAAGCCGATACAACAATCTATTTTGTGAATGAGAATTAAAAAAAGAAAAGGAAAAGGAACCTAAAATCTTAAGCTGTTCCCAAAAGAAAAAGCATTTTAAGTTAATAGCCACGGTGAAAAAGAAAATCCCATATGGAATGAATAATTTCCCTAACACGTCTTTTTTAATTTGGAATAAGATTTGTGATAACAATGTTAATGCTGGGGATTTTAAGTGACAGAATAATATTCTAACTCATTCCTTTAAAGTCTCAAAAAAAAAGCTCTCACAAAAGCTCCTTTGTTAGGCCGAGTTTAGGCCACCTTAAAGCTCCTTTCAATCAAAGTACAGCTTCTCATTAAGGGAAAAATGATTATTAACATCCTCATTTTGCTTCCTCATGTGAATTATTTGCATTCAAAAATGTGCATGGCATTAGTTTCAGGGTAAATGCAAATATGACAGCGGGATTTCTCACCAAGCTCCTTTTTATTATTAGCTCTTTTTATGCCCTCCATTTATTATTCCCTCATCATTTTTCACAATTTATTAAAATGTTACATTTCCTAAAATAATAATATTTTCCTTCATTTGGTAATTGTCTCAGTCCAGTCTACAAAAGTCTCCATCACTGTGCTTTCAGTCTATAATTTGGAATAGTTTATGATAATTGTTCATCACTGCCTGAGGGAGCCTTGGGCATTAGCTATCACAGTTACAGAATCCCTACTCTCCCACTGAGTGTGTGATTATTTCAGGTGAAGTTCATGTGCAGGGGGATAGGGCAGGGGCACTAGCAAAGCTTATGTTGTGACTGCCCATGATAGACTCTCAGCTGGTGGTCTGAAGATAAATTGAGATATTTTTCAGTTTTTTAAGCTTCAGCTGTCCCATGTGTGCTGGCAACAATGAGGCCGGCTCTGAAACATATTTTGAGGTTCTTTTAAAAACAACACCAAAACAAAGCAAATAAACTATTACTCTGACTCATCTTCCTGACATTTTAAAAGAAATGATCCTGGATGCTGAAGATTAGTCAAAACACAGTGTGTTCAGTTAGAACAAAATCAAGTTACGAGTGGCATACTCCCTGCCAAGGTTGTATTTGATAAACTGATTACAATTACTTCTTTTCTTCCCTGGTCATATTAAACAAATGAAAATAGATCTGACTAATAAAAGCAAACTAATAAAATCATTTGATCATCCTGATTCACCGCACTTCATCGTGCCAAGCTTCCCTGTTGACTCTCAAATTGTTATTGTCAGATTCTCGAGCATTTATTACACTCCGGATGACTTATGTGTCCCTTTTTCCTGTTCACTGTGTTGATGTCCATCATTGCACCATCGCCACCATTTAATTGCAGCAAAGCTGAGTAAAGACCACTCTAATACCACTCAGTGACTATGAAATAATGTTGTTTCAGAGAAATATAGTCTGCAATAAAATCATCTACCATGATCTGTATTGACAGGAACACAGATAGCAAATTCAGAGATGTGCCTAAATACATTTAGAAAGAATTCATAGTTGATATAATTTTTAACTTTCTTCCAGAGGAGGCCCTGAGATTTATCATAATATCATTTACCAGTATATAATTGAAACATTGCTACTGAATTTGACCTACTGATGTTGAAAATTACGGAGAGAAGTAGAACCAATAAAGCAGTTACTGGCAAGATGTATGCTAAAAGCAGATCATATCCTATTTATATCTTTCCTATGCCTTATTCCATCTTATTTGCACCTAGGTATGTGCCCATTTTGTACTCATGAGTGTCAGTATGAATAATCTATGCAATTGTGAGTTCAAGTAGTGCAACTTACTGCCTTGGATTTTGTTCCTTTTCTTAAAGTGGTCTCTGAGTTATGGGGGATTAGTTCTCTGCAGTGTTCTGTGGAGAAACTTAGGTTACCTCAGGGAGCATTACGGTATGGGACCACAAAAAGCGAGAAGTGCAGAAAAAGGCAGGAACATTTGACTGTGACCCACCTAGCCAAATTAAAAGCAGTATAAATGAACTACAAAAACGAGCCATGTGAAATCAAGACAGACATGAATTGTGGGGGAGGAATATGGAGAATGGGTGTGGCAGTGAATTCAAGAGATTGCAGAATAAAATCCTTGCTCATCAATTTGTTAACAAAGCTGTTAAGTATTATCGCGTGCATTTCTAGCATTCGTAACAGCCAATAAGGAATCCCACACTGAAGTACTCTTTTGAACTTAAGAAATTCAAACAAGTGTGTTTTTTCATAATTTTTTCTCTTTTTTTTCCTCATTCTGATATAAAGATATGCAGCACTTACCATTACTATATGTCTTTAAAGATATAGTTGGCTCAGCTACATTTCTCTCATTCTTTAATCATAGATAATTAAATCAGTAACTTACAAGATATTGGCTGTACAGAGCTTATTCCTTGTTCTTTTCAGCAGGTCCTTCAGAGCACTGAGCCTTTCATTTGGGGAAGTAGTACAGCTTATTAAAATAAATTCATTTTAATACCATCTAATTTTGCAATAATCAGTTAATTATGGACTCCTGTTTAGTTTTCAGTCCATGATGAAGGTATAAAATCATCACCTGACAATCAGAGGACTGCATTTCTATGATTTAATCCATAGTGTAGTACTCAGACTACATATTCTTTCAGGAATATAAGGAAAGGAGCACAGTTTGCAGCACAAAGCTGTACTGACTATAATTTTTGCCAGTCATCTCTGCTTCCACTTTCTTCATCAGATGGACAATAAAATAACACCTACAGTACAGAGAGTTCACAAACACAAAATCTGAACTCTTTTCAAATAGTAAGACGATGCCATTTTCAAATAATTGTTGAAGGACCAGTTAGCATTTGCAATAGAAACTCTGTTTGGAGAGGAATTCCATATATTTGATATTTTCTCTTAAAGGTAAAACCCACAGAAATGAAACAATGCTTCCAAAATACTTTCAGAGTTTTCTTACTTGGAGAGTGGTGGTTTTCCATCTTGGAACCTGATCTTTCTGTTATATGTAACTCTTCTCCCTCCTAGAGACAGCAAAGACTTGATTCAGAGTTGAATGTTTTACATGTCAGAATGGTCACTCTAAGGAATTATAGTCTGTTCTGTGCTTCTGTTCTGCAAAGCAAAATGCCTCACATTTTTGTTAAGGAATCAAGAAAACTTCAACTGTGCCAGTCTCTGTGTTATAGATTTCTCTTCGTTTTCCTCTCAGTATTTCAATTAGCTGTTCCAAAGTCTGTCAGAATGGGGCAATAATCTCTGTTTGTATTTAGGATACATCTAGATCACCATACCCTAGGAGAAAGAGGTCAAGGTTCACTCGTCTGCCACAAGGACAAGGTACAGACTGCAGTTGACAGAAGATCGACTTACATCACATACAGCCTATTATTCTTTAGACTTAGGAGACCAAATCCTGATCTACACATCTATTGGCTTTTGGCTGAATAAATATGTTTCCCCTGCACCAAATTTATAGACATATGAAATCTTGCACAGCTCCAGGCAGAAATAGCAGCATGAACACTGACTCAGCTTTGCTGAGGTCATAGTCTTTACAGAGCCAGTAGAAAGGACTGGCTATTAATTTTCCCTGGTATGACTTCACTTTACTCGTTATGCACAAAAGTGTTGTTCCAGACTAGTAGGCTGTAGCTGTAGGCTGGGGAGAATGGATTTTTGCCAAAAAAATCCAAAGAGTTATAAAAATTCTTGTTCACATTGTGTAACGGGATAATCTATGTTTTGGAGTGTAGCAGAGACAGATATCAAGAGTGGACATAAAAGTGTGGCAAGAGGTAAAGCTGAACTTGGGTCACATTTGAGCCACCTACATTCTAAGTAAGTAAAAAGGGATATTTTCCAATTTGTGAGAATTACCTGTGTGTAACTGAAATAAAACTGTGGCTGCTCTAGGCACCACATTCCCTCTTCAGTCCCCACATGCCTAGACATTTTTCTTGTACCTTCTAAAGCTTTTCTCTGGTACCAAAAAAACGCCGTATCACTACACAAGTCCCAGCATCATAATCTGTTTTGCCAAAGGAAGTAGCAGAGTGCTGAAACATCCAGTAAGGAACAGACCTCATCTGTGAGGCTCAGAGAAACTGTGGCTGCTCCATATTTTGCAGCATGGTTTTATTTGGGGAACAAGGGCTTCTTCTCACTTTTTCAGGCGGTGAAGCATTCTGGGAAATAATCTATATGGAACAGTGGAGGTGTTTTTTTTCAGAGGAGAGCTATTAAGGCAAGTTACATAGTGTGTGAAACTGTGCTCAGCTGAACCAAATTTATCAGGCTATTATTGCCTGTAGGCCAAAATATGGAAAAAAAATAACAAGATACAGTCCATTTTTGGTTTGCAAAGATGAGATTAAGGATTTTCAAAGTTTCTGCATCATGCTGGGCAAATTGAACCCTGAAGCTTTGTCTTGACATTCTCTTACACAAAAGCATTTATTTCAGCTTTCATATTAATGCCTTTATCAGATGAAACTACTACTTAGTCATATTTATATTAATTTAAGTAGCCAGCTTAGTGACTCAGCTTTCTAGGAGGCTATCGTCTGCTTTCTTTCCTTTAAAAAATGGAAGCAATTATTTGTGCTTATGAGACCAACGGGAACAGTAATGCGCTAAAGACAAAAATGTATGAAATTATCCATAAGAAACTTACAGAGAAGCTACAACTGCAGAGAGTGTTCCCACTTACTACCCATGCACTGACCTCCTTGAATTACTTACTTGAGTGAATGACACAGCAGAGAGACAATCTAAAATACCCATTTGGCTACCACCATACTGAAAGTGTCAGCTGAGCTCATTTGTCAAGGAATTCTGTTCATATGGATCAATTGCTAAAAACCTCAGTACAACAGCAAGCAAACATTAATTCAATGACAGCATCTATATTTATAAAGACATAGATTTGCTTGAGTCCTTGCAGCACGATCCCTTAACTTAAGACTTAGAAATCTCCATTACACTCAGAAAATATAGCTTAAAATGTAGAAAAATTCCAGTCTTAACTGGAAAAGATGGTGTCAGGGACAGGTTTTTTCCTAGTTTTCACATAAACCTGTTAAAACCAGAATTTAATTACATAAATTAGTTGACTATTGTACAAATGTTATTTGACATTAAAACAAATCCAGATATCTAATACAATGAGATGGTAAAAAATACAGATACACTATATATTAGTTTTCAAAATCCTGACCTGACTTGCAGAAGTGAAAGCACAGTATATTAAGGGGAGAAAGCTGTGACTGATTTGAATGAGAACTCCTGGTCTTCTCAGAGCTGCTGCTGCGCCGCCTTTCTTTACTAGTTATACTATTTGTATGTTCATTAATTCATTCAGCAAACATCTTTTGCACTTAGTAAAAATGAAAGGTAAGGATCATTTGAATGTAGGTGGAAGGGTATTTTTTTAGAAAAGCGCAAATTCAGTAGAACAGTTGTTCCAGCACTTACTAAAACTTTTCAAAATGATAATTCATCTCTTGTCCCTAATTACTGAACCTCACTTCTCATATCCTGACAGTTAAACCTGTTTAAAATTCTTGGAGGGACTGAAGAGAAATGACGTATCCAGCCCACAGCACCTTCCGCCACATCTCTGACAACATTCAGCTCAAGGCACTCTGACCTCGCAGTTGATTATCTGTGCCTTGACAATGCTGCCTAAAAAAAAATGCCAGAAAATTAGCACTTCTGAATGCCTGTTTTGCATTCTTCAAGTACATTATTAGAATTCTTTTGTCAAGAGAAGCATGCTACATCATTGTATTCATAATAAATGCTCTTTGATTTGTATGACTTTGTGTTTGTAATAGACCCAAACAAAGATCTCATTTGTTCTGCTGGCAAAAGCTAATCTGTACAAGAATTTTTTTTTATTATTTTCTGCAGAAACTGCCTTTCTGAGCCTAGAGATTGGGTTAGCTAAAAGCTTCACATTCATTATCTTTAAGGTACCATGTTAATGAAAGGATTTTAATCATTGACATTGCTATGTGAATTATTATTACACAAACCCCTGCTGTTGAGTAAGACAAAATTAACCCAGTGTAAGGGGCATTAAAAAAATCACAGCTAATTAGTAAGCTAACAGGAACAAAGAGAATGTATAACGAAGACATTGAGAGGAAGACACGTAAAATCTGTAGCTTCCATTCTAACGTTGATCTTTTTGTATGGAAATCTTTTTTCTGTCTGATTTGTTCCATTAGACTTGAGCATTTTTATGTTTTGCAATTAGTTTTTTAAGCCACAATGTCTCACATCTCTCAAACTGTGGAAATCCAAAAGCTCATAATAGAAAATGGAAGATATTTAAAAATGCTTTTAAATTATTTCCCTAGCGATCTATATGAGAAACATAAAGTAATTCTCTGGATTATTCTAGGAAATTATTTCCATATTCTCTGCTGTTCTCCATGAATTGCAGAATACTGTAACTAATCTAGCCAGGTTCCACTGGAATAAGCCCTTCATTTTAATGGATTGATACTGTTGTCCAGGTTGCAATTCCATACGGAGCAGATAAATGAAACTATAGGTTTAAATCACTGCAAGGCTTCCCTTCCACACTTCTAGTCACGCTGGTTTCCAATGGGCATCACATCATTGTGCTGATGTAAGAGTCAAGGATAAGACAATCAAATCACAGAGAAGTATTCATGCTGGGTGCCATTTGCTTATAATTGCTCTTTGTAAGTTATGGTTTCAGATAAAGCTCCCAAAATGGAATGAAGAGAAAATAATAATTAAGTCTGTTTCTCTTTCTGAGCCTGACAAAGGCTTTAAATATTTTTTAACGTGTTTGTCCTTCTGTTCACCATTCCAAGCATCTCCCCCCTCCCGTCTCTCTTTTGTTCATCAGCCTTTTCTGCCTGATAATTAAGACTCAAAATATTTGCTGCAGTTGTTTTTTCCTGAGACATCATTTGGTTTGTGTTTTAAATGTGGAACAACAATCATCTAGTTCTCTTGTGTGCCAGTAATTTAGTATTTCAATAATCTGCAATTGTTGAAAGGTTTAAAACAAATCAACACTTCTAGCAATTTCCTTTTTGTTGTGGGGAAAAAATACGTGAACATAACATTTACAGCATATACTCTTCTGTTTTCCTTTTTTTCCCCTCCTTTTTTATTTTGCGATCTTTATGAGGGAATTAAAACACAGGGCAATTGCTTAGCATAAAACAGAAGGCTCACTTCAATAAAAACATAACATTGGTGCACAGGGGCAGTTTTTACAACCAGTATCATTCCTTCAGCTCTGCTAGTGCTGAATAATTCCATTAACTCTTTCTCAAAATTCAAGTAAAATAAAAGAAAGATAGTATCCAATATATTCTGCAAGGGGTAGTACATTTATTTCTGTATGTAGACTTTATCATGGAAGATCTTGTAGTGTTTTAAAAATATTGGCTAATCATGCAAAACAACTGTAAGTCAAAATTGTGTTAGGTCTGCGACATACACAGTGGGTCCAGGAAGGGTAATGACAAAACTGGGAACTAGATGTTAAGCATCCCAGTTCACATTTTAAAGAGGAATGAAATTTATTTTATTTCCATAATCCTGGGCAGCGTTCCTCTCTCCAGATTATCAAATCTTTAGGGACGTGCCTGAGTCACTCTTTTGGGGAGATCTGCAGTTGTTAGTCAGGCCAGTTGTCTAAAATGGATTTAGATATTCAGTTTATATAGCACTGAAACTGTTTGCCAGTGACTGGCTTAGAGTCAAGCAAATCTGTGATAACTCACAGAAGAAAACCTACCCCACAGTCCTTACTCGCAGAGTATTTTTTTTTTCATTCAACATTGATACACAAGGGACAAAACACAGTTTTTCCTAATTACAAGTTTCCCTATAACACATGTTTCAAAGCGCAGAAAAGCAACACAGAAACGGTTCCTAAAAATGTATCAAAATCCACAAATGATTCAGCTGAAACCCTAGCAAGGACATTCAAGTTGCAGGCAGGAGAGAGACTGTAGACTTCTCTGGCTCCTTTAGAAATTGGAACCAATTCATTAGTCCAGTTGAGAAATGACTGGCAGTCACCAAAGACAGAATTCAGTCTCCCATGCTGTGGCCCTTCCCCGTGTGTGGCAGCTGGCTCTCTGGTCCTGGAAATGAGGAACCTTCCGGGGAGTGCAAGATAACAAAGCTGCTCATGAACATATGCTCTCCCTGCAGTCAAAGTTCCTATAATGCCATCCACTCTTCAGTTAAATTACAGCTTCTCTCTTTACAAAACAGTGCTATACAGATGTGGACAAAACTCCTTGGATAATCACAAATAATTCACAAGCTTCCTTCCAACTTTTAGACAATTCTGGCAAAGATTTCCTATGCCTTTTTCCTAGCCACCAAAGCGGTCCCCTTTCCCTCCTTGCGCTAAATCAATCAGCTTAATGCTGACCTGATGTGAATCCTGCAATGTGGAAAACTGCAGATAGTTTAAGCTGTAACAACTCATACATCATCCATATGCTGTATTTGACTAAGTATGAACTGAAAATAAAGAAATTCATGAAAGGAAAGGAGCTGAATTAATTCAGTTTCATATGCTATATATGATTATTTACTCAGATACTGATGTCAATGAAAACTGTATGCAAACAAAGAGCACATGATATAAAATAGAAATTTGTTACTTAGAGCAGAGAGGTTTCTTTTCTTCTGGATAAACATTATTCAAGCTAGCCATTAAAATCTGAAAATACAGAGAATCTGACAATACCCTTTTTGAAAAACTATTTAATATCATTAAAAATGTTTCTAGCTCTGTTTCTTCACAGAACTTATGTATATGCTTCCATATTAGCATGCGTTTAAGTTTGCTGCTGGATAGACTGAAATTCTACTTACCTTTTTTTTTTTTCTTACTATTTTAATGTTAAAACCCCCCACAATTTTACACCACTTCTTTATGTCTTATACAAATGATTTACAGAAGTTTTGAATTTTCATCTTTGCTCTGCTGTACTACAAAGCAGTTATCAGACCCCATTGTGAACACCTTGGAAAAACACAGCCTGGCTGACAAATTAGTAGTATTTGGTGCTAATATTACTAATTCCACTTTTGAAAAGGCTGCTCACTGGGGAAAAATGACATGTTCTCTAAGTCACAGGAGAAACTAGGGAGATAGTTAATGGGTGTTGGCTGTGCTGCACATATTGTGCACAATGCTGTTCACATTGCAGCTGACTGACTGCCAATAGACGTGGAAGCAATTGTCAACAAGATTTATTTTTACTTTCACATTTATACAGTTAGAGAGCAAAGGTTGAAAGAGTTTTGTGAAGTTCAGTCCTGACTTCTACCGAACCATAGCAACACACACTGATTACCACTAATGCATGTCACTGAAATAATTTTGCATCTTTGGAGGTCTTATAAGTCATTTTGTTGAAAGAGAATAATCCCCACAATGCTCAGTAATTTTCTTTCTGAGATCAATACCTGAGCTCTGACTTCAGTTCTAGCTCACAAACTAGCAATTTTTCAGTTTACAACTGGTCTTGGAAACATCAAACTTTCTTAACAAAATACTTAGGGCACACAAGGTAATTAAAAAGTAACCACTAGAGAGAAGCAGATTTTTTTTTTTACTTAAGATTATAGGTTGTAAGGAGGGAATGGGGGGAAGTAGGGAGAGGGCAGTGGGTATTCTTTGCACACTTGAGTTTAGCTCACCAGGATGAAAGACCACATCAAACTTGTTATATAAACTTATAAATTCTGCAGGCATGAATTTCAGTGAATGCTTTTTTTTCAGTTTCTGTTTTTAAAGAATGTTTTTAACCTAGCTTTACTAAGGCAAAACAGTTTGATTTACATATATTTTGAATACAAACATATTCTAACTTTAAAAGGATAGATTTATTTATCAAATGCTACAGAACTTAATCAGAAATCAAGACTCATTATCTCAGATTTTTGTGTCTATCCAGACAGAGCAAAAAGTTTGTGTACTTTGAACTACAAAAGTATTTTGAAGGCTCTTAGGATTGTCTTTCTTGAATCTCTGGTATGTTTGTTTCAGAGGAAAATCAACCCAGGTGAATTTGATTACATTTTTGCTGCAGAACATCCCTCAAGGTCTGGTATCTTCTTAACTAATAGCTTGAGACTAGGACACAAGAGACAGACTGACAAGAAAGAGCCAACTAATTCTTTCGAACAGTGTTTTCTGCAAAGCCACTCTAATGTGGAGGGAGAGTGTGGCTACAATTGGAAGTCTTACCCAGTGCTACTGGATGCTGCTGCAGTCTGTATCAAGATCTCTGAAAGCAAACAAGGTATTTAGGCCTATGCAAACACACGACAGCCAGAGAGCTGATAAAAGTCTCTGAGTTCATTTGTTTCCCTGTCAAAGAGGGTACAGATTATTGTAAACCAGCAAAATAAGAAACTATGTCTTGTCATCCAATTTCAGGTGGCATTTCCAGCACTGTTGGAGCTGTTCAGAGAATTATCTTGGTAGTGAAGGACATCTGGATAATGGACAGCACAAGACTGTCAAAATATGTAGAAAATAGAATAGGAAATATTTATGGCAATTCTGTGTTGGAGCTACTCTAAAGTGTCCTAACAACTATTAGAAAAACTGTCATTTCAGATAAGCAACCAGCTTATCTAAACATTATTTACAGGGCAATCACATTTTTTGCAGGAAGACAGCTGAAATTGTAATACCAATTAAAAAAAAAATAAAATTTACTACTCAGCGGAAAATCAAACCAGTTTCAAATAGCCTTCTGATAATTAGGCAAACATTGTTACAAGATACAATATGGGAAAGAGTCTGTAAAGATCCTTGTGAAAGTTATGTATTGCAACTTCAGTTGAATGTTCCAGACAATCAGATTTGGCTTAAAAGTGAAAGCATTTTATAACTATGCCTCTCTTTCTCTGTTTTAGGAGTTCCCCCATTTTCCAAATTATCTATTATTTTATATTGCTCATCATAAACTTCTATACTCATTTGGAAAATAATACATAAATAAAGCCACAAGATACTACTTCAGTCAAAGTTTTCTCTACCAAAGCTTAAAATCCTAACTTCTTTCAAGGCTTACATCACTTGTAGCTTCAATATATTTAAGTGTTCTTCTTCAAACAGGAAATGGTTAATTTTGAAAGAAAACATCTAAGGAGTCAAATCCTATCTCCCTTGAACATTACACTTTGAGCTAATGGGTAGAAACATAACAGTCTGAAAAATAAGCTAATTTGCTGGACCACTAAAGATAATTTATATGAGAAAAGATACAATTGAACAATTTACAAAGAGGTCAAGTAAGGCAACAAATGATTTAGAGGAGAAAAATAACTAGGCAGTCATACCACAAAAATATTTACCATGACTGTTTTCAGAGATAGTGTTACAGCTCTCTCCTCATGCTTATTTGCTAAAAGCAGTAACGGAAGAGCTGTTTTAATTACAAAGAATCAGTGTAGCACATACCACTATTTGGCAGTTGGATGGCATTAATGCTGAGTAATGCAGAAAGTTTCCAGAGATAACATCTTCATTAGCAGGACTATGATGTCCTACAGTGACTTACTTGTAGGTCCACTAGGCTGAAAACCAAGTGTTACAGATTAAACCTTCAAACATGACGAAAAATTTTATTGCAAGTTTGCTGAAAAAAAAGAGAAAAAATATTGAGGAATTATAAATAATCTGGTGACTGATGAAGACAGTGGACTGGTACCCTGTTTCCCTTTCTCACACGCACATATTTGAGGCACTCATCTGACATCAGCACCTTGCCCCCTGCTCATCTTCCCTGTGTCAGTAAAAACCTAGTACAGATAAATTAAGGTATTTTGGAGTATATCCCCGGGTTTCATCATCTCCTCAGTTACCAGCCATAGGACAGATTACAATTTCACAGATGCTAGGAGAGGAGATAATATAGCAAAGCAGTGGTGCCACTACAGATAAGGATAAGAGGGCACTTCTATTATAAACACCTATTTGCAATGGCTTATAACTTCAGGCTACAAATTTCTCTCAGGCTGAAAGTGGGCATATTTTGGCTCAGCTTGGTAATGGTTTTCCCTGTCCCTTCATACCATTTTGATTAGGTGCTTGTGATATGAGAATGCAAACAAATATATGTCTCTGGTCATTTCAAATTGCAATGAAATGCATTTCCTTCACGACAAAGCCTGGAGGACAGGATGTTCCTGTCGTGCTAACACCCATTTTACTGTCCATTTTCCCCCCACAAAGATAATGTTTAAAGTGACAAAATTTACATATTTTTTCCCAAAAGCATTCAGGACAGCTTAGGGATATGCTCCCTGCCAATCTGCTCCGAAGGACATGCTGTGTCCCTCCCAGTGACAGGAGTTCGCAGTGCTCACCAATGCCACGCAGTCCAGGCTGGTCTTTGCTGGGATGAAAGACTCCGTTGGTAGAACAGCATTTTTGGAACTTCAGCATATTGACTGAAACTTCCATATTCTGGAATGAGGAAAAAACAAATGTCAGTGTATGGCACACAACTCTCAATATTTTAATGAGGCATTTATTCTAATTGTCTAATTTATTTTGAATTACACCTTATTAAAATCCTGCATTTTTGTTATGATCTTTAACGAATGATGTAATGAAATCCCTAAACACAGTACTGTTTTGCTGTTTTTCCTGTGGCCTTTTCCTCTCATAAAATTTAGAATTTTTGTCAAAGATTATAATTTTTCATTGATTCTCCAAAACAATAAAGTACAGAGACCTGTATGCATGTTTCTCTATTTACCTGGCTCTGTTTGTAATAGTATCTATTTCACCAGCTATTTAAAGTAATAAATTACTGTAATAAACTTGTTGAAGGAGACAAATTTTGTATTACTTTTCCTTTGTATTTCTCATGTACCAAGATATGCTCTGAATTATTCTATCACAAGAAACGCATAACTGTTCTTTGCTTTTAATGAGCTGAGAGGATCTACATCTATCAAAGCACATTTTTAAAGAGTCAGATCCACAGTGGGAAGAGTATGTAGGGATGAATAAATGGGAACAAGAACAGGACGGGGAAAAAAAGGCATACCAACATTTGGTAAGGGAATATAAAAATTATTTGACATCAGTTATTTTTGATAGTTTTCAAAATTTATTTCTAATTACCCTTGTCAATTTAAATTTTTGGCAGCATATCTTGTGCACACTGTAACTCCTTCTTAGTTCTGGAACATGTGTGGTATGGACATTCTTCAGGGTACTGAGCTACAGTAAACCTGTTATGTACATTCCTGGGCCCAGACACATGATGGCATTATGATAAGCAAATCTCCCTACAGTCTGTGGGGCACTGTATTGATAATTATTTTAGACAGAAGACCTTCAGATGTGGCAGATATAGACAGCTGTATGAAGCACATGGAAAGAGATAACATACATACTCTGGTCACTCCAACTTGAAACACATGGCAGAACTGGAAAGAGGTTAAAGGCAAAAGCAAGTAAAAATGGATCTGTTGCTGTTTGAAAAAAAAAAGGGGGGGGACACACAATAAAAATTATAACAATAATGTCAGAGCAAGAAAATTAGGTATTTTTTAGGGAACATACCCAATAAAAAGCCACCCAATGAAATAGGAAAGCAATAATTTAAGTGTGTGCGTGCACTGTACTGTGAAAGTACATCAGGAACGACTGCAGTGCACCGGAGATACCCACACTGGCTTTAAACTACTGCGCCTGGGTACTGCCAGCACTCAGCTACGGCAGCACAGAGCTCAGCAGGAGCTAATTTACTCAGCTTCTCGGCAAAGTAAATTGGCTGAGCTGAGCTCAGTGCTGCCTCGGGTAGATTGTTACCAGTGTTTGAATTTACATCTAGCTCAGGTTTCTCTGCATTACACTGCAGGCACTTGAATGATTGCTGGGTAAACCTACCCAAAGATTGTAGAAAGACAGTTTTTAGGTAAATTGTACACCTATGGAACTCCCTCTAAAAATAGCATTACATTAATAATATAGCGCAGTAAGGCTCCTCCCAAAATACTAGATACATCAGCAGTAGGAACATCCATGATTACATTACAGAGAATGAAATAATTGCGAAGGCTATAAGGAAGAGACATTATTATGCTTCAGGGCATAAACCTCAGTTTAAAGCTCCCTATAAACTGCTTGTCTAGGTAAGGTTTGGCTGACAATCCTGTATGGTATATTTTATATTCTTAATTGGATATCCTGATTAAAAGTACCTTTCTTGTTCTTGTTGTAGAAGAATATTTTCAATATATATAAAAGCCATCATTATAAACACTATTTAAAAGACTGAGTCCTAAGTGGTGAAAGGAATAACTTTTTGTCAGCATGTACATATCAGCAAAATAAAAGAAACCAAAACAAACAATGCAAACCAAAATGTTCAAACTTAGGAATGTTTAGCATTTAGTTTCAAATCCAACTCACAAATGCAGGCATCTATCTCAAATGCTACTTTACTAGTGAATAGATTTGTCTGTTATGGTTATGTGAGGTGACTATATGGATACAGAAGTATTCCTTGAGGAGATGGATGCTATTTCCTCTTTGTAAGAAGGATTGGTTGAGATTCAGCAAGACTGCAAAAATAGTTTCAAGTTAGGAGTGGGCTGGTGATAATTGTAAGTGAGGGGGGGAAAAAACCCATATAATGCCAAATGATAGGGCAAAGTGCTAGTTACATTGGCAGAGTATCATTCTATCAGACTTTATAAATGAAGGGCAAATTAAATTAGGTTAAGTATATGGTTATTTAACAAGACTCAACCAAACATTTCTTTGCTGGATAGCAAATAACGCTTGTATTTAACCAAAGATTAACACATTCCAATTCTAATACCAATGCAGTTTGTTTTTATAGGATGATCTAAACAGCACTTTATGTTGACATTTCTATTGTGTATTTAATGAAAGCATATCAAATATGCATGGCAAATAAATACTGTGTTCCACATAAACCTTTCCTGTATACTCTTTTCTGCTTTGAAATATATTTGTTGTAATAAAAATACATATCCCTGCAATGTAACTAGATCCTATTTCATTGTTTTTCCAGACAAGAAACAGAAATCTGGACCATTATAAGCATGGCTGTACCACTGTTTTAAAACACAGCCCTGAGCAGTACCTCTGCGTCCTGCTAAGCAGTGAGTCTGCTGAGAAAGCATCCTTCTGACAGAACAGATTAAGACTATCGGAACCTCCTTAATCTACTGTCCATAGAGAACAGCGCTGTTCCATTACACATGATGCAACCAACAGAAATCAGATGAGGCAGAAGATTTTAACTACATTTTTCAGCCTGCATAGCTGAATGGACCTCTGTGCTCAGCTAGAGCAGAGGGACACCTCGTTTGTTAGCATCTGGTTAGTTCTAGGTACAGGGGGAGTATTCAATTTGTCCATTTAAACATATATTGTGAATTATACTCTATAATTAATAAATTAACATATATGTCTATTGCACATGTCTTTTGGATAATTGCAAATAAGTCTAAGAGAATCACTGCAATTTTCATTTTAAATTGTGTCATTTAATCTATTAATTTCTTATTTGGGTGCCCTGTCTAGTTTGAACACAGAGCAGGCAACTCTTTTTTCTGTGCAAGTATATGAACATAAAGGCATTAATTACTTTTTTAATAGAGTTTGTGTTTGTTTTGTTTTGTTTTGTTTTAAATTCACAAAGGCTTTCCAAACAATATTGGAGATTTATTGTTTTTTTAAGAAAACACAAACATTGTATTTGTTTGGTACCTTCAAGTCCAGAAACAACAAAAAACAGATTCCTTATCTCCATAGATTCTGAAAGGAATCCTTATTTCTACACACTTTCAGGTTCTGTTATTTTATAAAGAAGCTTTATTTCTAGTCTGCCTAGTAATTCACTATGGGATGTCTTTATATACCACTGACAGTAATACGGCTCATTTTGGGTGATTAACTTAACCCCCAGTATTGCAAGTGCCTTGCTACATTAGCATATATTTCAAGGAATAGTTGCAATGTGAGAAAATTGCCTGTAGGATTATTTGCAACTAGGAACCTGTGAAATGTAAAATAAAATTGAAGACTATAAAGTAAAACATCAAATATACCTGAAATATTAATAGCCAGTACTCCAAAAAGTAATTTAGAAGAATTGTGTTAGGGAGTGAAAATTACTAATTTAAAAACAGATAAGCTTGGCAAAATAAAGTCAGAAGTTTAGTATAAACAATAGAAAATATGAATTCATTGTATACACAATATGAAAAGAATGCAAGCAGCACTAGCAACTGTAGTAGCTGAAGATGGCTGGGACAGAAATGCCTGGCCAAGCAAGGAACTAGTCTATACAAACGAAAAAACAAAGTTTCATTACGTTGAATTTAGGCTACTAGAGAGAAAGAAAAACAAGGGCTCTTTAATCCATCTTGTTTTCTGTTATGTTTTCATTCTAATTGAATGCAGGCAGAATTTTTGTGGGCAGAAGGATTTTCTTTCTAATTAATGAATTTGGAGATGACAACCACTGTCACGCTGCACCAAATCATGTTTTCACCCGCTCTCCATGGGGCAAACCACGTTGGAAGTTTCAGTTGGGTTTCTGTGGAAGATTACAAGCTTCAAAGCTAGCATTGCAAAACCTGTTTCCCTTTTGATATGCACTTTTCCTTTTAATAAATTTCAGAACAAAGAAATAAACTCAGATGAATCATAAAGGCACAAAAAGTAGAAGAAAAAGTCTTTAGTCTTGAATGAGGCTCTGATTCTGCATGACACATGACAGAGTTTGGAGTTGGATTCATGTTTAATTTTCTTGCTGAACCACTGCCCCAGACATGTTCTGCCGTACTTATGCCACTTGCTGTTTGGAGCCCCAACACTGGGCCTAGAGCAGGACCAGGAGCAAAAAGCATGGGAGTCTTGGGGGCTGCTGCTGCCCAGGGCTGCCCAGCCTTGGCTTCCTCTTTGCTGGGGGTTACGCAGGCCAGAAGATATTTGAAGAATATTTGAAGAAGATATGAAATTCACAGCACATTCAAGACTGCTCCAAGTTGCACAGAACACCTGCAAGTGAAAGCAATGGGAGTCCTCTGACCTGGTCTGCTCCTGACTGTATGGGGTCACTCCAGGTCAAAGTCTAGGTAAGGAGCTGTGATTCACTGAAATCCACACTTGGCTTCTGAAAGTCTTTAAGGTAGGGCTGCCAGGGCTGTTCTGCAGAACTGCAGGGATGTCAGAGGTCTCCCATGATAAGGCATTAGTACATGTTCTACAGAAAACAACATACTTTTGGTTGAAAGGGATCTCACTTAATGAATAAAGTGGTCTTTTTAAATCTCTAAAAACTGTGTCTTTTTTTCTATTTCCGTAGACACAGTCTATAGTACAAGATGGTAAAAACTGGACTTGTTTGGGAAGTTCCGGTACTTGAAAAGAATTCTACCAGCTGGTTCAAAAAAAAAAAAAAAGTTTTCTGTATTGAATACTCCAGGCCGAATTCTGTAATTCTTGATACTGATTTTTTTAAACCTGTGATTAATATATTGCGAGACCCTATTAGCAATCATGCTCATTATAGACATGATACAGTGTGAACAAAAGGATTATAACAAGAGAGTTGATACTGCACTTCTAGCTTATATTCAAAAGTCAGGGAAGGAAGATCTTTCAAACTGACCTATTCATTCAGGTAGCAGATGAAAAAACAACACCAGCACCTATTTTCAGATGACTCACTCTAAATACCAACTGGAACACCATACCATTAAAAGAAAGGTGCTTTTTGTTCTTCTTTGAGCTATAAAAAGTAGAGAAATAAGGTAAAGGCACCTTACAGTGAATGATTCACTTTCCTATAATAATGCATAGAGCCTCTTCTCACTGTGCCATGCTGACAAGGCAGCAGAAATCACCTTTAAAATGACTTAACGGAATCACAGGGATTATCCTATGGATAACCTACTGCAAGGCTGTTGTATCTTCCCTTTCATTCCTTCTTCCACAAAAAGAAATCTTCCTAAAGAGCACTGAAGTTCATGATATTGATAAACTTGTGATCCCATCTGTATGGTTTCTTTGGATAACCCATTACCAGGAATCATTCAGAGCAGCATGAAGAGTCTAAATCAATGTAGGCTGGGTGGATTAGACCCACCTTTCACAACTGTTGCACTGAAGGCATTTTGACTTCAGTTACGGATATCACCATGAAATTACAGTGCTTCTGACCTGGACTTTGAACAAGGTTATTCTTCACTGTAAAAAAAGCTTGGCTGAGCCAGACTTAATAAATAGGTCTTGCTTACCCATTTCCCAAAATTCTTTCCCATCTGCCTGCTTTTACATATAATGAATGATCTGACCAAAAGTGTTTCTCCCAGTAAGAACAAATGAGTGACCATTATAAAGAAATCTGCAACAACTACACTGTCCAAACAGACATTCTAACAAAAGAACAGAAGAATAAAAATACCCAGAAATAATACTGTGGTTAAATGGGGACTAAATGACCACTGGTTGATTGATACTAATGTCACTACTGATTTCTAAAATCAGTTCCTGGATTCCTTACTCATCTGCTGTGAAATGGAAAGGAACTGCTAAGCCAATACTTTTTTTTTTTTTTTTTTAAGCTTTCCTTACTACCAGAACTTCAGAGAGAGAATTATGCGATCCACGATTCTGAAGCTGGTGGCCCCAGATGCCATGAGCAGGCACATGGAGGGCTTTGAGCAGCTGAATGTTTCAGAAATGCATCATTACTTTCACATTTTCTTTGGGTGTGGTGTTTTTTGTGAGCCTGCCTGGGCTAGAACACTCTCACCTGAGTTGGTGGCTTGACTGTTCCAAGCACTTGGCACCTGCATACCCACTAAACAGAGAGTTCTGAAAATTTACATCATCAGCTTTGAAAATATATGCAATACTTTTACATCACTTTTTCACCAGCTGGGTTAGCTGGCACAAAAAAGGCTTAAAACTTGGAAGGATTTTGTTTTATTTTCTGAGTACTTCCATTCTATTCAGGACCATGCAATTCTGTGACTGTAAGAAATCTTTGTTACTGAAGTACATGACACTTGTATAAGAATTTGTAGTCACTTGACTTTTGTGTGTGTGTGTTGATAACAGTACTATTTATTACAGAAGCCCAAAGTGTCTCTTTGAAAAGAAATTACCAAACATAATATTTCTCTTTGTAAAAATATAACCTGTAAAAAGATTATTTTCATGAATAGCAACACTTTGCTTCCATTTGTATATCTACTTGCAATTTATAAAGACACTTTTAGATAGATCTCATTTCTATGAGGATTTGATAAGACAACTCTGAGGAAATAATAAACAGATTCTATTTATAATGGACTTGTTAACTAGCATCAGAAAAGGCTTTTATGTGTGAGGTCTTTTTCTTTGAATCGATCTTCACTGGGATAAAACTTTTATCAGAGGATCCCATTCAGTCCATAAGTACACAGAGACTAGATTTTTGTTAGAACTCAGATAAAAGAAGAAAAATTCAATGTTTCTTTGGACAGTAGGTGATGGCAGTTCACTGAAATTGCTATTAAAAAATAAATTTTAAACGTAGAAAAAAATTCCTGTTTTCACAATTTCAAGGTTCTTGGGGAAATCTCATAATGCCACACCTACAATGCCAGACTGGTTTCTTATCTGGTAGTATTCACACCTAACCAGTTTATTAAGGAAGGAGGACCTGACCTAATTTCTTCATATTTCTCATTGTCCTTAATAAAGATTTTAGAATTTATACACTGAGGCCTGGTGAAGAGTCCAGGGGCTGATTTTCACAATTACAGGATACCCAAGCTTCCAGAAATAATAGCTTAACATGACTGAATGAGCAAATTGGTGATTTGCACATACAAATATTTAGATACTTAAGGAGGAGAGACTGCAGAAGTAACAGGCATGTTTCCAGTGCCTAATTCATGATGTTCGGTAGAAATGGACACAAGTTTTTACTCAGAATTGCAATGCCCCTGAGGAAGAGAGGCAATATGATACTACAATTGGCCAGTTTGACTCTGTTGCCCATTTCAACTCAAAATTTTCTTTGTTCACTTGAAGAGCCGATCTATCAAATCTGATTCCCACAAAATTAAGGACTATGAAAGGTCAGTCTTACTTTCTCATTGCATGCGGTACTTTGTCTTGTAGAGACCAGTGTAACTAGTTGAGATCAAAAATAAATTCATTCATCTGCTCAGAGACCTGGAGTAGGAGAGTGCAAGGCAGTGGGGAAGAAGAATCATCCTGGATTGCCAGGTCCTTTCCCACAGTAGGCAGCTGTGAGTAACTTTGAAAGTTTAAGGCACGAAGAAGCCTCCAGCATCAAAGGTTACTGCTTAAATCTTCCTGCACCATAGATCTGTTGCCATCTGATTTGACTGTCTGGGACAGACTCAAGAGAAAGTGCAGAAATAAATGACCCAAATATTTCCAGAACAGTTATCTCTAAAATATTACAAAGGTGTCATTCAGTGGCGTAAAAAGTGAAAAATAAAAGTTTAACTTTAAAGGCTCTTTTTTACTACTACAATTTGTTAAAGAAAATAAAAAGTAAAAAATGCTTTACCATTACTTTAATAGATACATCATGTTCCCCAGCATCAGAATTACAAAGGTATAATTTGTTGTATTTATAACCTCTATTCTCATATGCAGTGGAAATCTTACACATTTCCTTTAAAGAGATTTCATTTGGAATACTTACCTACCTTGCTATTTTGCTCTTATTTATTATCATTACATACTTTATTCTATTTCTTCTATGAAAATAAACGGCAAAAGACTAACTCATTAAACAGGATCGCATAAAACTCTCACATTTCTTGTGAAAAAAATGTTTATGCTAAGATTGGTACTGACAAGAACTTTTTTAATTGCTAGTAATGTATACACAAAGAATACGGTAGATTTTATCACTGATATTGCTGCTGAGACTATACTAATTTTCTCTGTATCAGAAGTCACTGCCACAATTTTATTCTCTGGAGGATATGGCTTGATTAGGGCAGTCCCATTGTTTCACCTGAAACCTTAGCAGATTAATACTTTCATCAGGGCATCAATTTGTCCCACTTTTCTTTTTGCTGCTCTTTGTGAGTGACACAGCCAAAGGAATGCACCTCTTTAAACTGTCATTCAGTTTAACTCCTCCTCTGCAATTATACTCGCATGCATAATACATCATAACAAATTGGATTTTGCAAAGAAGCAACAACAGAAATTACATTTGCTTGTGGCATAAGATAGAAACTGTTCTAATAGGGAAAGGAGAGGGTGAGCAACAGATAAAGAAATCTAATGAATTAAAACCACTTATAGAAAACAGTTGCTTTCCATTTTCTCAAGGTCTCTTCTTCTTTAACATAAAGACCAACTGCAAAAGGAAAATGAAAGAAAAAAGGAATTATTAAAACAAATTAAAGACCTTTACAGTTATCAAAGGCTTTACAAAATTGTACAGTGTATTTGTTTTTTTAGCAGAAATGTTTTCTTCTGTCTTTAGAGGTTAAAAATAACGCCTTTACTTCAAGGAACCCTTTCTGTTTGAACAAAAATTATTAAAGAGACACCATCAGGTGAAAAATCCTACATCACATAGAACAAATACCTTTATCAGATCTCCTGGCTGGAATAAGGAACTTCCATTTTCCTTTGATGAGGGAAAGCCCCTCCCTCATATACCAAATTCTGTGATGGTTTTCCAAGTCTCTCTATGTCTGGCAGACTCAGTGGCTGATTATCCTCCTCCATATATCTATTTGCAGTTACTAAAGAAGTAGCCAACTAGAGCCAAAAACATATCCCCAGTGTGCACGGGATTTCAAGACAGCAACCAGATCAGTTATCTGCTGGAGATCCCTCAAAAAAAAAGCAAAGTATGCATTTGGCAGAGCAACAGCAAAAAGTCTTTTTGGTTTATTAAAGAATTTATATGAAACAGAGGAATGTTTCCAGTGGAACACTGAAACCATTCAGATGTTTCAACTCTGAGATTGTCTTCAGGATATCCTTCAGAATTTAAATTGTGTTTTTCCCTTCAATTAATTTCAATTCTGTGGCAGGAGCAGCACTTCATTTGAAAAATAAAGAAAGGGAAGTGTGGAGGGATCAGCTTTGATGGGACTATATCTTTGTCCTTTGAAAAGTATTTTTGGCTCAATATTTAGAATATTAAAATTTTGTGGACAAAATCTGAATATGTAATGCAGAAGTTCTTGATTCAAAACTTCAATAACATAGCAAAATACAGGTATCCAACAAAAAATAAAATGAAGAGTCAGGAAATAAATAAGTGGAAACACAACAGCAAAAGCACAGACCCACAAGAATAGGAAACAATGGCATCTTCATGAAATCCAAAGCCTTTTTTTCCCATAGACTTCATAGTGACAGATATTCCCGGGAATGTTTCATTTAGCTGAAGGACAGTAGCTGTGAGATAGGTGGTGACTTTACATGCTGAGGCCGCAAGTGATCTAGATGTAAGGGGTACCAGTGATAAAGTGATATGAGGTGTGAGTTTAGATAGTGAACATTTCAAAATACTCATGCTACGAATATGGAGCATAAGGGATTTATTCTTATCTCCTCTAAATCTATGTCCTATTAACTTTTACCTTAATGATGGATGATATCTCCAGGACCATTGCAAGACCTCAAAACATGGAGGCGTTATACTCCAAATTACACAGAGAGTAGAAATTAGCAGTAAGCTGACAATTTCTAGACTGATCTTAAAATAACAAGGTACTTTCTTTCCTATAATTAAGCCAAGAACTTCCTTCTCAATTAGACTGGCAGAAATTCCTTCTCAATGACACTGGCAGGTGGATATATAGTTATTTCCAATACTGTTAGCATTTGTCACAGGGATAGAAATGAAATAGAAGTGGGAAGCAGGAGAGCCTTATGCAAACAGGCAAGTTTGGCTGCCAGTTATTTTGGTTGCGTTGGCAGGCTGCAATCTGAGATACAACTACAGCCAAAGCTGAGAAAAGGCATATCTTTTTAGCACATACTGTGTTCGTCTATTCTTCTTATTAGGATAAGACATTTGGTTGCTTACACAATTATTATCATATTAGTGGCCGTTTTCAAGTGCCCTTCAGCTACTCTTTTTCCCACACTAACACTGCAGAAACAAACTACTGGGATTTCACTGAAAGTAAAATGAATATCTGTCGAGAATGATTAAAGAACAGACTCTAAACACATTTCTGCATTTAGTATCTTCCTGTCACAACTCTTTGTTGCAGTAAAACTGCATTTGCTATAATAATCTTTGGCATGCACTTTTATTTTAATACTAATTACATGACTATAGTGTTACTCAGCTAATTGTGGGAGTTGTCAATTAAATTCTCATTTATGTTCAAGCACAAGTCTGTCTTTTGTACCTCAGTACCTCAGTACCTCAGTGCATGTGTACAGAAGTCTGCCTTTTGTAAACTGCAGTTCGTTTGATATATGCAGCTTTTACAGTTTATCACATATTGTTAGGCTGAAACCTGCCATTCACTTAATTTTTTTCCTGCAATGAAGTTCTGCATACGAAGGTACTCTATATTCATTTTTCAGACCATATTTTAAGGTTAGTTTTTTAAACTTTAAAAATAATAATGAAAAAGTCCCAGCAGATTATGTCCAAATATCATAATCAGATCTGTACCTGGATGAGATTTTTTACAATTATTTTTGCCTTCTATTGAAGTTAACACATTTCACGGCACTAGTCCTTCTTAACGATAAGAAATTAATTTCTAAGTGTAGGGCAAGCAGAATACGTGCATGTTAACAAGTAGTGCTGTCCACTATATTTCCCACAGAAGAAAATACCCTGAGACTGACCTAGTTTTTCATGATTTTCCTGCAATGTGCAAAACATACAGCATCACAGATAAAGATACCAATTAAAAGAATGTTTATTAGATTTTTGATATTCCTTTGTTTTATGTGTGAACCCAAAGAGTACATTATTATGTAGAACAGAAAATAAAAGCATTATTTCTTTCCCTTTGTCTAATTTGAACAGGAAGTTGACTAGCAGCAACAGGTGATGAAAAATAAATTGCATTTAGAAAATTTCATCAATTTAATATTTTAGGGTATAATTAACAATACAGTAAGATTGATTGATTCTTCTTATGAGTTTTACCCTACTGCGTCGTTCTAAATACACAGAGGATCTGCCACTGAAATCAAAGCAAATTTAGCAGTTTGCCTTAATGACTTCTAAGACTTGCACATAAGATTTTATAAAATAATGCACACACTGATCTGGAGCAGTTGATACACAGGTTTTGCTGAAAAATTAAAGGCTAGAAAAGAAAGGCTATACTGGCTTGGCAGACTAATTCCCATGTTATGTTACCCTGCCCAGAGTTTAAGTGATCTCAGTCTGCAAAAATGCTCTGTTTTCTCATGAAACACAACATATAATACAGATATTTATTGGTGTCTGCTACTGGGGAAAAGTTAGTCTCAGAGACCTGGGAGGTCCAGTAACTTTCTTGACATTTACATGATTAACGAACCTTCTCGATCTTTTAAGAACAGGCTTTCAGAACACACCCAGTACAGTCCATTTCCATCCAGAAGAGGCATACCAAGACAGCAGCTTATATAGTTAGATCCGTAGTTGATTCACATTTTTTTGACTCACAGGACACCCTTGAAATTCTGCAACACAAGATGCTGTTTTTCAGACATTATTGGTTATAGTAAAGATTTGTTTTGAAACAGAGAACTCAGTAATGTCAAGGACTTGAGTCACACTTACCACCCTGTTACACTTAAATATGATATCCACTGAAAGGCCTTCCCAAATCCCATGGGCTGCTCTACCCTGAGCAGCTGAACAATAATATATCTCCAGTCCTAGCATTTCTCACATTCTTCACATCCTGCATCACTCCACTTCTGAATTCAGCATGTATCTTTTCTACCTTAAGAAAACCAGAAAAAACCTGCAACAATAGGCCTTTCCTGACAGAAGTAATCAATGTATCATTATAACAAGAACTATCATCACGGTCTAGCTAAGGGAAATGCAAGCAGTGCTATGGTCACAGGGTTGATGAGCCAAAGATCCATGTTGTACACTGGCAAATGGCAGAGCTGTGGGTGGGGGGTTAAAGAAGAGAAACCTCTTTGATTTCTGCTATGACAGTTCATGCCAGTCTGCACTATAAACTGAAACTGATTTCTTCCTTCTTCAAATGTGCCATTATTTCCCAGGCATCACTGATAAGACCACCATGAATAACCAAGTCAGTTCAACTTGACTCTAGTGGTAATCAATATATACTTCAAAAGGCTCAAAGATGAGATGGACAAAACTTAATTGTAAATGAATTAAAGGATTGCTAATAATCTAGGCCTGAAAGAAACTCTAGTAGAACTAGACCATGACACTGAAATTGCTTAGAAATAGAGATGGATCTTTAAATAGGTGGAATACAGTCACCCTTATTTTACAAATGCATTCGATATCAGTTTCTCAGAAGATATCTTGGTATCTTTTGAAAGAGGTGACAAGACTACATGAATTTAAATCCTTCTCAAACAGTAATAACAAGTTGTTTTGCTTTATTCATTTGTGGCATCCCACACAAATCCATTCTCTCCAGTAACTTTCTGTATTACTCTCAATCACCAAGGTGAATTTGTCAGATCATCTAGAGCTATATGTCACTAAAACAATTATGATATTCGGCTATTCCTATGTTTTGTCACAACTCCAGTATACAAAGTGCTTAGATAAGATCAGTTAATCTATAAAAAAAGCCGGCTGCATTTGAATCTAAAAAGACAGAATGCTGAGGGGCAGAGGAATACATTACAAAGAATATGAAAGAAGGTGCATTCTTCTCTGATTGAAAATATGTACCCCAAAATAGCCAGCTCAATACACAGCTTGAGGGTATTTGGATTCCTTGGTGCAGCTAAGTTACATAGCACTATCCATAAGCAGGAGTTTCTCACTGATTGCTACAAGGCTCCATCCCATCTTGGCAGATGAAGCCCAGCCTTTGGTTATTTACATGTGTCACTGCTCAGTTGGATTACAGCCATGTAGTTCCTGGGCTCCAAGCCATCACACCTTAGGAAACTCCAATTAGTACAACATGCTGTAATACATGAGCTGCCCTGAGCAAATCTATCCTCTCTTACAGTGACTTCTTATTGCCTCCTAAAGCAAGGAAAATTCTCAGTGACCACTTTCAAGACAAACAATAGCCTGGGGCTAATATTTTTAGAAGACTAGCTAAAATTTTGGGATCCAGCACCTCAAAATACTACTTCATTCTTTCAGTAACATAATGCTCAGACAGAGAGTTACAATTTGTCTACCTAGAGAACAGAACACCCCAATGATGGAAGACAGAAATTAATTCAATGTGTATTTCTGTGATAATAAAATCTATACAAAATATGTATTGTCATTAAAAAATGAGAGAGAAAAGGAAGAATGGGAGAGGAGAGGAGAGGAGAGGAGAGGAGAGGAGAGGAGAGGAGAGGAAATTTAGTTCTGTCTTTTCATGCACATATCAAATCTATGGGTTAAAAGGGACATTATTTCTTTAATGAGCATATTTCTCACAAAAGAGAAAGTGCCAGTGTAGTGATAAAAGCTTCACTACCATCTACTGAGTGATTGCTATAATCTTTCTAAGAAGAGACCAGCCCTTTCTGGTGGAAAAATATCTATCTTGAAATCCACACCACTGTTGTAAAACCCAGAACACAGTTCATGGGACACTGGCACCTTCATTTCTCTATTTTGGTGACTTTCCCTCCCAGTGCAGTGAGCAAGTCAGTGCTGGTACTGCAGCAGAGGCTATCGGGTCGCTGCCTGTGCCACCTGTACTGCAGGTCCATGTCCTGATCCCACGTCCAGCCCAGGGCTGCTGTCTCCAGCGCACCATCTGACACCTTCCTAAAGCACTAAAATGATGTCAGCTCTATCAGTGATGAATGTTCTGCTTGCCACATTGAAACTGTTTGTCCTTGTTTTTTTCCAATTAAACACAGCCCATACAATGTATAAGAGGTCAATCAGAAATGTGTCTAATCTGTCCGTCCTAACTAAACAAAAGACTAGATTCAGGCTTACAAAGAACAAATCAGTTGTAACACATTAAAAAAAGTTAAGTAGAATTCTTCAAGGATTAAAACTGGAAAAATCTCCAGACCATAAAAGAAAAAAGAAAAGTGTGTCCACACTCCAAACTTGATGGCAAAACTTCCTCTCTGCTATTTCACAGGATAAGAATACCTTGTATATAAATAAAAAGAACCACATATTTGCACTTGCTAAACTGACCTCCGGACACCATAGGCTTTTTCAATAAAGGTCATACAAAATGCTTTGTTAATTTGTCATCTTAGTATTCAGCTGGTAGGTATGCAGATTTCTGTGGACAGGTGAAGCTTGTGTCATAAGTCATTAATCAGATATCCTCACCATACATACCTCACATACAACAAAGCATGTTAATTGATCAGTGATCCTTAAATCTTTTTGAAATCGCTGAACAGCAAGAGTTCAACTTTTCCTAGCAACTGAGAAGTTGAATTTCCTTACAAACAAACCACTCTCCTGCCACTGTATTAAATAACTCAAAAGACAACACTGGAATTCCATGTTGTGTGCAGAGTAACCTGTCCTTTGAACATATTTGTTTCTTCCCTTGAGTCCATTCCCCTACTCCTGTGCTGATGAAAGAGCACATCTAACCTTTATAACCTTGACACTTGCCTGCAGTAATAATCTTTTCTTCCCCATATGAAATACGATTTTCTGGGGGCTCTTATTTAATGATTTGTGATCGGTGATATCTTAGAGCAAAGATCTCCACAGACAAGGGCAAAAACTACACATGTCAACAAGAACAATTCCTCGAAACTGTATCTTCCAGTCCAGCTGAGTTGGGCTTAATTAAAGACTTAAACAGGAAAGGAAGACAGAGTTGAGGACACAGGATAGACTTGGGTTGCTAACTTCAATCCCATCCTAGGGAGGCAGTCACTTAAAAGCTTGAAAGCGGGTTAGCCTCAGCTGTACCTCTTTATTACACACTGCCAATTTTGGAAGGTGACAAAATGGTTATAGGACAAGGAACATTTCCTTCATCTCCCCTTTTGCAGACAAGCTGAACTGATGTAACTTACCCAGTATTTGTATTATTTAATATGTTTGGTTTGGAACCCCTTCATGCCATTGCTACCAGATCTCCAGGGCACTGCCTGCTCTCTTTTTGCAGATTTGGAGTCAGTAAGAGCTCGTGATGCCACAGCAATTCAGGCAGGATACAACAGAAAACATGAGAAAGACTGACAGGTCTCAGATTTCATTTTCATACATGGTCTTTGTGTAGTTATTCTTAATGGATGAATTCCCACTCACAGGATTTCATGCCTCCCTAGGAGTAACTGGTTTACTAAAAACAACAAAGAGTTGCCACAAACTGAAAATTTAACTGGAAAACCAAAAAATTGTTCTCTAAAATTCAAAAAGCCAGTTTGGTGATATTTTCACCCAAGTTTGCTGTTCTTGCTGTTTTTACAGATGTAAAGCTTTTAATATGCCAGAAAACATTGACTCCTATGGTAGAGAAATGGGAGCTTTTCTGAAGGAAAGGGGAAGGGGAAGGCAAGGCAAGGCAAAGAAAGGAAAGGGGAAGGGGAAGGCAAGGCAAGGCAAGGCAAAGAAAGGCAAGGCAAGGCAAAAAGGCAAGGCAAGGCAAGGCAAGGCNAAGGAAAGGAAAGGAAAGGAAAGGAAAGGAAAGGAAAGGAAAGGAAAGGAAAGGAAAGGAAAGGAAAGGAAAGGAAAGGAAAGGAAAGGAAAGGAAAGGAAAGGAAAGGAAAGGAAAGGAAAGGAAAGGAAAGGAAAGGAAAGGAAAGGAAAGGAAAGGAAAGGAAAGGAAAGGAAAGGAAAGGAAAGGAAAGGAAAGGAAAGGAAAGGAAAGGAAAGGAAAGGAAAGGAAAGGAAAGGAAAGGAAAGGAAAGGAAAGGAAAGGAAAGGAAAGGAAAGGAAAGGCTAAGATATTTTCTTAGAGATATTTAAGTGAAGCTGTTAGCCGTCCTAGATTTGGTGACAGTGATGTCTGGGAGAATAAATCAATGCTGGTAAAGCTGCAGATTGTTAGATGACATTTTCTCTTAGGTGAAAATATTACACTGTGTCTTCTGGTATTATCATCTTTTCACTAACTTTGGGGTAGTATAAAAATGAGTGAAGAAAGGATTCTGAACAGAACAAAGAGAGGATAAAGACAAGCGAATTAAAGTCTTCTACATGAATGTCTTCTTCCCCAAATCACCGTCTGCTTAGACTGCAAGGATGTCAAATGGGGATAGCTTCCTGCTGGAGCTGCTTCAGGGCCCTGGTAGGTCTGGGCACCATACCAACAGCCACTTACTCTCGCCACTCATCCTCTTCCACTCTGATAATCACAGCAGCAGGTTGATTATTGGATTGTAAAATACAAGGGATTTAGTGCTGACTGCAGCACTGAGTGCCTTGTCAAATTTCTCACTGTAGATCATTTTCATAAAATTTGTCTAGGGTCTTGTCTGAATTGTATTTTCACATAATTAATCCTCTGTCTGTACAGCAATCTGGCCCTGTGCTGCTTGCATGGCAAAACACACCTTTGGTGACCTCTCTGCACTCCCTGCACATTCATCAGGATGCAACTGGCCCAGCCACCCACTTAGCAGGCCAACAAATACTGCTACACGCACATGTGGACTGACCACAAAGAAAAGACAGTGAGGAAATGAAAAAAATCTAGAGGAGGTAATACGAGATTACTGCTGACAGACTTCCCTGCAATGTGTAGGAACAGTCTGTGGAAAGGAATAAGAGATATCTCTGACTTCAGGCCCTGAACTTTGACAGAGTTCACAGAAAAGTACACTAGGAGCCAACCTTAGCAGTTTATGATAAGGATGAATTAATAAAATGGAGAATGAACTTAACCAGTGCCCAATAGTAGTAGTGGAGCAAGTTCTGATTAAGAGAAAATAGAGTATTAAAAAACAAGTTACCTGCTCGACCATAATACCAGAGATAAATAGTTGGAATTTTCCCCATCCACTTTCTGGTCCATTTCAGTTAATTTGGTGTATTTCTGTTTTCCTTTCTGTCTTTTTAGTTGTGGGTGGTGAAACTCTTGCCACCTTTGATCCCACTTGTGACTATACTCACGGTATTTAATCCCTGCAATTAAAAAAAAAAAAGGGGGGTTTTTTGGTTCTTCCTCCAATGCCTCACTACTTAGAATGTTGAAAAGGACCACAAATATCTGCCTAGAGATAGGGACAGAACAAGGGAAGATAGTGCAGGACTGCATTGTCCAAGATTGTCATCTTGACAAACAACAATACTCTTGTTACGTCATGTTTCCATTCTGAAAATTAAAAGCAGTGGAAAACAATGGAAGTATTTTGTAAAGGAAACAAAGATTATATTATTCAAGGAGGAGAGGAAGTGGTACAAAAATAACTTGGGAGGAGACAAGAAACAAAATGTCAAGAACTTCAATATTTATTTTTGGAAGCTCCATAATTTTGTTTTTAATTAATATCTAGTAACTTGTCTTTAACAAACAATGCTTTCTTTAATATTTCCCTTCAAGCACAGACCATTTCCATTATCATGCACTTCCCTAAGTATTTTTATCACACAGTTTTCCTAGTAAGATGATGGATTTGTGAAGGAAT
>VWZG01009391.1:51812-135066 GCA_013396735.1 Grallaria varia | reverse complement strand
AAAAAAAAGAAGAAAGAAAAGGCTTGCTGTGGAACTGAACTGAGAAACAGGACTTCGTTCACTCTCACTAATGGATCAACTGACCATCAGAAATAGAGGTGTCCTTTTGTCTGAAGGAAGCCTCTTAGTTGGCAGAATTCAGTGTAGTATTCAGGTGAATTCAACTATACTTAATTGAAGTCTGTTATTTAGAAAAGAACATAAAAACCTGTTATGTTTTTTGGCTCAGCAGCTGCAAGAAATGTATGAATACAAACATGGTTCAAAAAGTATGAGAAATGTGTAAATATAGACCTTTGAACATAGACTATTTTTATTTCTGTAACAACATCAAGATGCCTGATGACCCAAATTCAACAGCAGTGCAGTATATAGTCTTTTATACAGTAACACGGACAACTCTGGCTGTTATTCCTAACACTTTTTTCTTTACATACATTTTAAATAGCACCCATAAACTGAGAAGCAATACTGGTTGTTGCAAGCTTTTCTCAAGTGATATTGCAAAGGTACATTAAAATAATTTCTTTCCTGTGTTCACATCATTGCCTTGTGTTCACAGGAAATAGCTGCTGAAGAAGACACCTTCATGCTTACATTTATTCATTTTGCCTGAGTGTAAAAAATGTTTCCTGGTAGACTTTTTGCACTGAAAATTATTACTTTGCACCTAATGAACTACTTTACCATATTTCTAATATTTTGCTACATATTCACAAGCCCATTCTCATTTCTGAACTACAGTCTTACTATTTCTGATAAAATTAAGATTATAGTTTCACTTAAAACTAAGCGCATGTGAAGTAATTCAAGTACCTTTCTGAGGTGATACTCCAAACTTAAAGGATAACTACACTCTGGCTCATACTTAGTTTTTACCTCTCAAGGTTGTTCCTAAGCATCCCAGAAGTGCACAGAGGAGAAAAGAAGGAAAAATCCCAACAACTAGCTGTTTCTCATTTTCTTAAGTTCAGAGCATTTCAGTATAGCAGTATTGCACTGACAAAATACTGTAAGGAATAAAATCTTTATAAGCACTTCCTATTTAAAATTCAGTATTCTCTTTCTCTTCAGATAGTAGCTCAATTAAATAAAAAAAAAAAAAAACCAAAAAAAACCAAAAAACCCTCTCCATATTGTAATACTGAGTGGTGAACAATCACTATCACCCCCAGGCATTCTCTATGTAATGTAGCAGGAGCCTGTGTTTAAACACATCCTGAGTGTCTGACACACACGCTGTACGATAAGCGACTGTCATGACTGTGCTATCCTAGGGCCAAAGACTCTGAACTACTGCCTTAACCCGCAAGGTACAATTTTTGAAGATCAGGATGAAATACAGTAGCAATGGTGAAAGGCAAAGATACTGTTATCCTAGGAAGTCATTACAGAGTTATTCAGTTGCATCCTTACCACAAACACTAAAAATTCCTTTAAAATACATAGAAGCCACAGGAACAAAAAGGCGATAGTTTTCACTCCCAAGGTCAGGCAGGCTGAAGGCTTCCAGCTTCTGGCAACAGGCTCCTTCTCCACCTGCAGATCTGCACTTCCAAAGTGGGTTCAGTTCCCTGGCAGTAGACTAGGGGATGAAACCTCTACTTTGGGCAGCACTACCAAAAGTATGTGGCAAGCAACAGCAGTGGGAGACCTGCTACTGCAGGGAAAGTGACACCTACCTGCCAGCAGACTCACTGTGCAGGTAATTTTGTTGCTTACTGGGGACCTGAGAGGTTGTACAGTCTCCTTTCTTAGACGTTTCCAAGGACCAGAAAAACAAAGCCCTGTGCAGCCTTGTCTGACCTCCAGCTGGCCCTGCTTTGAGCTTGCAGATGGACTAGAGACCTCATGAGGTCCCTTCCAACCTGAAATATTCTGTGATTCCATCAAGTCAGGAGAACATATTGCTCAAATTACAGGCAAACTGTGTGATTTCATCTTCCCCGTTACAGCAGCATTAGATCATGTGAAAAAAAATAGAGCAAATTTATGTCAGCCATCAAGGGTAACTAGCTGGCAACAGAAACTTGTACAAAGGAGTGGGACATGTAGAAGAGCTCCTTCTCAAAGTATATCAGTACAATATGTTCACTCTGTAGCTTCAGGCCAGGGCAGTGAAGGGGTTACAAGAGATTTTATGCTTTAAAATACAGCTGGCACACTCATCAGCAACAAAATTCACCCTAGCTTCAGTAAAAATCCCCTCACACTACTGAAGTCAGAATGAAAACCAAGAGCAACTCTTATAATTGTGGCAGTACATTCCAACTGTGATATACAAAAACAGAGGCAAAAATAATAGCAAACACAGCAGCAGTTTTGCAGTCCTCCAGCCAGTGGTAGCTGTTATCCCTCACTCTTTACATCCAGCTTAACATATTCTCATTTCATTTATCCTCATTCACAAAACCTTTGGTCTAAAAAAACATTTTGCCTCTGAGAATCATTTCAAGGAAGGAGCATGAAAGCTACCCAAAGCCTTTGTAGACTTAGCTTTGAAACCTGCTCTAGGCTCTTAGTCAGGAAACCAACAGTGCCAAGGTTCTCTGTGGGGAAAAAAAAAAAAAAAACAACCAAAAATCCAGGAGGAGTATGGGATTGGCACAGCCAAACCCGCACACTGTGTCCCTTTTCCCTACACCCTCAGGGGAAGGCTCCGCATGCAGTGAACTTTGATGGATGACCACACTCTGAAGTCCCAGGTATAGGGAGCAGCAGACTGAGGCAATTGCAAGCACCTGGTGTCAGTGTCAGATCACTGCTCTTGGTTCCCTGCCTGCCCTTTTTGTAACCTGCCATTAAGTGCTAGGAGGATCTAAAACATTTCCAAGTGGGAGCGGTAGCATTTTAATGCCCTTTCCCCTTTGCTCTGCACTGGCATAAAGAAGCTGTGTTATGTCCCCTAGAAGCAGTATCAATGATTTAAATGACTCCTTTTTGGGGATGAACCCACTTGATCTTCCTGTGCTTTCCTGATGCAAAATCTGCATGTCTGGAGTTGCATCCTGGCCCAGTTTCCCCACTGGTGATTGAACAGAATTTTAGACAAACTGTTCAATGGTCAGACTGTTAAATAGGCAGAGTAAACAACATTTACTAATTTTTGTTAGGAAGCTGCTTTCCTTTCCCATGGTAAGACACTACGAGCTAGCTGTACAGAGCACTTTACAGCAGGAGTGCACCCAAAGAAGATAACAGTAGCTCATATCTTATAAAAAGGACTAATGTAGAGCTCTGTCCATAGATAAATATTTATGACAAAACAGCTGGTTTTAGTTGAAGATGTTTAACTTATGAATCTCAATTTTATAATCAAGGCTAACAAGTCCCATTGGCACAGACTGGAATGTAAACACCCATTTTGTTGATTCTGACTGAAGAATGCTCCACTACAAATTTTCAAATAAGAAGAAGGAGGGGAAAAAAAAGTATGTGATATGATGAGAAAAAGCATCAGTAATTTATTTATGTTGTTTGACCATTAATATAATTAATGAAAAATCAATAATCTTTAATTACAGTTTCAAAAAGTTTTGCCAGTTACAGCCGAATTCTTTATTTGGTAAAGGGCATCAGCATCACGTGCTTTCACTATAGTACATCTCCCTATTAAAAATGCTAATGCATAAAAAGTTTAGGCTCTTTCAAGACTGGACCAGATTTCATGCAATAGATCTAGTTATGCATCTATTTATTGATCTAGTGTGTATGTTTACATACAATACACAAATGTTATACAAAAAATATGCTGTAGCAGATGCTTTAAACAAATTAAAAGTTATTTTTATACATCTCTGAAGTCTGTGCCTCATATTAATAAAATGGATTGTCAGAATTTTCCATTGTTCCACTTCAAAGTATGCAATTATATTACCTTAATTGGAAGCACTGATGTGTTTTTACCAAGGATGTTTATTTGTATTCTGACTACTGAGATAAAAATATGGGACCACTTGCTACATTTAGTTTTCTAATAGTTTTCTATTTACATGAGTTCTTGTTCTCTGCATTTTATCCTGACAAACTATCATACTGAGTATATTTCCCATGCAGGAACTATGAATTTAAGATAGTATAGTCTAAAAGCATTTTTCTTACTGAGATCTCAGACTGATTCTAAATAGTCAAGAACCTTGTTAACTACAGAGTGTATCAGTGAGAAGCACTAGAACTTTTTGATTTGTGCATTGCAGCAGAATCCAAAAAGTTAAGAATTTATACACTGACGCATTGGTATCCATTAATCCAAAAGCATAGTTTATGTGTTATTTGTTATCTGAACAGTCAACATAGATACCCAGAAATTTTTAATTGTTCATAATTAGTGAAAATAGAGTGTATCTGAGATGTACTGAACTGTTGGGATGAGAATGTAATCTTTTCAGGAGTTTTCATGCAGACAACATTTACCAAATTAGACTAATCCTTTTCTAACCCCACAATAAAAATACATTACTTTGCCTTGCACTTTGTTTACTGTAATACAGTTCTGTTTATCCCAATAGAGAGAGAGGTCTGCTCATGGCTTGACTGACACCTCTGGTCAGTGGTAGTGAGAACTGTGTATTCATTAGAGAAAGAGTCTTACATTTCACTTAGTAGAACATGACATCTAAGAGGTGTTTTTCCTCAGATAATTTGCTATTAACTGAAAAAAAATTGCCATTCAAAAGATCTCACGTTACTTATCAGGTCATAGAATCCCAGATTTATCATCTAATTAAGGTTTAACTCCACAGAAGGGTATGTCTCTGGGTGTTGCATTGCCTGATCTAATGTGCAATAAAAGTATTACTAAGGGTTTAGACTTGCTTGGGTTTTGGTCTCTTGGTGATTTACACCTGAATTTGCATAACAGCACCAATGAGACTGTTTCAGAAATGCAATTCCCAACACAAATCTAAAAAGTGCTCATGAAGTACCTAGCTGTAACCTTATACAGTCACATCTGTTCACCTCAGAATTGTCTAAAGTGACCTTTTGAATTTAGCTGGTTTTCTTGGTATTCACAGAGTGTTCAGTCCAATGAGAAAAACATTTAGGATATCTCACAATGTACATGCAGAGATGAAATGTCATTTCTCTGGGGGATGATCAGAACATGTTTATTGTTACGCTTGCATTAGCTGACACATGACTGCTGATTAGATGAAAAGGTCTGTGGCTGTCCTAAGCTGACAGTGTACAATAGCAGCACAGGTACTAATCATGCTTCCTCTTTAGTCTTGAGCACAGAAATAAGTGAAGAAGAAAACAATGAAGAGCAAACTATCCAAATTCTGAAGGAGAAAAAAATTCCAGGAAGGTCTCTGACACAAAGCAGTATCCATATTCTCAGTACTCCCCTGACATTTTGGGGGGTTATTTTTCAGAAGCAAAAGGAATGGAATCAAAATACTGTGAGCCAGTATTCTGGACCTTGCACTGAAACCTCCTTACATGATCCCAAAGTCCACCTTCCAGGCTCATTCAAAAGTTTATGGCAAATCCTGAGACTTTTATGAACTGTCTCATAGAGCTTTTTACTTTCAGAGGAGACAAAAACAGACTCACAGGCAACAACAGAGAAGCTTTCACTTCTCACAAAATATAGAAGGTGAGAAAACACTTTTAAATTTGGTTAGGAGAGGACTCCTGCTAAAGCCACAACATTAGAATGCCATTATTGAAAAGCCAGTTTTGCTGATATGCAGATAAATCAGAGGCTTTTCCATGGTACATTGATCTCCTTGTGCAGAATGAGCTATCTCTGGGAAGGAATTGGATAGTTTTGTCCTTGCACTTGGTACTGATCCCACAAGTGGAATTCATCTAACAAAAATGCTCACGCATTCCGTTACTTTCCCTCTCTCTGAGCTCATCAGTGTTGTCATACAAGTACTGCATGAAGAAGGCAGATGATATCTCTGTCACAGACCAACCTGGTACTTGAGCATTTGGCTACCTCAAGATGCCACTAAACTGCTGCAACCACAATCATTGGTAGCAGCAGGTGTGGAAGAAGGGCTGTCACTGAAAGAAAGGAAATGCTTTTTTTAATCAGACACTAGACACTACTAATACTTATCATAAGAACCTTCTTCGGCCTTTGCCAAAGCTTTTAAGAATGAGCAAATACAATTTACACAGGGACTTACCGGCTCAAAGATCCATGTAAAGGTAGGTAGAAATGTGGCAGCCAGGTAAACAAAAAACTTCCCTCTTCTAGTGTGATCCGGGCCAGCTACACCGTGCTGCTGGTCTCACCGCAAGGGGCGGAAGCTAAGGCATCCCTTGTCTCTTCAGAAGTCTGTATGTCCAATAAATAAGAAGACTTCCTTATCAAAGCATTTTTATCATGTTATATCTAAAATGTTTGTGAACTGGATGAGACACTAGAGCTGCCTTGCCTTTGCTATCATTTATAGTGCTATAACTCTCCTTTTAGTATAGAAGTTCCTCACTTGGAGGAGCTTGTTCTCAATCTTTGTGCATCACTGATGGCTTCAGCTCACTGGAGAACCGATCCAATCCACTGGAATCAGCTTTCAATGATGCAAAATGCAATCAAATCAAGGTAGTGCCGTAGGATATCAGCTACAGAACAGATTATTAAAAAGGTTTCAAATCTTAATTTCAGTGTAGGGAAGACTTTTTTACAAGCATTTCTGTAGGTGCCCCTGCAGGAAACAGTTGATGTAAAATGATTACTATGAATCTTGCCAACTTCCTACAAAAAAAAAGCCCACAATCAGACAAACCCCACAATGTTCTTTCACCATCTGCAAAAGCTGAAAACATCAGTACACTCTACAGATGTGACTCTCCTATTCCTTGAATATTCTAGGAAACCAGGTGATAACACTCATTTTTAAAAGTAAATGTACTGGAGTATTTGCTATTAAATACAAAAAATACACTGTTTCAGGTAAGTATGAGATAAGGATTTTCTTCTTTCTTTTTTTAACTAAAGATTCTTATAATATAAATCAAGTAAGACATGACACTGTGTGGCTGTGTGAGACTGCAAGACCTCCCATTTTGTGAATTTGAACACTTAGCATTGCTTCACTTTAAATGAAGCAAATGAAAAAAAAAAGCCAACAGTCCCATGAGAACAATAACATGAGCAAAGGTCTTAACAAGTTCCCTTAATGATGGAACAAATTTTTATATTGCAAGCCATACGGATGATTAAATGGTTCCTCAGTAAAACATGAAAAAATATACTGGGGGAAATATTTTAGCAGATGCCACACTAAATTAGGAGTTTCACTCCTGTGAAGAAAACACAAGGAAAATCCATCTACAGGATAGATTTTCACTTTATCACAGTAGAATTAATTACACATTTGTTAAAAACAATGACTGTTTTCTAAAATGGGATTCTTTCTACTGCATTTTTCTCTTAATAAATTGGAGCAGATCTAATGCTAATAATATTGTTCTACGCATAAAAAATAAAAATAAAAAATACATGGTGCACAACACTCCTTTTGCTTAAATTATCTGATCTCGCAGAATAAGGATCTATGTATGTTTTGATTGTACAAATTAACTAAAGACAAATCCAAATTCTTAAACATTTCCATAAAACTATACCTCATAGATAAATTAATATTTCAATAAAATTATTTGTCTGCTGATTTAAGTGGTAATTCTTATCATTTAAGAATGCATCAAAGAAAGAGCTTTTCAAGAATTTCCTTTTTCATTGTTTTGCAACTGAAGTATTCTGAAGTGGAGATACTCTTTTCTTTACATATTACACAAATAAAATTTTATACACTAAGCATCTCATTTTCATAAGGGAAATATTTAAATTGTGTATTTATTATTGAATATTGTTCTATTTTTTTAAATTGCTGTCAAATTACATATGTCTGGTAACTCCCTTTGAAGTAAATGAGTAACATTTATTCTCAACAAAGCTTTCATTTTAACTAGGCACATTACATATCATTAGTACAAATTCATTATAAATTATACTTCAGATTTCATAGAGAGCTATTTACCCAGACTTTTTTTATATTTGAAAGTTAACTAAGATAATATTAGTTTTAGTAAATGCCCCGCAGTTACCCAGATTTTAATGTGAAATTATTTTCCTTGTTTTCTATTATATTCACAAGACACAAATATATAAGCTAGATTTATTTCACAACTTTTAAATTAAGTTCTATATTTATTCTCATTCTAATGATATATCTAAATTCATAAGTGCAATTTAAAATGATGCATTACAAAATAGCGTTTTGAATGTAATTAATCATTTTTAAAGTTCTAAATTATTGCCCAATTATAAATGAACCTAATGATGATCCATCTTTAAAAAGTGACTTCTGCTTAATGTACTGCTTTTGGGTTCACATGTCATTGTTGCAGTACCTACATCTGGTCCTTAGGGTAAATTTGAGGAACAACTCATGATTCCTGCTCTCCCCTAGCATGGCAATGAGTGCCAGTAGGAGCTGTTGTCACTCTGGTGACCTGGAGGCTCTATAATGTCACACAGGGTGTTTCTGCTGCACAGATCACACTTGTGCCATTCACTGGGAGCTGCTGATGCGTCTGATTTGTACACTAGAGATGTCAGGCACTGAACACAAAAGTACAAAACCAAAGGAAAGAGCAGGGCGGAGGGAAGAAGGAACCTCAGCCTTTCCCCAGCTGCAGTATCACTGAGTCATCTGGGTGAGGCCACACTCCGGGCTTTGCCTGCCCCAGGCTTGTCACAGCCTTCCTCCAAGCCAGGCAAGACCCACTTCCACCAGGGCACCAATCGGGCTTTGGTCCCTCATCCTCTCAGCCACCTTCTCCCCAGAGGAGAGGCACAACCTCACCCCAGCACGCAGGGGCAGAGCGCAAAAGGAGCCAGAGATGAGCTGGTCCCAGCACTCCACATGTCCATGCTGTGCTGAGCACAGCTGGCTCCCTTTGCCTTCACCATGCCCGCACCCACAGTGTGGCCCTGCATGGGAAAAACACGAACAAGGGAGGGGGACAGGAGAGCATGGAAGGAGAAAGAACTTGTGAGGCCCCTACATGGGCCACAGTTTGGGTTCAAGCAGCTCAGCACCTACGTATAAGACAAGGAAGTGTAACTGAGAAGAAATTGCCCAAATTTTTCTGTCAAAAAGATTTATGACTTTTTTTGCCAGAGAAATGCCAGAGATGAATAATATCACTGAAGCAGAAACAACAGAATAAATGTGCAACATGACCCTTATAATTAAGTAAAGGATGCAAATGGCAAATCTAATGAGGGAAGAAGAACATATATGATAACTTTACCTCTTATCTTTAAATTTTTAATATTTGTTTTCTCTGATTACATTTAGATATTTTTCCTTTTCTATCCACCCCAAATTAGATAGGAAAGAGGAGCCAGTGTTCCGGTAGGAAAGAACTCCAGCTGTGCCTGCAGCTAGAATGCAGTAAGAAAGGCAAAAAATTCTTGTGCTCTTAACCAGCAAAACAGCACAAAGGACAAAATAACCTTCTCCTTTTGCCCCCTTTTCACAGTCTTTGTTTCAAAAGGGGAAATCTCTTCAAAATTACTGTTCTCAAACATGTTCTCAAGACCATTTTCTGTCATGTGTAAATGGAATAAAATATATGGAAAAGCTCAATACGAAATGCTGGTCTGATTTTTAAAAGATGTCAGCCGCCACAATTTCTAAGATCTGCAGGTGTTTAGCAATTAAGTACAAGACCTCACTTAGTTTTGTTAACCTAATCATTATATTTTTTAAGAAGAATTTATAAAGTAAAAAATTTAAAGAGCTAGAAATTGTAGAAATAAAGCAGGACGACATAAGCAAAACTTTTGTTGATTAACGTTTTTTCTTCTGTTTCCATCAGTGTTGCAGAATGTCTTACCCATCCTTAATACAGACTTAGCCATTTCTTTTATTCTCTTGTAAATTAAGACTGATTTGAATACATCTTCCCACCCAAAATTAAGAATAACTGGTATACGACTGGATGGGAAATTAAAAAACAATTAATCAAGGTAGGACTTCATAATCTTATGTCATTGAACATCACCAGCACACTTTGTAGCCCTAGAAATTTTCACTATAAGAATCTCCTGTTATGAATTTTGGCTGCAAAGGGTTTTATATTTCTGGGTTTTTTCTGGCTTCTGCTGAGACTTGCCAGCTGAAGTAGAACAGAGACGGCAGCCCTGAAAATTCCTTCAAGACAATACAGTCATGCAGTGATACTTGCAGACTGATATCCACAATTACAATTCAAAGTCTCAGGTGGTGTTACCCATACAAACCCCAAAAAAGCCTCTAAATACCACACACATGTAAGTTTCTGTTTTCTCTTAGGCTAGTGTAATTAAAATAATTGTGTTTAAGTTCATCTGCTATACAAACTCAACAACCTTATTATTTTCACAAGAAATCACATTTTATCCAAATACCTCTTGATCATCATGTTTCATTTTTACCTTCGCCACTATTACTTGGCATACATAACTTTTCTATTAGCACTTCATAAAAAACTGTTTCCTGTTACAGACTCATATCCAAAGGCATAGGATTCTCCTCAGAGTGCCCTGAATTATCTCTGGAAAAACCTACAGCTGATAACTGACTCACTCACGTATTGTTGCCTGCAGAGGCTCACTGCATATGTGAGGCATCAAAATTATCTGTGGTGAAAAAAGCCTTTGTATTGTTGTAAGCCCAAGTCTATACGCTATTTTCATTGTCACTTTCATTATTTCCTGTTTCACCACATCTCTCAAGCTGACTATGGCCCACTTTCACCATGGTGCTTCATATGACCTGCAATGGTGACACTAGAAGCTCATCCTCCTAAAAAAGCTCTTTTATTTTTAAAAAAAATCCCTCTGCTTATCAATTATTTAGTGTCTCAGCCTTTTTAATGTTGATTTTTTTTAAAAAAAGGAAATTTAAGAGGTACCCAAACAAAAGCACTCCGAAAATAACAACTTGGCTAGTCTAAAGTGCCAGGATAACATTAACCTTACTGTTACAAATTAACTTTATACACGTTATAAAACACAACTATGAAAATGATGTAAAAAAATACTGTAAGATAAAGTAAAAGCAATACATAATTAATGCCATAATAAAAGAGCAGTATGATGGAAAACTGTAATGGAACTAAATACAGCACTGTGAAATGCAGCCCATAAATGTGCATAAAATATGCATAAAGGTGCAACTGCTCTCAGCCTGGTCACACAAAGGAGGATTTCATGAAGTGACTAATGATTCACTTGTTCCAACCTGTAGTCTAGAAAAGTACTGAGACAGGATTTTATTTGTCACTTGAGCCATTGGTATTGACTGAAGGAAAAGAAAAGCACCAGGGAAGAGGTAAGGGGAGGGTGAGGAGAAAAGGGGCTGCTGAGGAAGCTGGAAAAGCATACAAAGAATTGCAGTCAGCAGTGGAAAATTTTATTGTATCATAATTTATTCATACCATGGTAGTACCTAAGTACCATAATCAGAGATCAACGTTCAGTTGTGACAGGCTCTCTGGAAACACTTTTTTTAAAGGTGGTACCACTATCTAATTTTATTTGGTGCATTTTCAATGCCATGTTAATTACTCTTCAATGTACCAATCATCTAACAGAAAGTATAAGAGAAGTGTTAGGTGGCATTTTTTCCTCTTTGGTATTTTAGAATATATAAAAATAGTTAGGCTTTTTTTTTTTTTTTTTTAAAAAAACACATTGCCCAATGTCATAAAAACATTATGAGAAAAGGTAAACACTCTGTTTTTAATTATGGTCAATGTTCAGAATCAGGGCTCCACTGTATCCCAACTGCACACTGAGTACAGATAAAGAAAGGATGGGTGCACATTCCAGACTTGGATACTCTTTTACTTACTGAGCATGAGACTAACAAGAGTTGAGTTTTACTCAGTGAGGAGAATGAAGATTTCAGAGACTGACTGTTAAATTGCCTGTGTTATGCTGGGCTTTTCAGTATTAAAAGAATAATTCAGGACCCACCCTCCTTTTTAAGCTGCATCCACCTTCCCTCTCTTCGTTTATTTGCCCATTGGCAAGCACAGACACCTGACTTCACACACAGCTATCTGTCTAAATCACTTGAAGTCCTCATCTTAAATAATGTGAAAATTAATAGCTGCAGTGAAGAGCAATTTCTATTTTATAGAGCTTCTGCTCCAAGCTAAGACCATGCTATACTGAATTATAGATGATTGTTTTCTGTCATATACTATAGAAAACATTTATATTTTTCAGAGTCATAATATGACATATTCCCAACCAACTCAACATACTAGCCATGTGTTAGATACCTTTCCTGAAGCCAGTGTATAAACAGAAGCAGATTTTGTTTCACGATGAATTACAGAAGAGTGGGCACTTGAAAAAAAATGTGGGCAGAAAAGCTTTCTTGAGCACTAGAAAAATGAAGTCATATCACCAAAGAGGGTACAACACATTTCCTTCCTAATACTTTACAAATACACTGCAGCATCACGAAAAAAAAAAAAGCAAAAAAAAAAAAAGCAGTAATTTAAAAGAATGAATACTATTGTATAAAATATGATTAAAAAAAAAGAATATCTGGCTTTGACTAGGATGAATTGTGCTTCTCAGACCCACTAAGATTATTACAAATTGTAAACAAAACAACGGATAAAGAAGCAGCAATTAAGATGATAGACTTATGACTTTTGTAAGTCTTTTGATAAAACTCCTCACAAGAGACTATTAAGAAAATTTAGTAACCACAAGGTAAGAGGTAAATTCTTGTCAGTGATTAAATGCTGCTTAATATGAACGAAGCAAGGGGTAGGAATAAATAGCCCATTCTCAGTATAGGAAAGATTAATAGTGGGACACTCTGGGGATTGGCAACAAGGCTAATATTGTTTAATATACTTAATTATGATGAGAAATGGGCCAAAAAGCCCCTATGGTTCTGAATAGTTCCAAACACAGGAGGTTTACAATCAGGATCTGGCACTCAAAACTTATAGCTCTGATTGCTTTCAACAAAATGGTCAGAAGAAAATTGGGAGGAACATCACAAAACACAGAAAGTCTATGCATCTGGTCCAGAAAAAGCCACAAGTACATGAAATACACTATCCAAAAAGTCTGCATTTCAGCAATGGCTGATATCATTTAAATATATGAGGTAAATTGCTTTAATCATTCAGGATGACATTCACTAAAGATAAGTTCTGCAAATTACTGCCCCTTCTTTCTCTAATCATTCAGAGCATTCAGTTGCAATTCAGGACTCTGTTAGGCGAAGAAACTTCTCCTCTGTTCCACTTCTCTGAAGAAAAGGATGCAATACTTCTTTCTTCAAAGGCATGTGCAAAATCCTGGTCCTCTCAGCACAGGGGACAGATATCTTAAACTGTGTCTCCTTCAGTTTTTAGAGCAACAGTCCTTCCAAGCTTTATTTTTCATTCATTTACTTATTTAGGGCAAAACTAAAACCATGCAGGGGGGGCGGTGCGGACTTGTGTTTGGTTTGGGATTTGTGGGGCGACTCTTGCATTTCTCTGTCTTTTCACCAGTTTCTTTTATTTTCTAGTTATTTCTTTGCAGACAGAGACTTTCACAAAACACCAACAGTCAAATCAGTGACACCAGATACCTAGTGTCTATTTGGGTTTGGAAGAATATAAGTGACAAAACCATCATGTCTAATAAAACATAGCATAAGAAAATACAAGGATAACATAAAAGAAGTTAACAGGAAGTGAGTAAATATTTGGACCATATTTTAAATTAAATCTATGGCATTAGAGGAGGGACAGAATTCAGTGGTCTTGACAGACTCCTCAGCCATATGTTCTTTTTGCATTTACACATCTGACAGCAGATTTATTAATAGTGTCTTCTTTGTTTTTGTGAATATCTGTAACTTTTATCCAGAACTCCCAACAGTTTGAATCGCAGAGCATATATAAGCAGTCTATGTTTTGCATACTTTCTGGACCAACACATAGAAGCAAATTCTATAATAGATTATCAAAAATGAATCTTCTCTCTATTAATAGATCTGAGATGAGATGCAAGATGTGAATATTGCAAATCAGTGAGTTGTACAACAGGTCTCACTTAACATGAATTTATTGTGGAATCCTACCACTATATGCTTCATGCTGGAACAGTTCTATCCTAATACATAATATTTCAGAGAAGAATTAGAAGAATGAGGTAAACCTAATTCTATGCAGCTCAAGAGAGCTCACTGGCATTAGGAATTTAATTTGGCTGGATGACCGGGAGTAATCAGGGAAAACTTCAGAGCAGCATTTGGAAGTGTAACGGAAAAAGAAATACAGTCCCCTACTCTGTGCAGTACACAGCTCAGAAGTTAGAAGGGCTGTGTGTGTCAGTATCTAAAAGCAGCAAAGAGCAGGAGCAGATTATAGTTGGTGAAACTGCTATTCATTTCTGTGCTTGTCTTTTTTTTCAACCAGCGCTGAAAGAAAGATGATTATGAAAAAACAGCGTCTGCATCCATAGCCATAAAGATTTATCCATAAAAGCTACTAAAAAGTATTTGCTGTGTAAGTGCTTTCATTTTTTAAAGTATTATACATAATAAAAGACCCCTTCCCAGTTTAGTAATGCAAGTATAAATTGCAGGGAATTCTGATGTTCTAGAGAGGTCAGTGAGTGGATATGCTGTATGGCACATTACATTTACCTGTGCCTATGCTCAACTGCAGAGGTAAATAAAAGGCAGATTTTTTCTAATACAGACTAAAATAGAGCAAGAAAGAGCAATAGGAGCAACAAAGTCTGCAAAGCTGCCTCTTTAGGTTTTGTATTGCTGTCCTACAGAAGCAGTTAATAAGAGTATGTTAATCAACACACATCATTCCAAATTCAAATTGACAAGGCAAGGACTAAAATACTTCTGAAAGAGATCCTGTTCAACATTGGTTTGGGGCATTCCTGGAAAATTAAATGTATGGAGTCACCTGCAACCATGTAATTATTCTAACAGTCTCTAGGACCAAACTGCTAACTTAATGATCACACAATCCTTGCTCATAATACAGTTTTCTTGTTCCGAAAATCATGCACACAGTTCAAGAGAAATACCTATCTGGAGGTGAAAAAAATATGTTTTTACTTCTTTTCATAAATTCCTGTTACCTCTACGGGAACAACACAGAGAACAGCATTTGGGATGGCATTTATTCTTTGTATTGGTCTCCTTCCTTCATGGACCATTGGGAAGAACATTATTTCAAAACTCCTGCTGACACTTGCCCTGCTATATAAAGCCTATTGTTTAAATTCTGGGTTTCTACCTGCAAAAAGCCAGGAAGGATCTGGTGCACAGGCCATCACTGAAAAAGGCCAAAGATGTTTGCCTCTTATGCACTGTTTAATTTTGTAACTTCACGCTGTATCTTACTTCTTCACCAGTATTCATACTAGTGAATATGGAAACTCTATACCTGCAATGGCACACCATTCCCTTGGAGCTAAAAGAGCTGATGTCCCCTGTGTCTCAGCTTATTTGGCGTATTACAGTGTCCTGCTCAGCTAGGCTGTTGACATTTCACATTGTTCTGTGGCATGGAGATACATAACTAGCAACAGACACCAATGCCCTTAGCTCAGATGAAGAATTTGGGAGGGAGAAAAAGATGCACAGTATATACAGTATATCTACCAACAAAGTATTTTTCATTTGTTTGGCACTATACCAAGAAAAAAGCAGCTCTCAATTCTTGTTTTGGTACATGATAGTACTTAGTCCGGTACAATTAAATAGGTAATTTAAATCAGTTCGGTAATTTTTGCATTTAAGTAGGAAGAATATGTTACATCATAAACAAAAGAGCTACTTTACTTTAAAAGTATACTACAATTACCTGTAATAGCTCCACATATTATGAAATGAAAGTCAAAGCATTCAGCTTTGTGTGTCATCATAGTTAAGTCTGCAGGGAAATTACATGCACGCTTTCAACACCTTAGGAGAAATTAATTACACAGACTATAACAGACCAAATGGTCAAGCATAAGGAGCAGCATCACTCGTACTGATGAGTTGCTGTATAGCAATATTCTCCCATTACCTTTTTGTGCAACTAACTGAATTATGTAATTTTAACAAGCTGTCTTTAATGTTATCATTGCATGTTGAGCTGCTTAAGGTCTCAGTTTACTAACTGCAAGACACTCCCCTGGATGTCATGCAGGGATTACATCACTTCTCAGTGAAAAAGGTTGGGGTGCAATCATGGACTCATGCTGTTTTTTTAAATTTCTAATACTTCTGTCAGTTCTAAATTGCTGCTTAGATCAATTGATGCTTTCATCTATTATTAAGGATTTAATGGATTCTCTTCCCTCTGTTGATCACACTTGAGGTAAGATGCAGGAGGTTCTTGGGAGAAGATTAGTTACTCAAAAGCTCTCCATCAGTGATTTGCTAGTGCAAACCTTCACACATCATTTTTTAGCATATAGTTCAGTGTTTTCTGTTCAGGTTTGAAACTGAGACATTGCTTAGAAAAATACTTTTTAATTTTACATCTCAGTTATCTTTTTAAGGAGTAATTGCTGTTCCAACGTCTTTGGAAATTGTGCATCTGTGTGAGCAATAATCTGTATGGGCTATCCTTTTGATGGGTTCGGACCCATAGTACTACGCAGCTCATAAGCACAGTTTCAAAATTTTTTAAACATTTAAAAATTTGAATTTTTCAGAACCTCTTGATCTGCATGTTTAGATAGCATTTTACTAAGTAAGTGTTATGTCTTTCATGCTTAGAAATACACATTCCCATTTCTGAGTTTTAAAAGGAAGATTTTACAAAGTTTTGGTAGTTTTGGTCCTTCTTGAGTCAAAAGGTAATTTTGACACATTTTGAATGCAGCTCTCATGGTTGCAGTGTGCTTTACTAATACACAGACCTATCATCAAAAGAACCAACTTGGACCAAAATAGCACCATGCTCTAACCACTGTGTTAATCTCAGACACCTTAGTGTGTCAAAAAATAACAAGACAGAAGTACTTTTGGGGGCCTTGCACTTATCCACCTCACTTAAAAGCTGCTAGGTGACGAAGAAGAATGCATCTTACACTGGCCGAGAAACAGGAAATGCTAGGAGCCCTGCAGATGTAATTCTTCAAAGCTACTGATAGAATGTACAGCTCTACAACCTTCTGTAATCCAGGCAGAAACTCCTATAACTTTTCCTGGAACAAGGAGCTAAACAAATGTTATAAGGAAAATCAAAACCTCTGAAAATTATTATTTTATTAGGGAAAAATGTAAATATAGTGTTAGAGTTCCTGATATGATTTATTGCTACTTTGTATCTTTTGGATAATACAAGTTCATTTTGTTGTTGTACTTGACGGCACTTTTTTTTTCATGTATGGTTGAGCATAGAGTAAACAGGCTCATAACTGTCAGAACATAAGTTACTGCCAGTGTTGCCTTGGGGTCACATTAATTTATATACCTAATTTTTCTTCTTTTTCAGTTTTTTTATAAATTAATAGATTTTCTTACATGTATACATTTAGCATTTTCTTGTTTAGCTGACATAGTATCCTTTTGGGGTCTCCCATGTGGGTATGGGAGAAAAAGATTGATGAATTATAATTTGATGAAGGTAGTTATGGTAGTAGAAAGTAAGAAATGGAATATTTGCAAAATGCCAGAGGTGAAGGAATAAGATACACATGATTAAAGTTACTACAAAATCAAACCTGTCAAAGCAACAATAGCAGTAAAAGAGAAATATTCAAGCAATGTTGGCTTCCCCAGAACATCCAGTGGTGCCATGAAGCGTATTATTTAGTCAATTCTGTTAGGAATTCAGGGGGATTGGACTGGTTGTTTTTCTCACTGACTACAACAAATATATGTTGAACTATAAACATTGTTTGCTCCAGGAATTTTGTCCAGGATGACTGGGGACTGCAATTTCCTACATGCATTCACAGTGCAAAGATTCACAGAAGCCCATGCAAGGACTAACTAAATGGAAGAAAGGTAAAGAACCTGGAGATCAGACCTGGAAGGATAAAGTGCAGCAGAAGAATCAGAGAGAAAATGGTTTAGGAAAAGACTAAAAAGAGCAGTGTGTAAAGGCTGTCTTTAATATACAGTACTTTTCATTGTGGTCAAACACAAGCAGTCAGACTTCTAGCATATTGGTGTCTGAGTCACCAGTCTCTCAAGTAGTGGCAAAGGAGAACTAGAAACTCTTTTAGCTCTTAAATATAATCTAGAATTATTTTTATAAATACATATAATTTTCTCTTTTGTAACTTTACTTCCAAATGTGTTGACAAGTTCTTAATGCTTTGCTAGAAGTTTATTTTTGCCTTTCATGTTAGGAATGATAGGGGAATGTGTCCCAAACACACTACTTCTTTGAAGGCAAAAATTAAAAAAACAAAAACCTAAATGAAGCTCTATGTGTGCAGACAAAACCCTGTCAGCAACTCCAAGCCTGGAGAATCTCAGGAGATATACGTGTTGCTACACATCAGCTAGCATCCCTCTGGCAGAAGGCGGGTGGGCAATGGGGAGACAGTACTACAGAGGATAAACTCATGTTGTTCCTATTCTCCGTCAGCTATGAACAACTATTGAGAAAGAGCTGAACTATATTTTATATATTGCCTTCAGAAAAGAACGAAAGGGAATAGCAAAAGAGGATAATGACTGCAAAAGGAAGCGAAGAAAAATATTAGAAGTGAAATTATTAAATACAGGTGGTAGAAAGAAAAGAACAGAAAAAACTGCTTTATAGAGTTACTTAAAGATTGCAGTATGAAGCAGGGGCTACAGAAGAATAAAACAGACATGTTTTCAAAGAGAGAGCATGGAAGTTGCTAAACACTTCTTCCCTGTTTTAGTTCAGACTGAGCAGCTTTATCTGCTAGCCCAGGGAAGCAACACATTCCTCACATGGAAAACCTCAAAAGGTTCAGGACAAAGTTGTAGAGCACTAATGATGAACAGATTTGGTGCCTAGTGTCACACTTATTGTTGAACGATCCATGCCTTATTGCTCCTTTGCGCCAGTCCAGATCTCTGACAGCGTTAAAGCAGACACTGTTGCCAATGGTTATCAAGAAGGCTGTGAAAAAAGCTGACAAAAAAATTTCAGCAGAACCAGATGAGATTTTGTGTGACTCTAGCTTTTGTCATAAATCTGGAATTCAGACCAGGTTTGTCCAAAAATGTTTTCAGTGACTCATACCAAATGTTCACCTTGCACGTTTTTTTCAGTGAAACAGGTAACATATGGATTTGTTTATGCATGGACTGAGGAATGGCTTTAGTTTGACTCAGAGATTCAAAGCAAAAATAAAAAATGCAAAACTAGAGCAAGTACAAAACCTGGAGCTACATTCAGAAGCACAGAAAGGAAGGACTCATACCAAGGAGAACAAACCAAAGATTTCCCTCCTCTACCATTTTCTAAAATATGTTGACTAAATACGGGAGACATTCATATTTAAACATAGGATTTACTGCTTTATGTTCAACATTTCTCTCCATTTGACAGTGAAATAGAGGATGTCTGTTTTAGTCCTGGAATCAGCACAATTATTCCAGTCACATTGCTGGGTTAGTGGCTTACCTGTTTCCCCTCAATGCAGAAATTTTTGTTTCCATAGTGACAGGATGATGTTATGGAGGCTGGAGGTTTCCCTGCTTCAAGGAGAGTTGGGATGCAATGGAGAAAGCCCTTAGATAATGACAGTGAAGGGCCTTCAGGGAATTACCAGGTGCTAGAACTTCTCCAGGAGTGAGTGTTTTGCTGTTGTCCTGCATCAAAGCTGAGATTTCAAAGCTGTCTAGAAATACCTAATCCTAGTGGGATACTGGGCGCCAAAATTATTAGGGTTCCTTTTTCAGTTTATCTAAACAGAAAAATAAAAGATGCCAAATAGTAAGTTTTTTACAAAGACATATACATTTAATTAAGCAAGTATTTTTGGCTTTGTATTAAATGCAGGTTTGATGAACACAGCAAAGTTACACTCCTAAACACAATGCACTACCACTTTTGATATATGCTAGACAATATTTATGTCCCCATCTGTTCAAAAGACACTGTCTGATCCTCTATTAGTTCAAGTTCTTTATTGTGTCCTCATTATGCATCCCTGACAGTACTAGCTGAATTTGAACACTAAGTATTTTTCAAATTTTAATGCACTATACATGTTATCTTATTTTGTTCTCATTTTCCCTGAAGTTTTAGCAGACACAATGACCATCTCACTGAAAGCAAGGTCTGATACTAGGAAAGAAGCTTCAAAAGCTATTTGAAAACAAAGAAATGCTTATTGTTTATCTTCTGTGTTCAAGCTCATTGAAACCTTCATCAGTCATCATCATGGCTAGGCTTCACGAACGAAGATTTGGGAAGGGCTCTACCCACGCTTGCTGCAAGCGAAACCTTGATCAGTAGAGTGCAGTGATTTCAATAAGGAAATTAAAATTAAACTGCTCTTACAAACTAATTTTAAAAAGGAAATACTAAAGCAAAATCAAATTGAATTGGTCTTGGTTTCATCCAGTCACCAAATCTGAGCTTCTGGTTTTGTCATGTAGACTCTAAGACCAGGCAGCAAGTTAAAGGATCAGCATCTAGCTGAAGAAGCAATCTTCCTGCTATCTAGAGGGAACAGACAAAACTACACAAATTGCCAAATCTTTGGAAAATATGAAGTTCATCTGATTTTGTATTTATAAACCCAAAGCTCTTTCCAATTTACTGCAGACTAAAGGTTTCGAGTAAAACCGCATGTATTGCAATGCCTCCAGCCATATATCTGATGACCAAAAGCAAAGCTGTAGACTCTTGTTACAAAACACAGTCTCTTGATTTTTTTACTTATTCCAATCCAATATCAAAGGGCAAGAGCTAAAGTAACAAAAATCTCAAGTGAGACACAAGATAATGTCCAGTGATGCAATTCTGCAAATATATTATTTGTGTACTTAAGTAAAAGCTTAAAAAAGTCTTATTCTAGCATCCACGACACACAGAGACACTGATCTTCTGTGCTTGTTATCCGCAAATTCTCTAGTGTATGGTATTATTTATAAAAGCCAAAGATATTTCTTCTGAGAAAAAAAAAAAGAAAGGCATATACCCTTAGGTGTTTGCAGACACGTATCTAAAAAACATACCATAAAAGAGACATTAGCCACGAAGGAATTATGCCACAAAATACTACTTCTCAGTACAATGAAATTACAGCATCCATGCTCTACCAAAACAAAAGAGATACTTCAAACAAAGCCTGTAAGTTATGCTCTGTATTACAGATAATGTGTAAAACTGGAAAGCTACCCCAACAATTCTAAGGGAAGACAGTTTCAAGCATGACAAAAAAGTAACTTCAAAGACCCAAATCATACTTTGAATACTTATTCCATGGAAGGAGGGGATGAATTTTAAAGTGAGATTTAATGTTTTTGTTATAAAATATAATTTTCTCAATTACTGAATGTTTACATGTGCAACGAAATTTAACTTTGTGGTCTTTTCTGGACTCTAGATCCTATTACATTCTAATATCTGTTTTATCTTTCCAAGCAGAATCTTTTTGCTGTTTAAAGGGAGTAATCTCAGGATGAAAACTCTCCAAATGGAAATGAATTCAAACTGTGCATGACACTGGTTTCTACAAAACTGACTAGTTTTTCAATATCTTTAGGTCACTGTAGATCAGATATGATATGAAATTCTATCTGAAATAAAAGGTTTTAGAATTCATTTATAGTGTTATTTCTGTAGTTTTTAGTACTTCTGCAGTACTGGGCTGTTCTTAGACAAAAAAGAGATTACAGTAGGAAAGAAATCTCCTTCCTTCTACCAACTCACCTTCACCAGAAGCTCTTTAGTAAAGAAAGACAGTCCCAGTATTTACCTATAGCTCTGTCTATCCCAGTGTTCCTGCCTAGAATCTGGAATGTAGCGACAACTATAACTTAGATCTAAAACTGAAAACTTGGCTTTTATATTTTAAGAGAAAAGTTTGGGAGTTTTCTTCAGGCATTCTAGTTTTGCTTTCACACATGTATGTAAGTTAAGAATGTCAGTGCATGGAATAAAAGTGCTCCTTTTGCAGGAGAGACACAATCCTTGCATGAAACCATTTTAAAGATCACACAGTAAAGAGTGCACAGACAACTATTCCCTACAAATAAACATTGTTAATTATTCTCCAAATTAGTAAGGAAATCAATTTTACTCCATCTTTCACTGATTACTTTTGTACTGTTGCACTTCCTGGATCTAATCAGGGCTGGAAGTAGATTTAGGGAACACCGGAATAAAGCCAAAGAAGGGAGTTGAAGTCCAGTCAGAAATATGAAGTGCCAGGGTCTGAAAACCAAGCTAGTTCTGAGAAAACGGTGAGCACAATAATGAAGGCCCAGTAAAGTTCTGACATGAGCGACCCACTGGCAACTGCAGCAAACACCTAGAGGTTTGCTTATAGCTACTGAGGTTTATAATGAAGGCAGGAAATATCCCAGATGAAAAGCATGCTTTAGTTCAGCTTTGGGTTAGTGAAATTATTCCAGTGCACTAAACCTGTTTTCCCCAATCTGCAAACAACCCTGTGCAGGAGGATCCCTGTGCAATGATCTTTGTTCCGCTTGCAAAAGGAAGGAAAGTCCCAGCCATTCCAGTTCCAAGGCATCAGACTCACTCTGGAGCACTTTCTTTCCTAGAGAAGCAGAACATTTCGTGTCTGTCTTAAGCAGCATGTTTGACCACAAATTAATTCTGTTAGATTGATGACAACACCATATAGATTAAATATGGAAACTCTCAAAGTAGTGATTCACACTGTGTAAAAACTTATGTACAGGGCGCAGAAAGTATCTTTGTGGAAAATTAAAAGTTACAGTAAATGGACAATGGTATGAAAAATTTTCTTGGTATTTTTACAGAGGAAAAGTAGTAAAAAGGCAGATCTTCAAAGGTTCTAAAATGATTATAACTATTACAGTTTGTCCTCAACTAAGTTTTTATAACATAAGGAGACAGAGATTATTTGTGGTTTGGCAGCTGAACTGAAAGAGAAAAATGTTCCTCAAAAAATCATTCAGAGCAAACAAAACTTACATTGATTAGGGCTCTTGCTGCTAAAATGAAAACAAAAAACCAAAACAAACCCCAAAAAACCCAACAAAAACCAACCAAACCAACCAAAAAAGCTCTCCTTTTCTTGTGTAAAATTGCAAAAGAAATTAAAGGACAGATTCCCATAACAGAAGACAACCTCTTATTAATAAATAGACCGGTTGAAAACAACATCCACCTGACACATGGGAAATACATTCTCAACATCTACCTCCAGCTAAAGAGCTCCTAAACCATGTTTCTAAGCACATGTCCTAACCAACAAGTTAGAGGGGAATCCCTGACCCTACATTCTCAGTGTAAACAACTAGAAATTTTTATGTATCACTTGTAAGATATGAGAAAAAGATGACTTTCAAAATGTACTTTTATTTCCATTACTCAGATACTCGTTTAAGAGTTATGTATATTTACCTGTATAATCCCATACTGGGCCAAGGCAGAAAAAGATTAGGTTTGAACTTGAGTCTTGTGGCTTTGTAACTGAAAAAAAGTAGGCATTTAAAGTTGCATTCATTCTCTTTGACTTTGTACAGAGTATTTAGTGATTAAGACAACAAAAGGGTAAGAACAATCTCCTGAAGTGCCATAATAATGGCAGTTGGCTATGCAACAAAAGGTACTTCATTCTCCCTGTATCTTTTGAATGTTGAACAATTTCAGGTATGAATAAAAAAGTTCCAGTTTTAGAACGTAGTTAATGTGCATCTTAAGCATCACAGCATCTTCTTGAGTTCTTATCCCCTTACACAGGTGTGTCTATATAATATACATGCATATTTACATATACATATATGTATATAAGAACTGACCTTTGATTTTCCACACCTTGAGCATGCTTGTACTTCTGAACCATTCAGTGAAAAAGCATCAGCAATCTGATAACTAAATAAAAATAACCCTCACAGATAATTTTTATTTGATAATTCCAAGCAGATCTTGCCACAACAGTAAATGCTTGAAATTCTCCACTTTCGCAATGGAAAGCTAGGGAGGAGTCAGATGAAGCTGATCCAACTGATTGTTATGATTGGCTTTCTAGCCCTTTGAACCTTCGAGCAGCAAGAGCAGTCTGTAATGCAGACCAGAACCTGGCTCTAAGCCTTTGTATTTTCAGCAGCAGAAAATACAGTTTTCAATAAGCACAACAAACCACACAGTCGTGAAAGCTTTTCAAAGTTTGGGCCAAACTGTTCAATGTAAAGCTACACATTTCTGTACAGTGTCTAGATTGATATAGAAGGTCTTTGCAGAAATTTAAGTGTTGACAGATAAGATGGAATGCTTCCATGTATTTAATGTCTCTCCTACCCTGCTAAATGAGGATTGTAGTGCCACAGTTTAATGTGTTTGTAAAGAAAACTACCTTATAAAAAATTTAAGATCAGCTTTATTTTCAAAAATGCAAGAAGAAAGAAACGTTAAATAAACATAAACCAATGTTATCTAAAGTATTCAAAGTTATAATAGTCTCAGTGTTTTTTCCCTGTCTATTCTCTGCATTTATAATTGAAGTTGTTTGAAATGCAATTAGTGAGAGAAGTTTGAAAGGAAATCTTGACAATTCTGTCCAATAAAAATATTTGTTGTTAATTCACTGGTCTGAGAATGTCATGATTTTTCCTCTGGGGCTCAGAATTGCACTTTAATATCTTGATAGATCATAACTGTTAGGTTATTATAAAATGTTGACAGATGAGGTTGTGATTTGTGAAAGCTCCATATGAATTTTACCTTTAATTTCTGTTAACATTTGACAGAGCTTCATGACATTAGAACCACAAAGTTCATTGAAATTCAGCAGTCGTTGTACCAGCATTGTACCTTGCATACATTTCCGTTTTACAGATAAGACTTGTACATCTCCTGACACAAAGATTCAAAATTAATCTCATCAAAAGCTGTAAGAAATGCACAGTGGTTTATTTCACAATAAAAATAATGCATCAAAGGGCCTTTGTGTTGGCAAATTACTCCAGTTGGGCATAGAGAGGATTTTTAATTGGTTTGCATTTTCCTGTTTTGACACTGTTATATCAAACGTGTCAAAAAGTAAATAAATGACTGAGATTGCCCCCAAAGGTGGCATGTCAGCAGCAGTGTTCTTAAAAGTTATTACCAAAATCATGAATGGTTCATACAGACTAACAACTTCTGGAATTTTTCGATTATTTGTGCAATAAAGTATGAGCAAGGTTTGTGAATTATGAATCAATATTTAATGAAGTCTAGCTTTCATAACTGACATATTTACTTATTAACATAATCAGCTATTTGAAGAAAAATATACTACGATAATAAAATAAGAAGCAATAAATAATTACACAATAAAGATAGTAATAGCAATATAATCATTTTGGGTTTTCTCAAATTTTATGCATTAGTTCTACTTTACTGAGTAGAGTGAAATACTACTTGAAACTTCTCCTGTATCAGTGGTTGGAGTGATGGAGCGGTACCTTGTGCAGAAATTATGAGCAGTTTTTAAGAACTGCATCATACCAGGGCACTTCTTCAGAAGTCCCTCAGTCGAAAAGCAACACACCAGGAAGGACACCACTCCCCAACAACAAACCAGCTGTAGAAGCTGTAAATCAAGCAGCTGAAGCCTGAAAGTTTACAGACTCTCCTTGGCAATCTGCAACACAGAGCAGATAATCCAGCTGACTTTCTGAGCATCCTTTCAGCTCTAAAAAGACCATTTCCATATTCGTGCTCAAGAGCTTTAGCAGAGGTTATGAATGTTCTGTTTTACTTCAGTAAATAACCCATGGTGTAACTTATCAGATATTTTTTGTGAAACCCTTGAGATATTTCTTGAGGATTAAGAGCATAAGAAAATGTCTAATAAGATACAAATTTTCTCCATCTCATGGACCTTATTGACTTTAAACTACCATTGATTTCAACAGACCATGCAGAGTAATGACAAGTTTATAACTTCATATAATAGTTGCAGCATCTTTGGTATTTTATTTCTAGTTAATTATCACCTGAAGAGAACTTCAAGTGAGAACACCATTTTCACCTTTCTAGGTGGGATAAAGTTAATCCAACTCCATAACCTGCTTCATATTTGAAAATATCAGACAGCTGGTACTCAGATCACAGCAGAAGGTATTTAGTGGAAACAACTGCCAGATTTGATTTATTTAGCATTATTCAGATTTGCAACCAAAGGTTTTTAACTGATGTGCGAATTCTAGAGAGACATTTAAATGTTGTTTGCTATAAATTTTTGTCTTTGACAAATCTACAGAGGTGCATTATCTTTTATAATTGAGACCAGGGTCCTTTAGGTTTTGGTGTGATGTACATGACTTGAGTTGTGTGTTTATTTAAACTAGAATCATATGAGACATGCCTTCTACAGCCCACACCTTTCTAAGGACTTGTAACACATTTCTAAGGTTTTTGTTCCATCTGCACAAGTATTCAATAAAACAGCAGGTAGTTAGGTTTATTCTGGTGGTGAATATACAGAGTCATTCATCCAAGTACTGGATGTGGATTTTCAAATGGCAAAAGTGTCGACCTCTGTCATTTCCCTAAAGTAATAATTTTACTGGCCACTTTCATGTAGGCAAGTATCTTGTTCTGGGACAGAAATGCAGCTAATGAAATGTAGCTTATGTATTACAAATGAAATGTAATAGCTTGAGAGATGGACCAAGATTTCAATTTTTTGGATGCTGATTTGACTTGATCTTCAGACCTCCCAAACTTGTGTTCCCAGTATGAAACAGAACATTGTGTAAAAATAGGCATGTTTTTTTAAAAAGTAGCAAAATGGCGTGGGTAGCTTCATTCAGATACCAATCTTTGATAACTAACACTTTGGTATAGAGATATTTTGGAGAATACGCATAAATGGAACAGCTCTTTGAACAATATATGAACGAATGCCGTGAAATAAGAAGTTATCTTTTTTTTTGACTCTATCCTGAACTATTTCAGAGGCAAGTGTTATACTGCTTGATGTTTTCCACTGGAATAACAGCATGCCAAAGAGGAAAAAGAAACCTGGATACTTATGAACATGATCAACTGGAGGATCCTTCAAATAAGCATCACAAGGTTAAGAAAAAAGAGAAACATTACTCATTTTTGACAGAGCTGCATGTACAACTCTAAGTGATTTATCTCTAGATAATCTATTTCAGATATAAAACTAGTAAGACCTTTCTTTGAAGCATAGTGTAGTCAGATAGAGATGAAACCACAAAGGTCAGGGTACATTCTGGAATTCAGATACATACTGAGGTGCCAAACACATTCAATTGGAGAATTTTATCCTTAATGTAATTCCCAGGTTCTGAGACCTTTGTGAGGAGGAGTGAAGTGATTCTTGTATTTTCTTATGTAACCATACAGGAAAACAAGAAAAATCTGCAAAGGTCTGTAAGTCAAAAAAATGCTCTTGAGGTGGGAATTAAGTCACAATTACAGAATAAAGAGACTCAGAATAAATACATGGCTACATTAAGGCCATTAAACTACCTCTGCTCAGGAATCAGATACATCACATGCCAATCACTGAAGATGCAATCAAATAAGAATGTATAACCTATCATAACATGTCCAATAAATTTTAAACCAGGGACATTATACACAGATTAAATGCTTTTTCTATATGAATAATTTTTAAATCTAAATAGAGGAATTAAATAAGGATTCTACCGTGCTCTACTTACAGGATTTTCAGAAGATATAAAGTCACTGCAGTAGCATGTATTCCAACAACTAGAAGTAGTCTAAACATATTCAGGGTATATAATTAGTATATTCTGCCAATAAAGCCTTCCAAAAATAACGTCTTTTCGAGCATTGTGAAAGAGAAGTGATGCAGGTATCCAGTTATGGCCACTCACCAATAAAACCATTAAATACACAAAAATACAGAATCAAACTGCACAAACAGAAACAACTTCTGCCAGTGATCTATAACTCCACTTCAAAAAGGAAATCTTAGCTGAGTGACACATTAAGAATTGTAATAAAAAATTAGCTCAATACCACAGTCACGGGCTACATCAATCTTTGTTTCTAATGACAGTTTCTGATTTTGAGTCAAACTCTCACTAGAAAATCGAGATAAGTTCTTTTGCTCACCAATATCAGAGAATCAATATTCGTGCAAGGTATAATTTTCTGAAAGGAAGAGAAAAAAATCTAGGGGTTTTTTTCCCAACAATGATCAAAGGGTTAGTTTCCCACAGTCTTTGAGAAGATCTGGATGCGACTCTTTCTATATGTCAAAAATGTTCATCCAAGTTCACTCGAACAGGATTAAAACAACATCATGCATTGTTTTCCATATCATCTCAAGTTTTTATAGTCCCTCTTGGCACCTAAGAATATAGCACTAAACTGAAGGACTTTATGATACTCTCAGGTTCTCTTCTATTTCCAGTGGGATCTGAAAAATGAGATAGATGTAATTTTTCTCTAATTTAAGCAATAAGATGATATTGTTTAGCTGTTATATTTCTGTTTTCTTACAAGTTGATTATCACCACACTACCCAGACTGACAAGAATTTAAAAATAACATCTCTCCCTTCTCCAGATAACAGAAAAAATGAGATAGAAAAGTGTGTGTCTGTGCATGTGAAATGTAATGAGGGAAAGCCAATTCAATGAGCTGAGTTTTGCTGAATGCTGTGAAGTTGAGAGTAATTTTTATTTATTCCTATGGTAAGTTTCATAAGCTTAGTTCTCCTTTCTGTTAGTGAGATTTCTTCTTCTGGTCACAGTTTTGTGATTCCAGTGGAATGTAGCTGTCAGAGCTTGTAGCAAGGAGTATATTTAAAATATATAGGGCTCTGAATATGAGGGAATAAAACAATCTACAACATATATTCACTAGAGAGACTGAGTGGAATGCAGAGCAGACAAATGATGTTTTCTGTTGCTTGCAATTTCTACCATTTTGAACTTTCATCATTATTTGCAGTTTCTTTACAAAGAGTGGATTATAATAAACACATCTGGGGGTCAGAAACCATCATTGCAACATATGTGCTCAGGGGGCAAATTATACATTTCTGGAATACTATGTCCCAAATAATAATAGAGATTTTGAAGCCATAATCAATCAGAAATCTCCAGTAATGTTAAGAGAACTATGGTAGTCATATAATATCACTATAAAATATATACAACATAATACATTATATAAGGATTCACCAAAAAAGACCAAAGTTGCTGAGGTCACAGAGACATGTGAGGGAAAAAAGATTTTCTAAGACTCTGGTTCATCAATACTCATCTAATCTCTCCATCTTCACCTGGCAGGCAACAATATTTTCTTTTCCATCAGAATTGTCTTTCTTTTTCTGCCTTGTTTCTAATCTACAGGACCAGAGGAAGAGTAATTTTCATTTAACAGGGCCCAGGTTCAGGACTGCAAAGGAGTGAGAGGGCGTGAGACACCACATAAGCCACATTGTCATTCTGCTAAATGCCTTAAATGGGAACGGAAATTGGTGTACACTCATGAAGCAAGAAACAAGATCCTCTCCTGAAAACCAGAGGCTCCTGCCTCTCAGTTTCTGTCGAGATCTGAGTTGAACAGAGTGCAAAACTTCTATAAAGTGCATTATTTACTTTGGTGAAAACAAGCTACATCTGGCTTTTAATTCTATAGGGTTCTGGGCACTGTTGTAGCTGAAATACACTGCTATTGAGCACTGCTATTTAAGGCAGAAATCCAAATGTCCCAAGACCTTGACATTCAGTTTCAAAGACTCTCCAAAATCCAACAGTGAATTCTAGGTTTGCCAGACATGAGGCACTACTGTATGGAAAAAACCCAGGTAATATAAGAGAGGACAGTGCTCGGCTTCTTTGGGGTACCTTTTTATAGATAAGTTTCCCACTTTCTGTGTAAATCAATCACCACGGGCAGCCAATCCCAGGCCTTTCTGGAAATGGGTCAGAGAGCTTTCTATGTCTTTGGTGGTCTTGATCCCTCCCTATAGTCCATGCCTGCTTCTTGACCCCGTGCCTGATCTGTATCGTATTGTGCTTATCTCTAGGAATGAGAACAAGGACATTAGTCACAAAAAAGTGCTGTCCTATCTCTGTATGGCCTCCTTCTCCAGAAACATCCTGTCCTTTTTAACAACCTTATTACCACAACCTTTGGTTGGCTCCACAGCCATTCGGCTGTTGGTGTTTGAGAGATGCACATTAGCCCCTTATTTTCTGGGCTCCTACAGTCACATGCCATGTTTTACAGCATGGGTATCCCATTTCTCTTTCCAGGAGAACAAGAGATCCTAGTCAGTGGTGTGTCAAAAGACTCAGCAACTCCAAAAGAGGCTTATATTCAAGGATGCAGAATGTGAAGAAGAATTGAGAGACATCTGCAGGACATGTTCTAGTATGATAAAATTGTACTTTCTGGTCTTTAAAAACAAATCCAAAAATCTAAGCATGCCACACTGGCCTAATGCTCACTGTGCCACTTGTTAATGCTGTCTAGTATCAAAATGTCTACTAGATGCCTACAGTCTAGAAAAAATGTCCATGTTAAATAAACCTACATAGTAATGGTTGGAGAAGCTGGAGCAAATCATCACTTTCTTAGTTTAGTAAATCCCAGGTCCTTCATGGGAGTGCCCAGTCCTTTCATTGAACTGGAATGCAAATCCTTTCAGGTTTTTTTCATTTTTAGTAGTGAACTTGGAAATAACCACAGAATAGAATACAAGTTGATGCTCAGATCTTTATAGTAACAAATCAGCCAAGATTCAAACAGAAACAAACTCATAAATTTAAATACCTGATCAACTTTTCATCTATAATACTTCCATCAATTCTTTTCAGCTCCATCTTCTCTGTGAATTAACCTGGCTGTACTTCAAGCAAGACCCTCAGAATTCTTTCATGTCTTTGCTGTTGCCAGTTCTTTCTTTTCATTCCTCCCTGCAGTTTTAGATTTTAGTGTTTGGGGGCGGGGAGGGGGGGAGGGTAATATATAATTACGTGCCACTTTTTCTTTTCTTTTCTTTTCTTTTTTTTCTTCTTTTTTCCCCAGCTTTTGCTTAAGATTTCCATGTCTTTCTTAATCATGTCTATGTGTTTCATTTCCAATGAATTTAATGAATTGTTTGAAGTACAGTTTACAGAAGAGCTGCAGAGTCAATATCTGGATGAATCAGCTTTTGGAGGAACAATAAAAGTACTCTAAAATGAAGAGACAGCCACTGGATGGAAGGCTTATAAAGCACACAGTTGTGGATTTGTATACTTACTATGACCATTCAGCTTCTGTCTAATCATGAAGATGCTTAAGCTTCATTGTCTACCCCACAATTTTCCCAAAACATTTAGAATTGAAAACTTAGGGATCAACCTAGTATTTTAATCTAGACAAGATTCAACAGCTTGACAGGCTTGATCCAGAAACTACACTGCTTAATATCAAATACTAAAGAAGAAATCTAACTAAGCAGAGAGAGACTAGAACCCAAGACTCCTCTCCTTCTGGCAAGTGTCCTGACCACTGAATCACAGGTTTATGTTTCTCCGTTCATCCATTTTTTGCAAAATGGTACAGCTGCACCAAGAGAGGGATGCATACAACTGTTGCATAATTGGTTTGGTAGGCATATTCTCCAGGGGCAGAAATACCAACTTAAATCTGCTCAACTAGGAAAAAAAAAAAAAAAGAAAAGGATTGAAGTACCAAAAAGACTGTGAAGATGCTAAGAGTTGAGTACAAACCTGTTATAGAGAAGAGTTCTTTCACTTTTATGTGTGCTTTAAAAGATTGCAATACCTGAAACTTGTAAGGGGAAGATGGATAGTACCATAGGCACATACCTGAGGTGGAAACAATGACTCCCTGAGGACCCAGCTGAGTAGTCGTTACTTTCCTATAAGCCAACCCATGATGGCAGCTCTTACTCCCATCCTGAGGTGTTCAAGTTCCCACAAATAATACTGGGAACCTCGCCACTCAGATTCAACTTCTGGATTCAGAGTGATGTCAAACAACTGAAAGTCAGAGAGCACAATTCATGCCTCTCAAGGAATTTAGCCTTTTACAGTGCATGCCACAGTACACACTGCGAACTGAATAATATTACTCAATGTCTAAATACAGATAAGTCTAAATTTGAGTATTACTATTATGAGTAACCTAAAAGATGGAGGTGCAGTTTACAGGTGCTTCAAATAAACTTCTATTAAGATTATGACTTGAATTTCAATTAATAGAGTCAACTCAAACAACTGACTTCAGACTTCAATATTACTTGAAGAACAACAAGCATCAAAATTTGACTATCATTCTGCAAATTCTCCCTACAGTTGCTCTTAATTACCAACAAATCAAATAAGTACTAGGTTATGGCCTTTTCTGTGACTAGCTAGATTTGAAATTCTGGTCAGCATTTTCCCCTTTTTCCATGCTTCAAACATTCCAAATGCTTCGTGAATTTTCATTGGGTTAATAACATTATTTTTTTGGTGAATGTCATCTGTTTGGTAAATATCACCAAATGTCATGTGTTTGGTAAATAACGTTAATTGTATGCCTCAGCTAAATAAAGAGGTCAGACTATTTACATGGGTCTTATATTGTTTATCACTTGTAGTACATAGGAGCCTGACTGTGCTACAACCAAGGGGAAAACAGATACAGGAGTAATAGACAGTTATGGTCATAACTTAAAGCATAAAACTTCCCTAGAATACTGCCATAAATCTAAATATTTAATGACACATTATAGGTAACTTTTGCACAGTGTTCCCCAACTGGAAAAATCAGGATATTAAAAGACTTAAAAGTTACTACCTTTGTAACTACTTTTCTTTAGTAAAAGTCAGATAACAGCTATAGTGAAGAATAATACTTTTGTTTAATCTGCTTATTATTGGTCAAGCCAAGTACTTTGTAAGTACCTCACCAAGAAAATATAGAAAGATATTCAGGTGTCATTGGATGTAATTTTGAAGTTTACACACTTTTTTAGCCTGGCAAGCAAAAATATTTCACCCAGGATATTATGCATGCACAGGGCTGCCAAAAATATGTTTAAATGTTACAGATCTAGAGTGCCATCTGGCCAAGCAGCTTTTCAAATACAGACTAGAGACATAAGAGAGAAACACTGCTGGATAGCTCATAAAAGACATCTATTATATCTATTTCCAAGATATCAAGGATCTTATCTAAAATACAGCAGACCACCATCAAAAGTAGCCACCATATTTTCCAAGAGAACTAAAGAAAAAGAGCATGAAGAATAAACTTCATAAACTCTCAACAGTATAATGTATTTCCATGTGCTATAGATATATACATCTATATAGAGACCCACACATACATTTGGATTTGGCAATGGTGACATGGTTTGTTACTACTTATACAAGTAATATTAGAACTAACTGTATGATGCAAAATATCAGAAATACATACCACTTACTTCTTAAAGAAAAAGACAAAAATGCTTAGAGAAACCCCAAACAAATCAGTACTGTCTCTGTTCAATCTACTTCTGGTTTATCTTCTTTATACTCGATACCTCTAATTACTCTACCTGTTTTACAACAGGTATCGGGTACCGTTTTACCAGCTTTATAGCTTTACATCTTAGGTCATTCAGTAATGTGGCCTCCCTCTAATTTTCTTCTTTTACCAGCATTCATGACCTTTGCAAAAATAATTTTCTAATAAAGAACAGATAATACGTATTTCAAACTAAAAAAGTCAAAGGGAAAATTGGAAACTTGCTAATAAAATCAAATGCTGCATAACAGCAGACATTAAGAATACAATTGATAGAAACTCATGAAGATTTAATACTATCATTTCATATTATAACAGAGTGGGGGGGAAAAAGACCACAAAATAACCATAGTCAGCAATACACTCACAAATGCAATTTCTTTTCCTGCTTCCAAAGAGTGTTGGCAGATCATGTTTTCACAAATGTGTTCATATTTTGTCAACGAATTTTCTGCTCTCATTGTATTAAAATAATTATTTTTATTAAAAGCCTGAGTTTTATTAAAAACTGTTAATACTCAGCATGAAAAGTTCTGAATGACTAAGGGTTAAGCAGCATTATGCCACTTCGTAAGCAAATTTTTATAATTTTGAACCTTTTTCAAAGACCTATGATTTTAAGTCTATAGAAGAGACAAACCTAAGGGAGATTTAGCTGGTAAATATTATCAGGGATTTTTGAATCATTATAAACTTAGCCATGCAGGGGGAAAAAATTGTGTCACTGTACAAAAATGAGATAGACTACTCTAAAACTGACAGGCTAAAGATAGTATCAGTTTTAAAAGTAATTTTAGAATAAAGTGATGAAAATAACTGCACAGGGTATGATTTTGGACAATACAAACAGGTCCCTCTCTAGATCATAGTCCCTTGAAAGTCTGATTTTTGGGGGAGAAGCATTAAGAACCTTGCATTTCTCCTGCACTAGGAATAATGTAATTTAGTAAAATAAATAAATAACTATCCATACATTCTAATTTTCTGTCAGCAACACAAACTGAGTAGGTGGGCTTGTTATAAACTCGGAATGCAGTTATCATCTTGTCTGGCTTGCTTAACTGGGTCTGTGCCAGAGCCCTAAAGAATCTGTCATTGAACAGTGGAAGTGAAGTCTACCCTGTGTCATACACCTATAAATAGGTACGTATGTATATGTATGGGCATGTCTCACTGTATTTCATTTTCTAATGCAAATAAACAAGCACACTTAAAATTCTCCCCCGAACATTTCCAACAATTAACTTTCGGCAATTTTCAAACAACACAAGGGCAGTGGACGTACAGACTGTACTCTACTTAGAAGAAAATAAACTCTATGCATCCTATTCACTTGTTTCCCATTTTCATGTTTCAGGTACACGTGGCTGCTAGTCACTCCCTGCCCAACTTACTCCAACACAGTGAATGGGTCTCATCTTTTTGGAGCCTCAACCCTGACTGGCAGAAAGAAAGAATGTATATGTTCACCATGCCATATATATATATATATATATATATGAAGTCGCATCTTTATCTATGGATGTCAATACAGAATATAAAGCACTAATCCAACACAATCAATAATAAAAAAGAAAATTTAAAATAAAACACATGCACAAAAAAAACTTGAAACCACAATTAAAAAGTTAATGTTCCACAGGAAGCATTAACCAAACAAACCTATAAACCCAACAAAAGAATTCAGAATCTCTTCTCAGCTATCCTTTCCACAAATGCAGTAAAAGAAACAACATTGATATTGATCTGCAAACCCTCTCTCCCATCTCATAGGTGGAAAATTCAGCTGCACAGCCACTTGGGCCTCTAAATTTGATGACTCTTCCTCCTTACTGTAACTATCCTATTAGAAGAACCTTGGTTGCAGCTTTTCCTAAGGGGTCAAAAAGAAATTTAATGTAATTATACCAGGGCAAACACAGCCCCTGAAACTCTTTCACATCAGTCAGGAAGCTCTTCCGTTGCTTATGGCAGCATCCCTCTTACTCTGTCGGCAAGAAACACCCTTTGTCAGGCACCATAAAGAAGCAGTAATATAAGATAAAAACCTCTTCTTTCCTGTCAGGATTAATAAGAAATGAAGCTGAACTATTCTGCTGACCAGGATGAGAAGGCAATATTTAAATTAGAGCAAAACCTAGCATACACTGTGTGTAATTTGATTAAACAGAAATCTAAGTGATCAGTGTTAACAAGGGTCCACTTTGTTTTCTGATAAACAGAGGAACGTTAAACAAACTCTTCCCAATTAAAAATGTGGCCAGACTGCCTGCTGCTGTGTTCAGTGGAATGAGGGTGGCCTTCAGGGAGGGTGGCAGCAGCACTGGCAGCCATCCAGGCAGTGCAAGGGAGACTCATCTCTCCGTGCACAGGTACTTATCAGCACCTCCAGCAGCGAGGCCGGCGCCACACAGCTCCGGATGAGCAGGTCCCTACTGCACCCTGTGACAAGATAGCTGGTGGCCACTCACTGTGTCTAAATTACAAATCCACTTGCATGAAACGGAGCCTGCCCAATGCCAGAAAACAGACAAAGTCTATGCAAAGAGTCAGCCCTCAGAAGGGATAAAGCAGCTCCTAGAGGAGAGATAGTGATTAAATAAAGTCCAGCAAATGATGCCAATAAACAAGTTTTCAATTATCAAAGGACACCCAGGCAGCCAAAAAGAGGCTGCTAAAAGCTGTAATCACACTATTCTACAGTACCCACTTCAAAAAGTAGAGAAACATAATATATTTTGGCTGGAAAAGAACACATAGAACAGACTATTTAAGAAAATTGCAACCTGATAGAAAAACAAGCTTGAGTGCCTTCTATTTAAGAGAGTGGGGCTGCATTTCAGAGCCCATTTCTTACTTCAGGTGAATTATATCTCTGAATCACACAGCAGCTCTCTGCCTGCATCTGCTTTTCTTTGATACCATTATATCCTCCTGTCCTTGACCCCATCTGAGACTGAAAAGCTCTGGGGACTGATAAAGGGGTTAAGTTTTCCATGAATATTTGCTTGTATTTATAAATTAATTTACTTGAGCTACATTAATGTGATTTGTGTATTTGCTTTCTGAAAAAAGTTGTTCATTTGGGTTTTGCTGGCATGAATGTTTACTAAAGTAAATTCCAAAGATGTAGCCAGAGGTATTAGGATCAGAAAAAGGCTTTTAAAGTGTACTGAAGTGTGTCAGTACATTTATATTTGCACAAGACAAATGATTCTCACTCAGCCAGCCAAGGAAGAGAAAGAAAATTTGGAGGTTCCCTGGCCAGTCATAATTAACCAATACAGCACAAGGAATAAGCGCTGAAAGGAGGAAACTGTTACTAGGCAGTATTCCAATATTTTTTTGATTGATTCAAAGATGCAATAAGGTCATAGCTGACTATGTGGCCAGTGGTTCCAGGGGCTGAAATAACCAAACACAGAGTATTTCACCATTGGGTCATTTGTGTGTACTCCAGACATTTGTGTGTCTCTCTAACTAGAGATGAACAAAAATTTCATGTCACAATATGTCTGATCAATGCCTTATCAGATACAACTAAGGCCCCAAAAACAGTCTTTTCCATCATAATGGCACGTTTTATAATTCATACTTCCAGTTAAGCTTATAGACTAGTTTGACAGTCATGCTGTTCAATATGTACTGTCTCCTTTACATTTTATTTTCAGGCCTATATTCTTTGAGTTATAGTTAGCAACAGGTTCCTAAACACAAGTGTTGGTAACAGTAACAGCACTGCAGTCTATTAAATGTACTGTGTTCTGATCTCCGGGTATAAGACATGGCCATTTCATAAGGGGAATCACAGCACTGACTCCTTGTATTTTACTATCTTCTTTAATTTTTCCAGAAAATTAAGCACCAAACTTTTGGGGGCCAGCCCTTGAAACTGCTGGACTAATGTTGATATTCACATGAGTTAACACAAACACACTGCCTCCTTCCCCAGTACAACTCTGTGAAGAGGAATTAGTCATGGTAACAGATTCAGGTCAACACCAGCAAGTGTCCTCTTTGGTACTAAAGACACGAGGCCTAAAGCTTGAAGAGTTTTTAACATAAGTGTATTTTTCTTCGTTTTGTAAGAGATTTGGGTAACTGAGGTAAAACAGACATAACTGACAGAAAAATGTCCTGTCAGACTCTAGACTGAGTGTCCCTGACTGTGGGCTGCCTTTAAAACTGTGCCTTTTTCTTTCTTTCTTTTTTTTTTTTTTCTATCCTGTAGCCCTGTAAGCATAATAAGCAAGAGTTTTAGGGTTTCCTACAAATAAATGTTTTGCACAAGGGTTGTATCATCATCAGATTTCATCACACACTTGTAATCATAGATGAATTTCAAAATAATCAGTTGGAATGAGTGACACCAAAATGATCCGAATGGCTGAGTGGTGTTGTCTTTGTTCTGCTGTTTCCTTTTGCTACCAATACCAAAATAGAGTATTTCATTAGCCATTCATCAGCTGCCTCCATCCTTCTCTTCACTATAATACTAATAAGTTTCGTTTTAGTTCATGAAACTAGAAATAGTGGCTTGAGAAAAAATATTGTATTTCTATATTAGGTCTCTACAAACCTGCAATCAATAATATTTGGATGGAGGCTAAGCTCTTTTACTCCTTCTTCATTAAATGTTTCTTTGCTTTCTCCATACAGTCCTCTCACTGTCTTTCAAAGCTTCATAACTGGCCCTAACAGAAAAAATCCAAGTGCTCTTATTCTGAGCCGCCACCAAATACAATCAAACAGGTGTGCACTCTGCCTCTCATAACAGAACTTTTAAAAGTCTCCGGGGATAGGAACTCAGAATCCACAAGGGATTTACTTGTTTTGAAAGGCAAATCTATATTTGCACACATACTATGCTATACCAGACTTCCTGAAGCATCACAAACCATCAAATTTTTTGTCTGACCTGTATCTCCATGTTAAGTTTTCTCACAGTAGCAGGTCCCTGGGAAGACCAAATCTGAATGTGAGTTTGACCATAAAGCATAGGGAAGTCTGACCAACTAATTTTTCTAATTAAAGTACTGTTCAATTCTTAAATTGTTTTGCTTTTAATTCTGTGTTCTTGCAACAGCAGACTAACAGTAAATCACTTTATTTGGTTTACTCTTCTAGTGATTTGCCACATTGAAAGAAAAAAAGGCACGAGTCAACTCAACAAATTAAAGTCAAATGTGGTTTAATCATTTTCCCTTTAGCCAAGACCATTAGCATGGCACAATTAAGTGCTAAAAGCTAGAAGAAGAGTCTGCAAGGCAGAGCTGCCGTTTCTGCTACTGAGCATCAACGGGGAACTGCTGGCAAACAAACATACCAATACCCTCTGCCCCACATCTGGTCCTCCTCACAGCAGCAGCAGCACCTTTTTTGAAACTTTGACAGAACAGGATCTTTCTTCTTATGCTTCACCCAGCCTGTCCATGTCATGCACAAGGTAGGTAGTTGCCTAGAGTATTTTATATCTGTAGTAGTCACGGAAAATGAAAACACCCCTTTGCATTGATTAGTAACCTCTTCTGGACTCCCATTAAAGAAGGCCAGGGCATCAAAAATGTAAAGCCTTTCAGAAATGAGAGACCAGGTTTTCAGCCAATTTTTGTCAGCATCATAGCTCCTTAAAGCATTGAAATCTGTTTTAAGTGTGTTTTATATTATATGATGCTGATTTGAACTTCTCCAGTCTGAAAATTCGACTGAATTCTTCCAGATCAAGTTTTAAAGTACTTATGTGAAGGCAAGATATACAACATTACAAAATCTCTTACATATCTCCACTCTATTTTTTTCATGTCATTTTGAGGAAAGTCTTTAGTTCTTTCTTAGATTATTGAAATTGATTTGCACTTCAATGCTCTTTTAGACCTTTAGGGCCATTAGCATGAGACTACCATCATTCCAAGTATTGTATGATCTTGATGTAATATGCTATGATTCCCATAGCTAGTGAATTGTATTTAGCAGGACTACAGCGGATTAACTAATAGGTTAATTTAAATGGCATATGTTCTCATTTGAAATATTTGGATAACTAAACATGTATTTAGGCATGATTAAACTCAAAACACATACTGATGATAACAGAGCTGCAACCAGAGCAACCAACAATTTTCCTCAGCATTTTACTCAAATTAAACAGATGTGTGTAAGTAATAAGAAAGTTCCTAACAGGCACAAATAACAACAGCCTTTTCACGGGGATTTTTGTGCCCATTTGGAAAAAAGCCTCTCCTTACATCAACGTGCATAGGAGTCCATCCAAAAAGACATGCACTCATGCTGAAAACATTTGGACATAGTGAGGAAAACAGTTTCTGGTGTACAGCCTGAAAACATTGCTGTGACATGTTAGTGTTGAACAACTGCAAACAGCCTAACCGATGCTGCAAGGATTTCCTCAGCTGTCAAATTCTAGAATAAGATTATTTTCTATATATCCTGATGTACATTGACAATCACACTGGGTACAGTGTTAACCTAACTTAACTAAGAACTGCATTTTAAAGAACTATGTTAACTATGCTAAGAATTGTGTTTAACTATGTTAAAAGTACTATTATTCCAAAATACAACCTTTCAGAATGGAAAGAGCCAAGTTTCTGCTTCTCACAGTTCCATGTGTATGCTGGGACAAAGCATGAACATGAAACTGGGGAATCTCTCTGGGGCAATTCCAATGGGAAAATGCTCTCAGACATTCAAACAGTCTCTGACCCATATTTCTTAGATGACAGAAAAACAACAATGGGGAAATTAACTGCACATATGTCCACTGAATGCCAGCTCTTCCAGGTTTACTGAAAGGGAATGAGACATGGGCAAACAACACAACATGGCTGAACTGTTTGCTCAAAAAGCCCAGGGCAAGAACTTTAGCACAGCCCTACTGAAAGTCTGCGATATTCTTTTCACTCAATCAGGGCACTATTTGCCTTCCTTCAGATTCAACTATCATTTTCCTAAAGGCAAAAGGCTATTCGGTCTTTTGCATTATTTTCAAATGTTCTGGTTTCCCCACTAGGCAAGTTTGATATCTTACACACCGGTGCAGCAGGGCACAGTCACCCTTTTTCTGTGCTGACAAGTGGCAAGTTTATAAATCACAGATTTATTCCTAAACTCTCATATGATACTGTAGTTCTACATATATATGAACAGATTTGCAAAATGCATTAGTTACATGTAAGGAAACAACTGCAGTACGCCTGCAGAATTTACAATGTAAACCTTTTTTTCTTGGTAGAACAAAACAAATTTAAAATATTATCTTGGAATTTTGTGATCTGATTGGAACATGAGCTACTTTAAAAATATCAACATAAATGCTATAATTCCTGAGGGAAATGTGATAGTACTAGACAACTTTAAAAATTATCTGAGTCCTAAAATAGGATTTGAATTCACCTGCAAATCCATTTCAGTTGTGTATGTTGCTTACCTGAAAAACTAGAATGTTATTGAAATTTTCTTCTCGTATGCTACACTGCATGATTCATGCACAGAATTACTGTTCATCAGCATGGGTTGTGTCGTGCAATGGGATTCCTGCTTGTTATCCAGCTGTGAGAAATGCACAAGCGGTAAAATAAGTTAGGAAAGGAGTGAAAGAGACTGAAACCAGTGCAAATGAAGACAGTAACAATGGGGGAAAAGTATAGTACTATTTCTAAAAGGAAAGGGGAGAAGGCATGGATAATTTAGGGTTGGAAGCTAATAATCATGTTCATTTCAAATCTCAATCTTTTGGTGTAGATGGTACCTTCTCAGTTCTGCAAATTTGATTTTTTTCAAGGATCTCTCTCTGTGAGAAGTGTTGCCCCTGTGTTAATGCACAAGTTCTTCCCTTCAACTTAACAATTTTGTTGTTTCTTTCCTCGTACAGAAGTAGCCTCAATATTGATGCAAAAGATGTTCCTATTCTTAGCTCAGGTAATTAGAATTTCACCTATACTTTATGCTTATGATCCTTTGAAGAGAACAGATTTTGCATGTTTACAGTAAGTACTCATTTATTTAATAAAGTGAAGGATAGAAAATTCCCAGATTTAAGGAAATTGCCAGTTTGCAAAATTCCAGTGTTTGCTAAGAAATTGCTAATATCAAAAGTATCAAATATTCATGACCATAAACTCAAACTTATCACAGCCAACTGTACTTACAAAGAATCTAGGATACAGCATTCTGACTTACTCTGTACTTGAAATTTTATTATTTATTTTTAGAGAAAGTGCATATGAGTACACTCTGTAGACGACTTGACAGTAGCCATTCACTCCAAACTATAAACATATTATTAATTGTGAAATAGGAAAAGACTGGCTGCAGGCAAACTACCAACAAGTAACTTCTAAGAGACCAAGATATGATCTCTTCTTAAAGGGTAGCAGCTGTTGTGATCATGGTCTTTATTCACAGAAAACAAATTTTTTTAAACATTTATGCTCTAGGAGAAAACATGAGTAGGTAAAACAGTGTAAAGATTTAAAGTAAGGATAACTGTCAATCATTTTGTTACCTGGGTTTTAAATCTGTACTACTTCTCTCCTTGCAAACCTTTAGTTTTAAGCCTATACAAAGAATTCTTGACTCTCATTAGAAATAGGCTACATTCTCAAATGCAATAATACAATGCAGAATTCTGGTAACTGAAAAATTTTCTTTTCTTTAAATATGCGGCTCTCTTAAGGTGCAGTCACAAAACCCACCGAGCTAAACTACTGAGAGCAGTTTCCCTAAATAATCACTGATGAATGATCTGCCAGTCTTTGTGTATGTTTGAAATATTTTTATTAATTACTTGGAAGGCAGTACCTTGAGCACTCTTCCTTATTCTCTCTCCAGATAATTGTACTGAATAATAAGAATCATTATTACTATAAATAAAAATCTGCCTTCCCTTGACACCCTTAAATGTCTACATTTCTTTTGTACTGAAAACTAGGGCGGTGGTAGGCTATGATATTTTTCTTGTTCCAGATCCGAGTTTTATTTTTAGATACATTATTACTGCTGAGGAAACAGAGCAGCTCTGCAAAGAGTGTTTGTGTACCACAGCTACACATTTTTTCCATCTGGAGAAAAAAAAGACTTTCCTCAGTCTTCTTTTAACATATGGAGTTTGTCACATCAGTCATTGGTGGAGAACATGTAGTGGCATCCATGTCATATGGGTGACAGGGCTGTTTTACATAGTATCAGTATTTTAGATTCATGCTTTCCCAAGCTACAAAGCACAGACATTCTACTTAGCAATAGCATAGTTCTTCCAAAAAAGAGCTGTCTTTTGTCAAGTGTTTTCATCAGAGATGTAAAAATGTTACAAATGATTGCAAAGTAATAATCTAGGTACTTCAGCATACAGCCTTTCTCTAGTTTGTATAATAAATTCAAGTTGGGTGCTTAAATACATATGGAGATCACCACTAGGGAAACCTTTCCCTTGGTATCTATGCTCATATAGAAACCTTGTCTTGCTTTTGTGTCTGGATCTGTGCAGAGGCCCAGTCAGCGAGACAGAACTCCAGAGAAGATCAATAAATTGCAGGCCATTAGCCAGCAGCATCCTCAGGGATCAGTACTGGCTCCAGTCCTATTCAGCTTGTTTATCAACAACCTGAACAAAGTGATAGAATGCACCCTCAGCAAGTTTGCTTATGATAAGAAACAGGGGGGAGTGGCTGATTAACCTGAAGGCTGCGCTGCCATTCAGGAGGACCTTGATAGGCTGGAAAGCTGGGTGGAAGTTCAACAAAGGCAAGGGTAAGGTCCTGCACCTGGGGAGGAATAACCCAAGTACCAGTACAGGTTGAGGGCTGACACTACGGAGCTGTTCTGTGGAGAAGGACCTGGGAGTCTTGTTGGATGACAAGTTGACTATGAGCCAGCAATATGCCCTTGCACCCAGGGTGGTCAATGGTATCCAGGGATGCATTAGAAAAGAGTGTGGCCAGCAAGTAGAGGGAGGTGATCCTTTCCCCCTACTCGGCCCTAGAGTATTGTGTTCAGTTCTGGTCTCCACAGTTCAAGAAAGACAAGGAACTATTGGAGATGGTCCAGCAGAGGGCAATAAAGATGATTAGGGGTCTGGAGCATTAGTTTAGAGAATGGAAGTCTGAAAGGGGATCTCATTAAGACATACAAATATCTCAAAAGTGGGTGTCAAGAGAACGGTACCAGACTCTTTTCAGTGGTGCCCAGTGACAGGATGAGGAGCACTGGCCATAAACTAAAACACAAGAAATTTCACCTCAACATGAGGAAGACTTTCTTTACATGGAAGATGTCAGAACCTCTGCGGAAGGTCATGGATTCTCCCTCTCTGAAGACACTCAAAATCCATCTGAATGTGTTCCTCTGTAACCTGGTCTAGGTGACCCTGCGAGGGCAAGGGGGTTGGACTAGATGATCTTTAGAGGTCCCTTCCAACACCCACTATTCTGTGATTCTGTGAAAGATTTTTATAAAAATTTTTGCCCCATTCATTTGTCCTTCAACTTTAAAAAGTAAGTGGCATCTATGTTATATCTCAAGCCCCAAATATATCAAAATGGGCCGGTTACAGTCTGCTACTTTCCGGTTAGAGAACACCTACTACCACCATTCTTATGGCTCCTTTCAGACACAAAATTATGCCAGCTCTGTAGTATCCCTTTTCTCTTGTCTACAGGCACCAGAATATTGCCAGCAATTATAATTTACCCTAGTAAGGCACTTACTGCCAGTTACTGTTCAGTACGTTGACTTCTTGACCTCTCTGTGAATAGCTGGATAACTAATTTAGAGTATAAATGGCTGTGATAATTATAATTCAATTTAATTTCCTTTCAGTAATTCACACACAGATGTTTTGATATCACTGAAACTATTAGCTGAAGAGACCACACACTGTAGAGTGCCTAAAAATTTAGCACTGTGTCCTAGAGGACTTAGGCAGGATATGAATGCAAAACTGCAGTTTCTGAAGATTATTATTTATTAAGAGTAGAATCCTAAGAAATCCTTAGACCTAATCCACTGGGAGACTAAGCCTGGAAAACCTGAATTTTGGCATTTATTTTTTCAAAATCAAACAGCACAAATACTTATTAGGCCTGGCAGCACCTAGCATAACACAACAGCATCATGTAATAGCATAATAGGTAAGCAAACCTGTCTGGTTGTCCCTCTTGTGAAAAACCTGCCAGGACAATTTTCTATCTACGCCAATTCTCTGCTCTGTTCTAGTCAATGTTTTCCAAGTCCGACAGCCTTCAAAATATAATCCCACAGGTGAAATTAGCAGTGTTCATCAATCCCTTCAATGTTTTTAACTATTGATTCAGTAAATAAAACATTACATTAGGACAATTTGATTTAATGTCATCTTGCTCATAGGAATTCAAATAATTTCTCCTAAGAAATGCCCACATGGGCTTAAATAGTCATTCAGGAAGAGAAAAAACCTCCTAGTTTTTTACTATAATACTGACAGTGAGGTGCTCCTGGTTCTTTGGGTGAGATGGTCTCTTTGAAACAGACTTCTGTCTTCAACGTTCTCCTGCCTGAATGTATTGTTTCGCTAAATAAGCCCTTCGTTTTTAATGGCTCTCAATATCTACCATCTATGCAAATAAACACGCAGCAGCAGCAATCCTTACAACAACAAATTCCCAGCCAGTCAGTATGAGCAGCAAATCATTTAAGTTTGTCCCACAGAACTCCAAATCTTAAAGGAAAGCAGAAATAAATTTTGTCACTCCCAGAGACACAAGTAAAAATTAAGAAGTCATTGTCATATGGGTCCCTGGTGAGCCTGATGACAACACTTGACAAAGCACATATGTCATTAATGTCCAGGATAAGGAATGTATTCCTGTCACAGGGCTTACTGGCATTACTGCCCCTGTAGGACTTTGTCTAGAAAAGCAAGTTGTCACTGCTGCCTCTGAGTGTCCCTCTCAAAGGAAATGTATCACTTTGCTTCTAGAATGAGACAAATAAAGCACCGAGCACAACACAGAAAAAACACAAGGAACCTCTAAAGCATGTACAGTTTCATATCCCTTCCATGGGACTGGGATAAAATTACACAGACGTTTGATAAAAGGCAAGGCAAGGAAAAGCAACTGTGAAGAACATGCCTATGAATATCATGAGAGGAGAGCACCTTTTGTCCAAGAGCTTGCAAGTTTTGCTAGCACGCATGCATATGAATGTAGAAACTTCAAGTCTGTCTACATAAAGTATTTTAGATGGCTTTCTCTCCTTGAAGAAATTGTAAGTAAACTGTGTGCAAAGGTGATTTGTATCCCTGGGTATAACTATTTCATTGGGCTTCTGGCAGCAAGCAATTGTTTGTCAGATGTGATGCTCATAAGACCTTTAACTATGGTGATACTAGTAATTGCCTCTATGATACTTAACACATAAAACAAATTATAGCAATATCCTTCAGATTAGCATGTAAGTAATAGTGCTATATAAAAACTCATAAAAACAAAATGTATGGCTACAATAACTGTATTAAAGCAACAATTGTTCTACTTTAAATAACCATATGAGCCACATTTGGAAGATATTATAGTATTTACTGATTAAGAACAAGGAGAAGTCTATAGCTGTCATCTCAGAAAAAAGAAATTATTTCCAGTTTTTGACTCCTGTAGGTATGGGAAGGCCAGCTCATGACGAAAACCCAGCAGAACGAACTAAAGGGCTTCAATAATCCTTTGGTAGTTTTAAAATAATTAAAACACTTCTTTTTTATGCATCCTTTTTGTTGTTTGGATGGGGTGTTTTTGGATTTTTTTCGGTTGTTTGTTCGGGCTGTTTTCCAAAAGGGTACCATCATTTGACACAGAAAACAAAAGAACATGATGCATATCATTAACTGAAAAGCTATGGGTATCATAAACAGAACAGTATCATAAATGAAACCTCTGGACTGCACTGGTGACTTAAGTCAAACTGACACTAATGCTAAAATGTCAAATTTACACTGATGCGAAATTGGCATAAGAAAATTAACTTGGAGGATATATCTTCCTCAGACAGTGCCACCATTTAGAGCCTGGGAGAAGTCAGGTGCAGAATGGGTTTGTCTGAGTGAGTGCTAGACAAGACTGCACCTACAACACTGAGACAATTTTTCTCTGTGTGGAAATGTGGAGAGAAAACTCTTGCTTTGTCACAGAACTGGTACCACCAGTAAGTTCAGCAGTTTCATTTTTCACTTGGCAGCTGAAGCACTGAAATCCAGTGGAAATGAAAATAAACAGAAAGATCATGTTTCTGAGACTAATACAAGCTGAAGAAGATTATCCCTCTACGTGGGGACAAATTAAAGGACTTTTACACCTCCATCGAGGTGCTCCGGGATAGGGCGTAGGTGTGTGCAGGAGGACTTGTACAGAAGACCCATGGAAACAGCACAGCCCACCGTGCCCTGTGCTGCACAAGCCCTGTGCTCCCCGTGGTGTGGCAGCTGTCCTAAGCCCACTGCACACCAGGGAGGAATGTCTCAGGATGTCCTCCAGGCCTGAGCTCGGTGCCGAGACCCCCTAACAAACACCAGGCAGAGCAGAGCCATCAAAAGAAACACCAGTCATTTTTCATTTGCATATGGACAGGCAACTTATGATGATACTCTGATGATTACTTTCTATTGAATTAATCACCTTCTGACCCATTCTTCTCAGTCATTTTCATTGTACACTGCATTTCGTTTGCCATGTCAGACCCTCAATTTTATCAGAGCCACTAACACAATTTTCCAGAGCAGCGGCATTAGCTCAGCTTCCTCATTTTGTCTCTGGTGCCTTGTAGTTCAATTTATAGGAGGAAATAAAGACTTCTTGGAGCTTGTCTCCTGACCCCAATGGTAATCTTAATCCAAGCCCAAGAGCAGAATCTGGGCCGAACCTCCAGGCTTTTTCTCTCAAGAGGTGATATATCAGCAGATGATCCATATGTCATATCACTATCACTGAATAAAAACCAATTTGCACCAGCAAAAGAAGATTTCCAGTATTAGAATCCATAGATACCTAAAAAGAGAGCATACTTTTTCGTTCTGATTAAAATGGGATGAGAAAACCCCCACAAAAAACCTCAAAGCATCAATGAACAAAAAAAATTACAAACCAGAAAAAGGCACATTGAAATATGTTTGCATTAACTCATTTCTGAATACTTTTGCACATTCATATTTAGCAATGATATCTGTCTTACAAATTAATAAAATATATCAGATATTATAACAAAAACTAGAAAATCTTCTTTGTTCACAATGAAAGAATATTATGTGAAAGAAAAAATGTGTCAATTTTGTATCAAAGAGGGGATTCATAAATTTTATTTTTCCCACTCCACTGTGTGGAAGTTTTAGATTTGCTTACCACCAACAGTAGCCTGACCTAGCACAACAGAATGTCTGCCATAGCATTGCTTAAATCAACTTCATTGAGAATTAACCATTGCCAAGCACTCAGAAAGACTTACAGGGCTATTTCAAGTCCAGTTAGCAACTAGAAGCTCAGGTCATGACTGTGTCATCAGAATGAAAACGAACATTGCACTCAGTGCACTGGCTTGTCAGTTCATTTACAGAGATCATAAATAACAATGGACCAAGGATAGGTCCCTGAGGTACTTCCATAGTGACATCCATTAAATCTGACATGATGCTGTTTAATAACACAAGCTGTATGTGCCCTCCTAAGTAGCTAGCACCCAGTTAATTACAGATGATTCCATACCTAATCCACTCAATTTATCCTGTAAGGAATATAATTTACAAAATAGACAATAAAAACAAATTTAAATGCACACATTCCCTGGAAACAACTTGCACTTAATCTGCAGTGTTTAAAAGCATCTGATTTTCTCATTCTAAATTAACCATAAACATTCAAATGTTATTCTGCTCAAGAGTCCCTTATTATTGCTGTGGCAAACTAATACAGCATCCAGTCTTCTTGCTGCTGAGTGCCAGCAAGGGGTGCTCCATGAGAGCACACCAAAAGTAGATTACTGGTGTTCAAACTGTGCCTCTTCAAGGCCTGCAACACAGCTTCTGGGTAATCTGCAAGTCTGAGCAGGGCAAGTCTGGCTTTGGCCAAGTCTCACTGGCTCTGGATGCTGTGTGGCTGCCACACTTCTCACCAAGGAACAGTGAAAAATTCTGAAGAAACATACTGGAGCTAAGAGGGCATCAATGCTTCTTTGGGAGATGAAGAAAAGGAGCTGATGTGATTCCCAGTGACAACCAGAAAGTGTGAGAGAGAGAGAAAGGTGAGAGAGAGATCAGAGGCAGTGCCTTGGCTTGCTCTCCTACTTAAGAATGAAGGGAGAGTAGGATGTCTCCATAGCAACTGGCAAAAAGCATGGAAAAGCAGAAAGCAACAATGATTATAATAAGATTAGAAGAGGTCACACAGATCATCAAATAGTGCCCCAAAATCTCAGGCAATCAAATAATCGCTGCTTAGACTGGAAGCGCTCCATGGCAAGTGTTCCACATCCACACATCATAAACTCCTTCCCAGACTTATGACTAATTTTTGTCATTAAAAATAAAATTTAAAATATTATACTCTGAAGGAAAGGGGATTCAAAGAACAGGTGTCCTGTATTCCTGTGACAAGAAGGAATCTACTGGATCTACTAGGTGATTTTAGGACAAACATCTCACCTCCTGCTGTTGAGCAAGGCTAGCACAACAAACCCCACACATCTGTCCTGAACAGTCTGAGCTCCAGGAGAGTTACTTCACGATATGAAAATCAGGAAGAATGTTAACCTTCAGGATGTGAGCAAGACACATCAGAGAGATTTCTGAACACAGAAAGGAACACCAGGTCATTCCCTTCTGTATGAATCAAGTCTCTGACAACATATCAGTATGGGCTGATACAGAACATACGTGTGTCTTAAAGAGGCATCTGTGAAAATGAAAACAGACCCCCCACACACCAGGCTTTAGTTGCAACAATCAATTCACTTCTAAAAAGGAGCCAGACACCACAATGGTAAGACAAAAGGCTTCCAAGAGAAGGAACAATTTATTTTTCACTCTACTGGGTGGGTGAGATTTTTTCAGAGAGCAGAGAAGGAACACATTCACATGCTCCACCATTAGGCCAGGGCACAGAAGATAAATCTAGCTGAAACTAGCTAGACAGAAAAAACCAAAGATACTCAGTCTGAAACTGAATGATGCCCAACACCTTTAGAAATATGCTGAGTCTTGTCATTTCCCTCTGATATTGGAAGGAAATGTGGGAAGACAAGAGTGATTGTACTCTAATGCACTTACACTTGTTATTTAGTGACCAGCGAGTCTTAATTTTCAAACACAGTCCCATGGTTATATATTGCTTTCAAAACCACAGTGATGAAAAATCAGGCAACGCATGGTTATATGTCTCTACCAAACTGACACTGTCCTGAGATGCAGGTCAGGGTGAAAATCTGTAACTGATGCCTGCGTGCTCCATGTGACTGGGGATAGGAAATAAAGACACTTTTCTTATCTACATCCCTATCCAACACACCGTAGTAGAAAGGATACTTTATGTTTCAGAACTGCATGTTTCACGAGAACCTGAAGAATTCCAGTGCACCAAGAAATAAACAGAAAAGTCAAGTATATTATATATGCATTTGTAGGATAGATTTTGAATTGGCCTTCTTACACTGCATGATGGTTTATGCTGAATTTTGTTGCCCTTGCTACTGTTCCTTCAATAGTAGGTGATATCTAATTGGGCAATTTGCATATCCTTTTTGGCTGCCAGATTGCTACATGTGACACGTCCTGCAGGAGTGACTTGAAAGTGTAAACTATACTCACATTGTAATTCCTGACTACAGGACACTCTGGAAAGGCAGCTCAGCTAAAAGTCTGAAGCCAATATGCATAAGATACAGTTTTCCCACTCTTGTGTGAAGTGCAGCCTAACTTTATGGCCGCTTTACTCCAGAAGGAGATAATCCACATGGCAAAATCAATTTCAGTTGATTTGCCTTAACCTTCCTAAATCCTTCTACAGACATGGACTTAATTTGTGTTTTCCCAGCTCTGCCCTTCCTTCCTCTGCAGGTAACTGTCTCAGATTTTTATATGTCAGCTATTTGAATCTCCATTCCTATACTTGTTTTCTTTCTACTGATACTTTCTGCAGCTGTGGCAGATTGCACTGTTTTTCCTTTCCTATCGAAGGGCAGGGGGTGAGATCCAACATGTTAGCTCCTTTTCAGTATGCCCGGCAGCAAGGCATATGTGCCTCTGCCTCCCACACTATTTTCTCCATCCCCTGTATTACTGTTTCTAACAGATGTTTTCTCTGGCCTTTGCTTCTTCCCGTCGCAGAGCCCCTTGCTTCCACTGGGACATTTCTACCCTGTCATTTTGAAGTCTCTGAAAGCTTCTTCTGCTAATACCAACGCCATTACATGTGCTAACAAATATGTCACACACATGTACAGGCATGTACAATATATTTCCTAGACACCATCATTGCACCGAAGGCTTATGACCATTCCTGGGGTAGGGTCAGGGAAGTCCAACAAAAGCATCATTGTTCCATTTATGCTTTGTATCAGCAGCAGCATTCCAACTGAATGTTCATCTTGTTAGACTTCTGAATCAATCCTACAATGTTTGTTAAGCAGGAACTTTTTTTTTTTCTCTCTTTTCTTGTTTGTTTTTTTGTTTTGTTTTGTTGTTGGTGGTGGGTTTTTTTAAGTAAGAAGGAAATACTTCCAATTCCTCAGTGGTTAAGCAAGTGATAAGTCCACTAATGAGGGGCAAAAGCAGGATGCATAGCATGCGTGCATAACGAGAGAAGCGCCCGTTGCCTTATGTTTCCCTTACTTTAATAATCTCTCTTTAACAGAAAAGCACATAGTTCAATACACAGCCTTGAGCTTTAAACTTCTGCTTGTCCTACAGGGGATTTCCTGCCCTGTCGGGTGAATTCCACTTAATAATACTGAATTCCTCTAACAGAACAATCCCTTCCTGTGGGAATTTAAAGACTTCAAGACTGTTTATTATATTTTAACTGGTGATTTTCCCTGTAGCTTCAATTATATTTGGTTTGATTTCATGGAAAATGTTTATTCCCTTCTTATATTTTTCTTTTACAGTCTCAGCTCACTCCTACCTTGCCCACAAAGAGAAGCAAAGTTACTTTTAGTTTGTATTATCCAACCAATATGTAGGATGCACTTAAACCCCCCCACAGAGAGGTGTTATTTGCAAAATGTATTACCTTTTCTTTTCTTCAAACACTGTGTGTAATCTCTCCCTTGCTCAAGTCTCTCTGGCGTGACATCGGTAAATTTCACAATAACAAAGCAAGTTCAAACACCACCTCACTGTACATTATATGTCCTATGAGAGACTTTACCTCATAAACGGTTATTTTGGACCCCTAACAAAAAAGCCCCACAGTTCTGCAGAAATAAACGTGTACCAGTTAAATAATATTTTGCTTATACCTAAAATAAGAGATCTGGAGGTATTTTAATACTAAATTGTTATTTCCACATAGCCTAAGTAGCAGAACAGGGTTACTAAATCGGTGGCTCTTGAATTGTGCACAATATGGAAGCAATTCACGTGGTCCCAGCCCAGACTTCACATAAACAGTAATAGAACACTTGACCTCCTGGGAAATGCAACTCCTAGGATGGGGAAGAAACAAACCAACAAATGGGGAGTATTGAACTCAGTGCAGCTAATTCACCCTGGAGCCTTAATGGACACCTAACACAGAGCCAGCTCCTGACACAGCCATCACCACCATGGACTTCCCAATCCCTAAAAGGGGCTGTGTCTGTTTTACAGCTCTCAGTTATGAGACATTGCCAGCTGGTGGCTCACACAAGTAGGAAGGGAAGTTACCTCAAACACAGAGGTAAATATAGATTATGGCCAACAGAACCAGGCTAGGTATAAATCACCACTTGTTCTCCATAGCACTTCAGTTAGAGGAGGAGAAGATAGTGGAACAGAACATGCATGAGACAAGTGAGGGAAGGGAATTGCATGGCTGAAGGAGATTCCCTGGTATATTCCCTATATTGGACTAGACTTTAGGGCTGGCAGTTTACATTAGGACAAAGCATGTCCCCATAAGCAGATCTTACTGCAAGACTTTCTGGATCACACTCTTATCTGTTTTTAATTTAATTTTGGAAATATTTTGTCTCCAGAAAGAAGTGTTAATTCAAGGATAATACTTACGTAACATAAAATAGTGTATTACAAATGTGATTAGAGCTGTAATGCAAAGTGCAAAAGGTCTTTACTCTCTTTTCCATTCCAGATGTACAAGTCTGAAGTTACTGAATTAAGTTAGAGAAATTTCTTTGGCAGGGATAATATTAAAGAGAGCCATAAATTATTTGCATACCTCTAGAAATATCTATGATAATACTAAGCATATCACAATACTAATGTTTTACTTATGCTGCACTTAGAGTTTTCTATTTAAAGTACATTCAGATGACAAAAAAAACCTATCAACTAATAAATATATAGGTTATCTGATGAAATACATTTGAATTTTTAGTTAAACATTCTAACTTTTAGTTGAGTCATCAACCAAAGCCAAAGATCTAAAAATCCACATACCTCAAAAGAGACCAATTTTTGATACTGATTCTGTAACTGGGGACTATGTTTGAGGTATGTAACTTTCTCTGATGATATCTGTTAAAATGCTGTTTGGACCCAAACATTTGCACAAGAAATGGATTTTTTTTTCTCAAATACATTTTTATACCCTGTAAGTTATTTAAAAAGAAAAAAAACCCAAACTAAATCTTAATAGACTTGATTGAAAGATCACAGCAATTTTATAACAAAGATTAACACATAAACTGTTTCAGTACATTTTTTCTTTTCATCTCAGTGGTAGTATAGAATAATATGGACCACCTTGTTGTTACATAATATTACCATTTTAACAAGGAGATGTGTTCAGTGATATAATAGTTTTTCCATCTGTAACCTCTTTGATTCGAATGAGATCAATAATTTTAATTAAATAGCATAGCGTAACACTTTAAATTGAAGACATCATTTTCAACATAGGGCGTAAGGTTTTGTATTTGGTCCATATCAACAACAAAAAAGAAGTGTTTTATTTAATATTTGAGGTTGTAAGACATTTTTATTACCATGTAAAGTTTCAGAAACATTTCTGATCTACAGTAACCAGTTTCAAGTTAACAACTAAAGTTCTGGATCCACTTCAAGGCTAGGAAAAATAAAATAATACTTGAAGTTTAGATCTCTCTGGAGGCTGTGAAAAACCCTTTGATATTTTAACTTTGAAAATAGTTCACTTACAAATTTTAACTGCAGTGCAGATAACCATCTGATGGCTGCCCAGTGAATCCTATGAAACAAAATCAGCTTCAGTCCATAACATTTAGGTAGCACTTAGAAGCAACATTAGTTAGCAGAAAAACAAACATTTGTACCCTATAGAAGTATGCATCTCCATCAGAATGGTTCAGGTTTTGGATGGATGTCCTTCCTATATTAGTCAAGCCTACGTGCTTTCCATACTATTAGCAGTCTAGACTATGCAAACACAACTTCACCTTATTTGCATATCCATCCCCACATATATTTTAAAATTATTCTCTTAGTAAATGTACCCTGATAGAAAATGTAACTTCCTAGGAAAGCAAAACAGCAGTTGACATTTGCCTACGTGATAACATACAGATTACAGAAAAGAATAAATTAAAGCTATTGGTAAGCGTTCTAATATTGATGTTCATTGTCCTTGACCCCTTTTCATCCAAAACTAAAAATAGGAAATTTAGAAAACTATATTATGATTCTGAAGAAAGTTAAAAAAAACACTGTTCTCATTCTAAGATATTATATCAAAGGTATTATTTAGGTTATGCCAATATTCTTCAAAGAGTAGAGCTATTTGCACCCAAGTTAAAGTCCCTTTACTGACAAGTAATATAACGGAGTCCAAATTTAAATGAGAATTGGGTCACTGCCCTCTAAAATTTTATTACTTTCTGAACTACAGAGTCATTTGTACAGGAATAATTGTACTACAGACAGTTTTGAATAGAAATACTTTGTTCACTTATTTTCCTCCTCTTTTTCACACATGCAAAAGCCTAACAACAGATAAGAGTGAAGCAGATCTTTGAACACCAAATTTTAAAATTTTAAATTTGCTGATGACACTAAGCTGGGAAGAGCTGTCAACTCCCTTGTGGGCAGAGAGACCTTGACAAACCAGAGAGATGGGCAATCACCAGCTATATAAAGTTTAACAAGGGCAAGTGCCAGATTCTGCACGTGGGATGGGGCAGCCCTGATTGTGTCTATGGACTGGGAAATAAGAGACTGGAGAGCAGTGCTGTGGAAAGGGACCTGGGGGTCCTGGTCGAAGGCAAGTTGCATATGAGTCAGCAGTGCCCTGACAGCCAGGAGGGCCAGCTGAGTCCTGGGGGCATCGGGCAAAGCATCGCCAGCTGGTTAAGGGAGGGGACCATCCTGCTCTGCCCCGCACTGGGGCAGCCTCACCTGGAATACTGCGTGCAGTTTTGGGTACTGCAATACAAGAAGGATATAAAGCTATTAGAGAGTGTCCAAAAGAGGGCAACGGGGATGGTGAAGAGTCTAGAGGGGAAGGTGTATGAGGAGCGCCTGAGGCTATTTGGCCTGTCCAGCCTGGAGAAGAGGATACTGAGGGGAGATCTCATTGCAGTTACAACTTCCTTGTGGCGGGAAGAGGAGGGGCAGGTACTGACCTCTTTGCTCTCGTGACCAGTGACATGACTTGAGGAAACAGCAAGAAGCTGAGTCAGGGGAACTTTATGTTAGATATCAGAAAAATTTTTTCACCCAGAGGGTGGCTGAGCACTGAATAGGCTCCCCCAGGGAAGTGATCACAGCACGAAGACTCTTTGAGTTCAAGAAGGGTTTGGACAATGCTCTCAGGCACATGCTGTGATTCTTGGAGTGTCCTGTGCAGGGCCAGGAGCTGGACTTGATGACCTTAATGGGCCCCTTTCAACTCAGCAAATTCTATGATATATTTAAGAGTAATAAGCATTTGAGGCCAGAGTAAAGGAATCAAAAGTTCCTGAACAAGGGAATTAAGACCACTATGGCATCTTGCTATTTTTTATCCAGTGTTCATTTAAATCCCAAGGATGAAATGGATACTGTTTTTCTACAGAACTTAATTGTGGAAAAGAAGGTTGGGAGCTTCAGAAGAAGCTTCAGCTTCCCTAACTTGCCTAGCCTGAGGAAATACTCCATGCGCCTGCAACCATCTTGTCTGGCACTCCTCTCTTTATCAGGTTTTTTTGACTATTTTCTTTTTCAGCATTTATTATAATTCTACTTAATTTAGCATTTTTAAGAGCTAAACTATTGGGCTGAAGAGGAGTATTTAAATATTTCATATTCAAAATAATACTGAGATGTTTTTTAGCTATCATAAACACAAAGACTGTAAAATTATGCTGACCTGTTGGCATTCATAATTGAGCCTTTTATAACCATAAAGGCTGGGAAAAAGTTTGAGGCCAGATAACGCTAGAATAGGGAAATAACCACACCATTTTCCATCTCAAATAGCAGCTAACTGGATGATTTCACATTCTAGAGATAAGGCTTGATTTACTGTTCCCAAGTTTCAGCTAATTTCTCTATTATCAAATCTGGTGTGATACTGGAGGAGTAACTGACAGATTCTGTGTGCTGACACATCTGACAGATGGCATAGATAATAAGCCACTGTTCCCATCAAATCCAGCATCAGCTCTTTGGAGACTACATTGATTCTAAGTGATCTGAGTTTAACAATCACAAATATTAGATTTCTAAAAAAAGTTGAATGAGAAAAGGGGACAGAGTAAACTTAACAAGAGTTTCTTTCCATGCTGAAGATACACTGATGAAAAAAAAAAATAAAATAGACAGAAGTTGGCAGTAGCACTGACTTGTTTTCAAAAATTTGTTTTCATATTTGCCTCTCCAAGAGAAACCTTTTCAGCATTCATGTGTTAAGCTTCATTTAGAGTCTAGATGGTTGTGTCCATGTACACTTGCAAATAAAATATTATTTATGGGCTGATCTAACAAATATTTACTACTGAACATATGGGTGAATGTTCAGCTGGTGTAAATCAGCAGAGCCACCAATCTCATTTACATTAGCTGAGGCTACAGCATGTTATGTTTATTACATTAGGGACCCATTCATAAGGATAGGATTTACCCTGGTAACCATCTATAGGTTGCTCAATCCAGTCTACATACTGACAATGTCAGCAGAATCCCTTCCCTACTTAAGCTTTGTGCAATGCAGATCCTTAAACTGCTGTTTAATGAATATTTTGTTATATCTCATATACAGTTATAAGACCAATGTTGTGTTCCTGATAGTTTCATATAAACCAACGGAAAAGTTATTATATTAGTTTCTAAACCTTTAATCATACAAACAACCACATGAAGTGCTCAGCAATGCATACCCCAGGCCATAAAGCTGAGAGCCACAGCAAAACCCTAAGCACTTCCTGTGAAGGACAGTAATCCTCTGGCTGCTGTTCAGGACATTCAACACCTCATAGGATTTACTCTGCAGCCTCAGTGTGAAATCAACAACTTGTCAGAACATTATACCAAAATCACATGGTTTTTTGGAACAAGAGACTGGAAGCACTTTTCCCTTACAAACTCTCTTAGTCAAAAGAGGGAAGTGTTTCCTTTGTGTGAAGAGCTTCTGCTGTAACATTCACAGTGATCCATTCCTATATGTGAATTGTGAATTAACAAAAAAACAAACCCACGGTAAAAAACCCTATATCTTAGTTTGCCTTTCGGCTGTGGATGAAACACAAAGTTAAATTATTAATGCTATTCGAAACAGAATTTATGCAACAACAGAAATTTCACATATATAAACAATCAGTGACAAAAATAAACACAAATAGCAATATTTTATTGACAGACTTGCCTATCCACTAGACAAACAGGCACAGAGCATGCAGGATAACTGGAGGTAAAACAGAATTTTCTCCTCTCCACCCCAGTCTATCTTTTCTCATTTTCTCTCAATTACCACATTTACCAAATGCTTCCTGAAGAATTTAGGGCTTACATTTTGAACCAGACCTCAAATACTTAAAAAACCATATTTTCCTCCAGGTTTTAAACTTCTTTACTCATTTTTTCATTTTCCAGACAAGTATTCAAAGCTGTTGCTCAAGAAAGGAGTAATAAAAGGTAGCAGAACAACTGACCTCCTCTATATTTTTGGAAAAGTAGTCAGTAGAATCCTCTGGAGACCCAGAGACATGGGTGATATATTACTACCTGTAGGTGGTTTAGAAAGGCATATTTTACAACACCCACACAGTTATAACAACTTACAGATTTTAATGTAGAAGCAGTATAACAAAGTTAGATGGAAATGTGGGGTTTAAGCAAACTATTTCAGCTTTCTTGGACCGGTACTGTCTCCTCTAAAACATCTATTATTATAGACCTGATGTCACAAAGACAACTGACGGTGGAGGCAGACATAATCAGCTAAAGTTTTCAACACTCCTTATCTCATCCAACAACCAATAACCATCTCCCTGCTAGGATTTTGCAATAGAAGAAACAGTGTAAACTAGACACACTCATTTTTCATCTTCTCCTTTGGGGATTTCTGCTTGTCATCACCGCTGCATGCATTTACTCCTTCAAAAGTGAGACCTAGAAGCTTTTTTCAAAAAAAAAATTTCGGGTAAAATGTTGAAAAGTGTGATTGCCAGCCAGTGATTTCAACCAAGACATCTCATTTCCTCTGTTAAGACTAAAACTAAATCTCAAGTATCTTTGAAATTATATTCCTTTCAGTACATACACATTTCTAATAATGGCAAGGATTTCAGATTTGCCTCCTTTTCCACTTTAAAAGGAAAAAATGAGTTTTCATCTCAATTATCTCATTTTTACATACTTGAAGTGCTACATATAGCAAAGGTACACATATGACTTCTAGTGAAAACATTCCAAAATACGATTAAAAAAAACATCTAAAGGAAATAAATCTATTACAGAATATTTTTCCCCAATCAAATTACCCAGACAGCTAGTCACCGGAAAAAAAAGTGAATGAAGTATGTGCCGGTTTCAACTGGGATAGAATTTATTTCTTTGTAGTAGCTAGTATGGAGATGTGTTTGGATTTGTGGTGAAAACAGTGCTGGTAATTCAAGGATGTTCTATTTGTTGCTAAGCAGGGTTTACACAGAGCCAAGGCCTTTTCTGCTTCTTTATTGCCACACTGACAAGCAGGCTAGGGATGCTCAAGAAGTGGGGAGGGGACACAGCTGGGACAGCTGATCCCAACTGACCAAAGGAATATTCCATACCATGTGACACCATGGGTAAAGCTCAGAGGGTAAAGCTGGGGAAAGAAGGAGGAAAGGGGGATGCTCGTAGGGATAAACCAAACCTTCCCAAGTAATCATTACATGTGATGGAGCCCTGTTTTCCTGGAGATGGCTGAACACCTGCCTGCCCATGGGAAGCAGTCAATGAATTCCTTATTTTGCTTTGTTTGTGTGCAGAGCTTTTAGTAAACTGTCTTTATCTCAGTCCATGAGTTTTCCCACTTCTACTCAACAGATTCTGAAGTGGGGGCAATGAGCAGCTGTGTGGGGCTTAGCAGCTGGCTGGGCTAAAACCATGACATGTGACTGTACAGTGTCCCACAGGACAAAAAGAACAGGATATAACTGAGTTAATAAAGCAGAGAATTGACAGTTCCTCATGACATTGAAGAAGGTAAAGCAGTGTTCAGAAGGTGCATGTTTATAGGCACATCTTTTGTATTGCTTATGTCAGAGTCTCCACAGGGAAAAAGAAGAGTGGTTGCATTCTTGCTCCCTCAGTGTATTCCAAGAATGACTGAAAATGAGAAGCTGCCATTGCCAAACCTTTCTAGTTCCCTGTGTCTGTTACTAGACATACTGGTGTAATAACAGAAGCATGATGACACAGCCTGCATAGCATTGCTTACCTCCTGGTTTTAGGGCTAGATAGTATAAGAGGAGAGATGGAAATTCCTGGCATATGTCAGGTCCAAGATTTCTTTTAGCATGCTGTCCTGCTCTCACAGATCCCTGGATTTACACTCAGTGTACTTTTCTAGTGACTTACTGCAACAGAATAACTTGTATGAACTTTTGTCTTTATTTTAATCAGAAATGGAGCAAGGAATGCAAGGAAAAAAGCACCAGCAATTCAAAGTTTAGTTCCAGAGAAGTAAAAATCAATTTCTGATTGCATGAACACAGGACAAAGCTTGGAAATAGTTCTTGATTAATAACAATCATGTTATGAATAGATTTACCAGAAGGAGGAATGCAAATCAAAGATTCCATAATGATTTCTAGTAGAAACCTTCATGACTAGAATCCACACTGAGATGACTTGGAATTCATACTAAGGTATTGGTCTACTATTTGGAATCTGTGAGCACAATCAGTTTTCTGGCATTAATTATATGAAGGTTTCTCTTGATGTATCTCTTTCTCCTTCTCCCTGATTTTTTTTTTTTTTTTTTTGGAACTCAGAATTAAACTGGATATCCCCAGAAGCAAGATGGCAAGGAAGTTTTCTTCACACTAGTGAGAATGTCTATTTTTCACAAGTTTGAAATTACATAAGTCAATTTCTGACTCAAAAGGCTTTATATCTAATACAGTATAGTTGACCTGTCTTACTGTATTTTTCAGAATGCCATGTCACAGCAGCTACAGAGGTTTGGGATTAGGGCTGACTAGGGCCTTACTAAGAGAGACTAAGTCATCCCTCAGGCAAAGGATCCTTCACTTATTTGTTTGCCCACTTAGATATATGTAGACAAGAGCTAATGTTGAAGTGTAAAAATGGAACTTGAAACCAGATCAGGTGTCAGTGAGGTCAAAAACTTCTAGCTATTTTAATCGTGAAGTTAAGCTGGTCAAGTCACGGGTGTTTTGTTTGATTTTTGTAACAGTTTTTGTATGGTTTTTTGTTTGTTTATGTGGGTTTTGTTTGTTTTACATGTTGTGTTTGTTTGCCTTAGTTTTGATGTTTTGGGGGGTTTTGTGGTATGAGGTTTTTTTCCCTTTGTTTCTGGGGTTTTTGTGTAGTGTGCTTGCATTTAAAAATGACTGCAATGTTTACAGTCATATAGCCTGTTGTGGAATAAAGACCCTCAATAGATCTCTGTGCATCATATGTTGCATTTTCTGATTTAATTGCCATTTGGAATCATAGAACCATCAAGGTTGAAAAAGACTTTTAAGATTGATTATCCAGTCCAACCGCTGACCCAGCACTGCCACTCTAACCCTAAACCAGTAAAACATACCACCCAGAGCCAGGTCCAGATGGCTCTTGAACACCTCCAGTGACAGTTACTCCACCACTTCTCTGGGCAACCTATTCCAATGCCTGTTACAATACAACAGGAGAAAAGCGGGTTTTCTTTATGCATAGTTCTTAATATCTTTTCAAAGGAAAATTTACCACTGAGAAGTATAATTAATAGAAAGATACAGTAAACTATGCTAAGTATGGTAAGAGGACACAGTATATTTGCAAGCAACCCAAGAATAAAATCCAGGTTTTTCTCTTCTCAGGACATGTGTATCCTGTGACTGTACATTTTCAGCGTCATCATAGCCCAGAACTCAGCAAAGGATAAAAAATCCAAGTCAGTTAAGCTTTCACAGAAGAAATTTGATGATCCTGCAAGCATGTAATTACAAAGGCACCTACTTTCAGCCCTGTCTCAGTGCATAAATGTCTCTCTTCATCTACTTTGTATGCTTTCTAACGTTTCAGGTCTATAACCCCAATACTCAAAAGTAAGTGTACGATGACACAGCTGAAAGTTTAAAACATACCTTATATAAGCACACTAATTTCCCATCCTCAGTTGATGCACTGACAAAAATTTTGTGCAAGCTTAGGTTGGAAAACTTGTTACGTAAGATGGTCTCATCTCAAGTGAGCATGCATCGTGCCTTCTGCTGCAGGAAGCAGAGCGCAATGCGAGTACATCTACAGCGATATTTTTCACTTCACAAATATTTCCATGTGAAAACAACTATTTTCTACCTGTGAAAACTGCTCTGAGTTCTCTTTATAAGCCCAAAGTGAGAAGAAAAATGTTTTGCTTTTTCACAAAACTAAGAAAATAGGATTTCCCTGTGTAGCTGGGAAAATACTTTTGTTCAGCCATTGCACTGCCCAACTGAATAAGTATAAACCAAATTTTTCATTTGGATTGTACATCACTCTTGCTCATTTTAAATAGGTGCTGTCTAAAACTAGTTTTTCCTCAAAAGTATGCACAGAGAAAAGGAACAGGAAGAAGTGATGAGATCAATTCACCGCCAATTGGAATTTCTGTGGAGCCACTAAATCCAGAACACGGTCTCACAAACAGTTTCTTAACAATCTCTAGTGAAATAAGCTATCAGAAATGCCAAATATTGTTAGTTATCCAGGTCACTGTGACAGTTTTGGTTCTACGTCTCATGAATTTGTTATGACTGTATATTATTTGCCTAAATAGGCTTCCTCCTATAATTGTGTCAAACACTGCTATAAGGAGCTGTATGCTATAGTTATTCAAATCAATAGACATATTCAATAAATTGAACATAAAGGAGAGTTAACTGAACATGAATTTTGACTTTGGCGACAGAATCAAATTTTGGAGGTCTTGTTTTAAATTTTACCAGAGACAAAGCACAACAGATGCATCTCTTCACTCATGAGTTTTCATAAACAACTGCATTAGTCCATGGGAGCCATAAGAGATCTGCATTTGCTGACATGGAATAATTTTCTCCATTCTCACACACAGTGCTGGGCCTAGCAAAAAGTCTGAGCAGAGTTTATAGCACTCTTTGATTTTCTAGTCACTGTGTGCTCTATCACTGCAGTAGTTTGGTTGAAGCTGTTTTGTGGGTTTTTTTTTCATTTCAGCCATACTCCTGATCTGGTATGCCCTGGGGAAAAGCAGAAATATACCCTGCACCCATCCGTGCAGCAATCAACTGCTAAGGAAAGACATCAGTATTCTGAGGGTTTTTCATCTTATTTGACTGTATAAAAGAGTTCCTGAAACCTCCCATTAACATGACAAAAAACAAGCAGTTAACTATCCTAATAATAGTTTTAAGAATCCAATTTTATTCTGCACTGCTAAAATTATGCACTGTTAAGTAGATTTTGAGGAAATAAATATCAATATATCTGATAATATCTACATTCTTACTAAACACAAATTTCCTACTCAGTGTTTTTTCCAGAATGATTGTTCGTTTCTTATACATGATGGGGAATTACACCTTTTAGCTCTTCATTGCTAACCTGTTTGAAGTGAGTTCTCAGAAAGGCTCACCAAAGAACCTACTATTTCCCTAGCTATCTACACCCAAACTCTGGAATCTAATGCATTTACGGCTGATGTTCAGTCAAAGTTAATAGTCATAATTGCCTAATTATCAGATCTATTGTGATGGTAAAACCTTTTAACATTTCACTTTTCCCCAAGGAGTGTATATTGCAGTTTCTGGAACGCTGCCTTACCCTTCTTTTGGGAATATTTAGGCAAAGAATTCATTTTGCTCTCAGCTAAATGAACTTTATGCTCTCCCTCTGTAGCCCTACTGCCTCTTTGCCTGGCTGTTTTACATGAAGTGTACACATCTATAGTGAGATATACAGTGAATTCTCTGGGGCTTGTTCTGTGTGCCAAATTCCCATCTCAGTTAGAGTGCTGTAAATCACATTGGGAATAATTTTGTTGAGCTAATCAAAATTAGTTTAGCTGTGCAATGTCATAATAGTTTAAATTCCCTCTGATTTTGTCCCTATACATGCTGAGGTTGTTCAAGGCTACTTAAATTAGAGGAGTCCTGTGATGGCTCTAAATTGTACCAGAAGACCACTTCAGGTCTACGTCACCAAGAAGGGCCACTCTGTGGGTAAACTGAACACAGTTCTAAGGCATCTAGGCTATATTCTCCATCGTCCTATTCCTATGAAGTCACCTATACCAAATCATAGTGAGAGATACTAGATATAAACAATGTTGATAAGAACAACATACCACGTAGATGTTGAAATAGTTGTGACAAATAATTACTTTCTTCATGGTACACTACAAACATTATAAAAAGAGATTCAAGTTAAGGTCATTGGCTACTATAATGTTCTAATAATAAACCTGAAATCAGAAGTACATCCAATAAGGTTTAACTCTTGTAAACCACACCCTCCCTTCTTAGTACTTTATTTTACATTTTTGTGTTCATATTCCTTCAATTCTATATTCTAACATTTTGGAAGTTCGGGTCCTTCTTTTTGGTCAATCCATCTATAAACTGTTTTATTTTCTGCCTGCTTGGTAAGACAACTATTGTTTGTATTTACTTCTTCCTTTAAAACCAGAGCTTTTATTTTACTTCTTTCCGTATTTTGTTTGAAATGTAGGGGTATGTTTACAATAAAATCCACAAGAGGAAGCTTTAAATGGCAGAGGGAATGGTATAGCTAGAGCAGCAGAGAGCCCTGCATACACAAACTACTTGTTTTACTGAACATCTCAAGAGTAACATGTCTAAAGCAGTTTTGTTTCCAACGCCTGAGTTAACTTGCTTCTAAAGTAGCTCAGATACTATGACGTTTGGGCACATAGATATATGATCATCAGATTTTTCCTTCTGTTGACTAATTAATTGTTAAATTCATTAGTAAAACAGTACTTGATTCTTACTGGCCAAGTTTCAAATTGTGACCCCATAACTGCAGAATTCTGCTTCTGTCCCTCCGTTATACTGAAAGACTCCACTCTGGCACTTGACCAGAAAGACGTATAAGTTGATTTCCTGGGACCAGGATTAGAGAGCAGCCTTACTACCCACACCTCTGAAGAACTGCCTGTCCCATAAAAGGACTCTATAAACAAGAAAAGTGTAGCAAGGAATCACACATGGATCACTTTTATTAGGCTAATAGAGAAACGACCTTGTGGGAGGACATCCTTTGAAACTGAGCTAAATCTGCTGATGACATAGAGCTGAGAAGTAGTAAATACAGAGGAACAGAGCAAACAAAGTCATAATGATTTGGATAGAATTAGGCTTATGGGATGCTAAGTAGTTTATGCAGTTCCATGTAAAGAAGTAAAAGGTAATGAGGCTAGGGACCAAAAATAATCACCGAGACCAAAGTCTGAATTAAAACACAACACAGAATACAGTTCAGGAAAAGGAAGTGGGAATAAGATAGTTTAAAGTGTTTTCCATGATCATGCACAATATTTGGCAGCAGTAAAGGGCAAATAAAAGTTCAGAGCAAGAAATTGGATAAGGTAGAGGGGAAAGAATAAAAAGAGAATTAAATTTTTTAAAGGGAAGGCATTCTGGCATCACATGAAAGAATACTGAGGCCACATGTTGAATATTGTGTGCAATTCTGATCACCACAGTACACTTCAGAAAGGACATCAATAGGATGAAATAAAGCACTAGATGGACATCAACATGTCTTATGATTTGGGAAGATAGGTTATTCACTCTGAAGAATGATTAGTCAGGTTCAGCATTTGTAGATTTTCATAAATGATTTACAAATCATCAGTGTTATATCTCATCCTAAGAGGAAGGCCATGTATTAATGACAGTCTGATAGCAAATTCATGCTAAATGTTAAGTTAGATATTAGAAAGTACAAAGAGTAATTCAGCTAGACATTGAAATACTTTGCCAAGGCACATTCCAGCAGTTCTGTTTATTTTAGGTCCTCAAAAACAGGCTTTATGGACACAGTCTTATTCTGCAACCTTTAACAGGCAAACATCCTATTGACGTAGCGAGAGTTCTGTATGAAAAATACTTAGTATTGAACTCATAATTCATTAAATTTTTAAGGAGCTGAAAAAAGTCTAGGGATACGGTTCATACTGACATCAAGGACAACTGGTAGCTAAAATTCCCACACAAATTGTTAGAAATATTGTTGGAAGAGGCATAATTCTGAGTCAATTACATGAGCACATGCTCTAATGTGACAGTCAGTAGACTTTGAGACAGTCAGTGAAACCACTCATTTATGAAAGCTAAATTCATGTTAGGCCATTGAATAAACTGTGGGTAAATGTATAACTGATTTGCAACAATTCAAGGTTTTTTAAGTTTGCAGCCTACAAAATTCTCATGTATTCTATTACAGGTATAGGCTCACATACAAAAAGACAGAATATAAATACCCTGATGCTCCTATGTCCAACTAATTCCAATATTTAAGTTGAAAATGTGCCAAAATTTGTGACAACTTGATTAGGTCTTTAAAGACTGATTTTTAAGCATTCAAAATATTAAAACTAGCACTTAGCAAAAATCAACCAATTAAATCAATTGGTATTTAAACATTTAATATTTCAAGAAAAAAAGTAGTCATTATGAAAAAAAAAATCACATAAATACCTTTGCAAAATGTACCCAATTTCACTTACTTCATATTATTAGATATCTTTTAACCCCTGGACTCTACAAACTAAAATATTCCAAAATATCTGAAACCCCATCTTGATAGTGAGATGTTATACATCATTACAAGATATTATATAAAACATTAACTACATTAGAAGTTGTTAAAGCAACTTAGATCACACCTTCAGTAGATATGAATTAATTTACCTTCAGGGGTTTGTTTTAACTAGTTCCTACTCAGTCAGGGCATACTAAAATCTTCTGTCAGTAATGCCTGGATTAAAAAACAGCACTGTCTGATAGATTTGGCACTTTGACCTGAAGATGCTTTGTGAGAACAGCAGAGACACCATAAAGATGCAGAGGAAAATTAAGCCATCAAAGCTCCTAAAGTCAACTATAAGGAAAAAAACCCCATCAACCAACAAAACCCAAACAAAAACAACGAAGAAGTTGAACTAGAACTGAACTGCATGTAGGACATATAAAGGAATTGAGAATCAAATAAAAGGGATGCTAATGAAAGGAAACAGAATTTTCTAGAGAGGCAAAGGGTAGCCTGGGGGAAGCCTCCACTAAAGGAATTGCATGAAAGTGTTACAAAACAAGAGGAAAGGTGGAAGAAAAAAAGCAGTGAGTAAGTAATGAGAAAATAGAGTTCACAAAAGCATAAAAGATGAAAAATAAAAGCACAAAGATGAAAAATGTAAACAAAGCATTTTCTTTCTCTCTCCTCTCAATATGTAGTTGCCCATTAAGAATCATTCTTTCATTTATTTTTATTTCTTCAGAAACTACAAGGTAGGACTGTGGTGGAAACAAGGGTTAAAACCTGTTTCACTTTTACACATGTGAAAATTAAAACTCCGAATGCCAGAGCTGATTGCTGACAAGCTATGAGGCTTTACTTAAATGCTGAAATGTCTAGCATCCAAAACTTCCAGTGGGGGATGTACAGGTGGGCAGAGTCCCTGACAAGCAGCTCCACCATGACAAGATATGTATTTACAGCCTTTCACTCAAACCCACTTACATGCCTTCACCTCCCATTCAGCATTTCCTGAATATCACAGTCAGATGGTACTGTGTAACAAGTTCAAAGCAAAATCAAAGGAAACTCCTTGAAAGGGAGGGGAAAGTTTTGCAAGTGTAGAAAACATTATCTCACCTTTCTGAAATACCTGTTTTCATAAATGAAATTGTTTCTCCTCTCTCCTACTCAGAAAGGCACACACTGCTCTTTCAGTCATTAAAAATGTTGTGTGTCGTAAAATAGTTTTCCCCCTGTTTTTCCTTCCTTATCAGTTCTGAAAGACCTATATGTATATGTAGCAACAGATACTGTATGAGCTCTAAAGTGAGGAATTTCAGTACTTAAAAGACTTTTTGGAAAGACAATCCTAGAAGTGCAAAGATTAGTTTTAAGTACCTCTCCTTGGAGCTTAGCAGGAATATATTGGGTTTTTTCCATCTTAAAGACTTCCTAAATCCCTCCATGAAAAATTCAGGGAGATATCTAACGCAGACTAACACAGCATTTTGGATACTTATCTGTTCTGTTTCTGACTGAGAAATTGCACCCAATTATCTACATCCCAGAAAACATATTAACTACCAAATTACTATGTAGCCTGGCATGCTCTTTTTTTTTTTTTTGGCTATTAGCTAAAAGACTCGACAAAAGTTCAGCTTTGAATATACAGCAAAGGAACATACAGAGCTGCTACATGCAGTAAGGCAGTATTTTCTCATGAAAAAATATTGTATCTATAAAGCCCAAATTGGTACTCCTTTATGATGCCGTGTAGTTCTCACATTTCTATCAGTTTTGGGAACTGAATCACCAGCTAAGCTCCACCTAGGTATTTTAGCAGTTGTGTGCCACAAAAGATAAAAATCACAAAAAAACCCCAGACACGCAGATTAGAAGAACGACCACACTGGATATAAAGAAATTATATCAACATACTTCAGCTCTTGGATGAAAAAAGTTGAAGTGATGATACTGAGTAGATGGACTGTTAACATGCCCCATAAAGCCCCTTACAGTTCTCAGGTATTCTCTCAAGGTATTACACTGTGCTGCTTGGTTTCTAAAAAAGTAAGAAATTAATACTTTTTTTTTAATTATTATTGCTATGTATTGTGGCACCTCAACTGACTTCACTAATATTTATTTCTCCCATACAAGGAGAGCTGTTTCCTGTAACAGTGTCACAACTCAGTTGTCTGATGCTAGCCAAATAAAGTCACAGGGTTTTTATGGAAAGAAGAAAAACTATCAGAGTCCCTCATCATCAGACAGACCCATTGAGGTTTTTGTCTGGTTCAGAATTACTTAAGAGGCTAAAAGGAAAAAAAAAAAATAAAGCAGCCTGTAAAATTTAAAAATCCAAATAGCTATTTAGACACGGAGCTCATGAATTTAGTAGAGTTGATGTGGATTTAAATATTTTCTCTCATAAATTTAAATCAAAGTAACAGTGTATTCAGTACCTATATTAAAATGAAATGAGATAATACGCAGATCATACATTTTTCTTCAGTTTACTTTCCTTCTAGACATTTTGAGTAATTTCTAAATGGCAGAATAAATTTTTATTGTGTGTCATTCTCCACATACTTCCTTCTAAAACTCTAGATTTCAAAGTTTAATTTCTAAGATCTGCAAGACAGACACTGAATATGCTGTTTGGATCCCAAGGTCTCTTTAAAATGAATGGTCAGTATCCCAGAAGGATGACAGAGTACATTTGATGGTGAATGTTCTATTTGTTATATGGAAAAAATACTCCTCCTCTGAGACTTCACAAGCTAGAAATACAGCTTCTCTGCTGTCTGTTACACTTGGGTACTTCTGCTTAAATTATCCATTCCATAGATTCCTTCTTGTCTTAACTTCAAGCTTGTCACATTAAGACATGATGGAACACTAATGCAAGCAGCTTTTAGCTAACAGATACAAATGGTATTGACTGCTATCTCCCTAAACTTCCTTTTCTATTGGCTTAATGTAAACACTTTTAGTTAAAACATATAGGAAGTCATAGACATAAAATACATTTCTGAAGTTAATACACAGACCATTTTCATTCCTACATATCAAAAGCAAGAAGGATACTGCAATCTCACAATACTAGTATCTGCATAAAATAGATCACTGAATTTCATGAAGAAAATTTTGCATTGGGGGTTGGTGCAACTCAGTCTACTCCTGTCCCTGAACTAGGAACAGAAATCATTATACAGATAATGCAAGACAGTAGAGATTCCCAGTAAACAGAGGTAGATAAGCTAGTAAAAAATCCTTCATAATATGTCAGGGTGACTAAGTGAGAAATTCCACACTATGATAAGTTTTGTCACAGCATAGGACAGCTTAGAATGCCATGGATGGGAATGAAGATGGATTTCCTCTTACAGATATTATAGGAACATGTTCCTCTAGGCAAGTGGATCTTGTGAAGTTTTGAGGCACCTCACATTGGTGAAAGAAAATTCCAGTCTTAAATCTCAGCCTCAAAGATATCCCCAGCTCAGCCACACAGTTCTTCTGCTACATAAATCCCAAGAGAATTGTGTGGTCTCAGACAGAGAATGATAAAAAGGAGGAGGAAAATGATTGCATCAAAGGGCATATGCATAAAGGTGCTTTCTTTTTACTTACATTTTACAAAAATATCATTCAAAAGTATATTTCACTTCATGAAGAAGTGCCTCGGTATAAACATAATGCTCTTTCTAAACCTCCTCCACTTTCAAATCAATATACAAATTTGCGTTAATGTAAGTGGAATGGAATAATTAAAAGCATAACATAAACTTATATAGGTTTTTTCTCCCTAAAAAAAAATAATACTGTGAAAGAATTTCCTTAGCCTATGTGTTTCAGCTAGACTAGCACTTCCATGTGAATTCAGCTTTATCCAAGTGGCCTCTATTTTATGCTTATACTACAAGTCTTATATAGCATCTGTTTTTAATATAGGACTATTCAATTTCTCCCCAAACCACTTTCTCTTTCCACATTGTCCTGGTTTTGCCTGGTAAAGAATGGAACAGAATCTGTACAGTATACATTAGAAATAAGCACAGACTCAAGTGCCAGTTATAAGAACAGGGTTATGTACTAACAAGTTCTATTTTCAAAATTGCTGTAAAATACATTGTACTTTACATTAGAAGAGATACTATGCATAAAGTACCACTACACTGATAGGACTTCCCCATCTGGAGAGATGAAAAATTTTAGAAATACTCAGACAGAAATACTCAGAATTCAGATTTTATTGTTAAAACCACCAGCCAGCACAAAGTACTTAAAGCTACTATTTATATTTTTAACAATTTTTCTTTTATGAGTAAATGGGTAAAATACTTGCATGAAATAAGTTACACAGAATAAAACACTTCAACGTGACTTGTGTAACTGACTTTTAACTAAAAAACCAGCTGGCACTTTAGCACTGTCTCAGAAAGCACCATTCTTTATTTCTGGAGTTGGACCCTTTTTGGCCCTAATTAAACAAGATGTTTGCATGTGTAACAGCAGCTTATGGCTTAACAGCAAGGTGTTCCAGATTGGAACATGCATACAATTCCAGGTATCAAAGTTAGCTTTAGTTTGACTTTGTGAGATTCTAAAAGCAGCTGCGCTTTGTTGCACTTCCTTAGATCCCAATAGTGACTTAGTTCTGAGGATTATATATTTGTCTCTTATGTGTCAAAAGTCTAATCCCTAGTGACATTACAACTCTGTTTTTGTATTTAATGTAAAAGCATGATAGCTCCACATTGATGATTGTCAGCAGTTGCTATTTATCATCTGTCAAAAGTTTTCCTCATGGGAAGACAGAAAATCAAATGGATTATGGCTGGTTTTTTAGTTGCTTAAAGAAATCTTACATGACACAAGCTAAAAAGAATGGCGAAACCTGCTCCTGACAACCAAGTTAGCATTCACAGCAATATGCAATTTTATGTACATAGCAGGAGAACTGTCAGCTGCCTTGACAAACCAGCACACTTAAAAATGCTATGTCAGTTCACTCATCTGACCTCTTGGTTGCAAGACCATCTCATACTGTGGTGCATATTTCTAAAACTACTTACAGTATTCTGTAGAACAAAACCCAAAAAGAACAGGAAAAAGCAAGACTTCAAATAAATAAGACAGGTGAAAAATCTAATAGTAGATGTAAAAATGTCTTATAATTACATCCCTCCAGTATCTTTTGGTTAAGACTTTTAGAACTAAGAGGGATATATTGGCCAAAGAGAGAAAGAAGGAAAGAGGGCACTTGCAATGGGACGTGTCTGTACCCCAAAGACACTTCCCTGCACTTATACAATAACTAGAATATATCTTTTCTTGAAAAAATAAGGAACATTATCTAATTAAAGGTGTTTTCTCTAATATGTCTGAAGAAGAAACTAATGAGAAGATACTCATTTAGAATTAGGCACCTCCCTATGTGAATCAACAAAAACATGCAAAAACTTTGATCACAGATATAACTATGATTTTTACATAAAACTTGAAAAAAATCTTTCTGGTTACCTCTAAAAAAGTTAATGTACAAAAATTGAGGGAGACTTAAAAATCTGTAAACTTTTTGTCTCTTTAAAATATGTCAATTTGTATACAGAACTATAAATAATGAAGTGAAACATGCTGTCTCTCTGTTATTTACTCAGACTGTCTGGAAATATAAGGTACTGAAGAGTTGCAATTAAAGCTCCTAGAGCCACTATGGGTGTATCTCAAAAACTTGTAAACCCATGAAAAGTAGGAGATAACTGCATTATGAATAGATGCTTCATTCAGCCTGTGTTCTGGAAGAATCATGGAGCTGTTCATGTCATAATGCCATGAAAAAGGCTATTCTAATGACATTTCATTTGGAACCCAAACTACAAAAGTGGTTTGCTGGTCCAGCATTCCCCATTATCTCCTTAACCTGTTGAGGTTTGATATCCTTTTATCTTTAATAAACCTGCTGGAAGGGATTCAGTGATTCATAGATAATTATGCCCCGCCTTTAATTTTGGTACATTATAATGGATAGATTAAGGAGAATGCAGGGAAGCAATAGGGACTTACATGAATAAAACTGAATAAAAGATTTAAAATTCAGTCTTTCTAGTTTCACCTTACACTGCCAGATAGAGAAACCAGCTTTATTTCAACCTTAATGGTCATGTGGAGATTGCTGGTCAAAGTGCAGAGAATACAAAGCTCCTGTTATAGAAGTACTTCTGAAAACCCCAAAGCTTAGATCTGGGCTTCTACCTTCTTTGAAGCTTATTATGAAAACCTGTTCTATGACAAATGTCCAGATAATGATATACTGCAACAATACCTTGGTTTTCAAGATTCATCATACAGACTTGTGCTGCATTGTACCACCATTGGAATTACACCTTTTAAAATATATTATGTCCTTCTAGAGTTGTTAAAAAGTGAAAAAAGTCAAAATATCTCTAAAGAATCTGAGTCTGAAAAACATGTTGTATCTTGTACACAGCCACAGAGGGACAGTACCAATATTAGGTTTGTGAACAACGAAACCCCAATGATTAGGTTATTAGAAAAAATTAGGTTATTAGGATGTACGTCAGCAACGAAAATTTAAGCAATAATTTGGAAACATAATTACATCAATAAAACTCCACCAAAAGCCAAAGAAACCCCAAACCACACAGGCGGGATGGGTGCAATACCAGGTCAAAGTCAGCTTCAGTGTTAGGCCTCCTTTACATTTACACTCAGACAGTGTGGAAAGGAAAATGGATTTTTATACAAGATAAAAGGATACTTCTCAGAAAAGGCAGCCTTTTTTCCCCCAGCTTTAACATAGATGTTCTGCATTATTTAAGGATACATTAATTTTACTTCTCTGTGAAGCCTTGGTAAGTGTATTCTCTTTCTGTATGGACACCTTTTGAGGATTCAGTGGTAATACATGAGCTATATAAATACTATGGCTATGAGTAACATCAAGAAATTTAAGAAAATGGTGTTGACTTTATGCTTTGTCTCCTTTTACTAACTGAATTGGAGAAATTTGCCTTCCCTATTAGGTAATCTAATACTTGGAAGAAAGAGAAAAGATGTATCTAATCACCATTAAATCTATCTGGGCGCCAGTGACAGAAAAGAATTTTAGGGGTGAAAACATGGCCAGACCAGGAATTTCTAGGTTTTTCTAGTTATTTTCTTCGAAGGGTGATCTATTCAAAATTCTATATTTTGAGCTCTTCTTGACTATCAGAACATATGTTAAATCAGATTTGCTAGGTTGTCTAGACTGTATTTTCATTTTTTTCTTCATCACATTTGCAGAGGCAACTGCACATGTGTACGTGGTTATATACAACACACAGACTGACACACTGGGACCCACAAATTCCAAATTACACTGGAGCTGTGCACCGATGCATAAAATATCATTACACATAAGGTCACATTCAACACATGCATGGATGAAATCCAGCGGTCACCATTTTAACATTTGCCACTGTTGAAAGCCCACGGTTGCCTATCTATTCTCAATACTCATTTGTAGGGTTCACTCAGCTCACATGGCTCTCTCAAATAGTGCCTTTCTTTTAGTAAAGCTAGAAGCAAGAGAGGACTTGTCTCATCCTTGCGCTGGGCTTTCTGCACAACAATAAAACTGGGACGAGCGCTATGCAAAAGGCAGTGCCTGTGTGTGTCAGTCTGTGGGAATGAGTCCATTAAGAGAGCTACCCCTAAGCAATTTTGTTTTCCAAGCTCTGTTTTTCTTACTGAACAGCTCCTTTTAATGAGCACTGATGTCCACTCTGATCAATATCTGCAGCAGAAAGTATTACTGTCACTTTCCCTAGTAATACCCAAAGTAAAAGAGAATTTCCAGTGGGTTTTTTAGAGCAGCATAGGAATACCATCTAACCACTTCTTGACAATGAAATACGGAGAATGAGAATGAACATAAACACTCATGGATCCTTCTCCTTGTGATGGCCCTTCTTAATTTCATGACAGTCCAGTGAATGATACTGTCAATATCCATGACACAAACCGCTTTTCCCCATTTGTCAAACTACAGCAGACCAGCAACAAATTGCTGGGAACGCGCATGTTGTTATCTCTAAGTCTTACACAGCACAATGGATGTTGAAAGCATTTTTACACCAACAGAAAAAAAATGATGAAAAAAATTCACCCTTAAGTCTCGTCTTTCTTTTATGTTGGCATTTTTATAGAAATTAATGCACAATCATATCCCTTCCTAAGAAAAAACCTGATACTTATTTTCTAGTTCTTGTAAGATTTTATTGGTTTTTCTCAGACAGAGGTGTTGAGAGCAGTGGGATGTGAATCCCTGTCATGAAAAATCAACTCCCACATGCAGTAGGGGAAGAAGGACTATCATAATTCAGAAACTTGGACAATGAAGTAATTAATCCCCTCCCTCTTTCAGTACCACCCTGTCAGTTGTGACAGACTTCACTGATCACAGCATTACACACGTTCAGTCCTGTACCAGTTCTCAAGTGTTGACCCTACTGATGAAAAATGGGCATCTGAAGAACTCCTTAAGGTCAGCTCAGCACTGCATGAATGAGGGAAGAGAAATAGTTCATATGACAACCAAGAACCTAAAATTTCTCCTGAATTCCATTTGTTGATGAAGTTATGCCATGATGCTGCTATTTCCCACACAGTTCATCAAATTTCCTAGTCAGCAGCTTCTTCCTCAGGAAATCTCTGACACTCACAACATGACATTAACCCAAACCAGCACAACTGGAGAGAAATAAGCTTGGTCTTACCCTAAAAATCTGCCTTAGATTTACCTAGGCCCCTCTGTAGCTCTTCAACTTATACAGTCCCGTTTCTTTTAAAGTCCTCAAATCCATTCAAATGAAAGAGTTAAGATAGGACAGCAATGGAGAGTCCTTGATTCCCCCAATGACTTTTAGCATCAAGGACATGATTTACAACAAAACGAGGGAAGCAAACGACATTCCTATTGCAGACTTTCTGACATCTTGAGAAAATCAGAAATTAATATCCCAACTGCATTTGCAGAGAGGGAAAAAGAAATCTATGCTCAAAACCTGAGACAGCATTGTCTGAATTCAGACCCACTCTCAAATGCTTCTAAATTTAAATTTAAAGCACATTGAAGGTGGCATCTTTTATACTTTTGCTTCTAATATGAAAGGAGAATGGGAAAGTTTAGCAGATATCATAGCAGTTTCAGAGTTCAACAGCATACTCCTGTGCTAAATAAAGCATGTAACCATCTTTAGTTACTGGACAGCTTTAACACATGCAAACTCTCTGTGCCTAGAGTCTCTTTCTCAATAATAATGACATTCCCACTCACCTAGCCATCAGCGAAGGCCAGTAAATTTACATGTTAATACTGAATAGTAAATTCAGCCACTTGTAAAAGTAAACTTAATTCTAAAAATTTTCATGTGCTCTGTCTGCAAAGAATTTAATGTAGTTTGCATAAATAAATATGAATGTCAAGGATTTCAGGGAAGGTCTGGAACAGTTTTGTTTTGCAATATGTCCATACTCATTGGTGCTGTTTCATTCAAGATCATTTTTTTTTCTGTATTGTCATCTTTACCATCTCTACCTTTTAAAGCATCTCTTGCAATGTCTAGTGGTCTAACAGGAAAAGCTTGCAACTTTCTTCAAAGGATGTTTTTCAGCATCATTTTGAACAGACAAGAATAGATTTTACAATTGCACCTCCTCTAACAGTCCCTTAAATACCCTTCAGGTGTGCTTTGTCCCCCAGCCTCGTTAGCTATTCTGTTGGTGCTGGCAGAGCAGTGACAGACTGCCTATGTAGTCTGACCTTGTCAGCTGTTCCTAATGACTGCAGCAGTGACCCACACTAGCGTCTGCATTGGCCAACCAGTCTCATCTCACAGGATTCACTAGTTCCACTGCTAATTGATGTCATTCAACCATAAACATTTAGAGAAGCATCTATCACTTTAACAGTCACATCTACATAACCTGACACAATATGAAACTGCATGGTGGGAATGTATTGGGTTTGCATGGCAAGGTTTGGGTGGGAGGGACAGCTACTAGCAGTGGATTCTGTCAAAAGGTGCTAGGAGCTTTCTTCGTGCCAGTCGGCCCCAAGATGGACCTGGCACTGGCACTGGCCAAGGCCAAACCCATCAGAGTCCCTCAAATAATGTATGAGGATAAGCAGGGGGATAAAATTACACAACTGCAGCTTTGGCAGGAGAGAGTGGAGAACATTCGAAAAAAATAACTCTGCAGACACCAAGGTCAGTGAAGAAGGAGGGGGAGAAGGTGCTCCAGGCAGTGGAGCAGAAATTCCCCTGCAGCCTGTGGTGCACACCATGGTGAGGCAGCTGTGACCCTCCCACCCTGGAGACCCACAATGGAGCAGGGAAAGAGTGTGAGAAACAGCATATGATGAACTGACCACTGCCCCATTTCCAATCTCCCTGTAGCACTGTGAGGAAAAGGTAGAGTAAATGAGGAGCAAAACTGAGCTGGAAAGAAGGGAGGAGTGGGGGAAGTAGTTTTAAGATCTGGGGTTTTCCTTGCATTAGCCTACTCCAATAATTGGTCATAAATTAAACTAAATTAATTTTCCCCAAGTTGATTCTGTTTTCCCATGACAGTAACTGCTGAGTCATCTCTCACTGTCCTTATCTCAACCCATAAGCCTCTCATTCTGTTTTCTCTCTTCCTCCCAGATAAGGAGAGCAGTGATAGAAGGGCTTTGTCAGGCAGCTGGCATCCAGACATGGTCAACCCAGCACAGGGAGTAACTACAGTTATGTTATCCAATCACAACTATATGCACTTCATATGCATTTCATACTCAAACTCATTTTTATACTAAGTTAATTAAGACAGGGACACAACAAATTTCTTAATGTGCAATTTTTTGGCTCAGGTTTGAAGTTCTTCATTCTCTGCTTTCCCAGCTTTTGTGGTTTTACTCTGAGATCACCTAACTGCTATTTGGTCATAGTAGCAATTATGGTAGTGCCCCATGTACTTAACCATGAGTATTTGAACAGCCCCACCAAAATCAGTAAAACCTTTGTATCATTAAACACATGCATTAGAATTTGCAACACTCCTTACTCTGATGTGTTCATTTGGCTCATCTCTACTGAAAACTTCAAATATATCATTTGTCTGATGAACAATTCTGACTGCAGAATATCTATAGTTAGAATTAATTCCTCATGTGGATTACTTAGAACAAAGCAAAATAATTATTCTTAAAATGTTTTAAACATTTGTGCACAGCAACCCTCAAAACTGCATTTTACAGAAAAAGGGAAAATACGGTGTAAGGGCCTCAGATTGGGTCTCTTCAATGCATTCTGAGTCTCCCAAAGCTGTTTTCATTAATTATGGCTGATCATTTAAATCACAAAATTCTTACTGATCCTGTGACTTAGCAGATATTTCTAGCCATAACAGTCCCTTGAGTGAATTTAGATTTGCTTTTTTTGATTCAATTTGAATAGAGATAACTTTGATAGAAAGTAGGTTACTATTTTCAAAACTGTATTTTTATGGTTATAATTTATTAGAAGCAGTAGAGAATTCAAATTTATGGATCAGTTATATCAAGTATTTAACTAAACCCATGAGAGTACTGAACAGTATACTGCTAATCCCAAGATAAATATTTTAATCCACTTTTCAGCAGTCTTAAAATAACGCTTCTTTCAATATGTATAATTTTATCATTTATTTTTCTCTGAATAGAGTTCCATGGATGAATTAGTAAAAAGGCACAGCTTAGAAAGAAAATCAATAGTTCTCAACAGAAGACCACTTACAAAATACAATCGGGTAGTAATTGATTTGTAGCAAAATTTGCTACTTAATTCTAGCCACATGTAACTGAAGTAAAAGAATGCATGAGAGATTATAATTTGTCTGTGTACTAATGCTCCCAAGTGGATCACCTCTGCAATGATCATATAACTCCAATAAATTAAATAAAATTTGAAATGAGCTCAGAGCTTGCCAAATGCAACTTTTGCTAATGACAGGAAGTTGCATTTTGGCTGGAATTTACTACTGCTGTTTATTGAAGAGCCATTCCATGGCATACAGGGAATGAAGGGGGAGAACGTTGATATAAACTGGGTTCAGCATGTGTGTGCATGGAATCAGATAATGATTCAGATTACCTCAGAAACAAATGAGTCCTATATCGCATAAATTGATGTTAGCCATTCATCCAGAGGAGAAATCCTCTGTGGCAATTCTAGAGGGAACCAGTATTTGAAATCTAAAAAAAAAAAATAAAAAATTAACAACAAAATACCACCAGACGATGCTTTATTTGCAGTTGTTCCCTGTAACATTCACAGCCAAAGCACAGAGCTTGACAAATGATTTCTATTAGAATGAGTTAGATACACGCTTCTCTATGCAACTGTGCCTTGGCAGGGGGTTTGGACTAGATGATCTCCAGAGGTCCCTTCCAATCCTAATGATTCCCATGAAGCTTAAGGTCACCAGCTTTTTTAAAATGTTTCATTTACCTAAGATACTGTAGTACAAAACACACTCCAAGATCCATCCATTAAGTGCAGTATTACATTATGTTATAATGTTTCAGCCTTACGCCTACATGTCTTTAATTTACAGTCTGTGGCTCAAAAGATGCAGTATATCATTAGGGTCCCTTGATGGCTTTAACTCAGGTTGGTTTTTACAAGAAATTAAAAAATGTAGTGGCATGACAAACACCACTTGTGTAAATCCTGATGAAACCAATGCTTCTGCATGTTTCAGTTCAGCCTGTTCTTTTTAATATATAGCATTAGCAACCACTGTGCATTAGCAATTCATTGTTTCTTAAATTAAGCACTCAAAAATAAGAGTTACCAGAAATAATTTCAATTCAGATATTTTCTGTATAAGAACTATAGCCCTGCTTTTAATTTAAGCATATATTATTTCTCTAAGAATTCCTGCCCCATGTTTACCATAGTTGGATTTATTTAGAAAAGTATGCATTCTACTATTTTCTCTCACTTATTGCTCCATGTTAGGACTGTAGGTTAGCTAGACCCCACCAATTCATTTTCATTATCAACTTTTTAATTCTTTCCCTCTAGAATTTAAGTTCTTCCCATTTTCACTCTAAGTCTTGACAAAATGAGAGTTGGTACTGCCATTTTATAGTTAGTAAAACCAGGCACAGGGGAACTCAGTTTACCACCTTTGCACTCTTTATGGAAGTCTGATGTGAAATGCACAATACATTTTAGAGGCTGCAGCAATGGGGTCTCATGCTAACTGTTTGCAATGCCTCACCTAGACCATTTGCAGGTAAGAGTATGCATCATTCCTTCAAAATAGCACAACACACAAATCAAACTCAGCCACTCATCAAGTCATAATACATTTGCTCCACCCCTTTCTATTTAAGTCTTATGATTCCTCTGTATCCAGCCCAGTCAGCCTTCAACCCATCAGTAAGAAAGTGGCAAGCATAAAAGGCAGTCAGCTATTGGGAGTACAAGTGATTAAATTACAATTGTTAATAAATTACACTTTTTCAGCTGGTCACCTTCCATTTGCAGCAGTAGGAGCACAAACACAAAATGAACCAAGGTGGTTCAGCTGATGAATGCAAATTCATCAAGCCAAAGGAACTCCATCATCTGCTGTCATCCCTACATCACCTAAAGTGACTGCTCCTAGTGCCTCAGCAGCCACTGAGAAGTGAGGACCCAGCTCCAACAATTTGCAGTTTTCACACACTTCAAGCCTGGTACTGTGCAGTGTGATCCATACAGACTAAGTCTTTGAGGAATTTACCTCCAAATTCCTTCAAATACTTTTAAAATGTGGACTTTTTTCTTTTAGCACAATCAGCTTTGGAAGGTCTTTCAGTTGGGCAGCAAAAGATGCATTTAATATCACAAACCATTCTGACAGACAATGTTCAAAAACATGCATATGAGTAGATTCTTCCAGAAATGGCAGTAGTTTTTAAAACCTAAGAATATTTTCTCTGTAATTGCTGGAATAATTGTGAATAATTGTTAAAAGAGATATCATGAGAGCCACAGAGAGAATCCCAAGTTAAATTAGTAAAAAAGGCTACTAACATGAAGACTTGGTAACCCCAACTCTAGCAGAAGAAAAACGCATATGGACAGTATTGCATGATAGTATTATAGTGATGTCATACGATACCTCACAGAATTCCAAAACCCAATAGAAAATAGAAAAGACCTATGAAAGTGCTTATCTGACATCAGAGGAAGAAAATATTTCAAAATGGTATGAGATTTTGGCTTCCTCCAACTCATTTAGTGTTAATCTCTCCCAACAAGTGGTCTGCTATATTTTATAGTTAACCACAGAGAATTTTCTCCTGGAAAGCACTGTTACTTACTCCAGGCAGTGTTACTAACCAAACACTTATGCAAAGAGTTCCTAAGAACATGCAAATAGACAGAGAAACCTACTGGATGGACCAAGTGATGTATAATAGTCATTACTGTACTCTGGAAACTTTTCTAATAGTACATGAGTTTTGAGCAATTATATTGAAAATGCTGAAAATATACGAACGTTTTGTTCAGCATTAGTGGTTTCCTATGATGTGGCACTTATGACAGTAATATAGGGTGGCAAATCAGATCTCCCTGGAAGCAGATCAGACTTCAATACCAATCCCTGCATATTTGTTTGTATTTTCCAAAATTAAGACTACAGTTACAGTAAATAAAAAAATTTTAGTCATTTCTACACAAAGAAATATATATGTATATCTGAAGGCCCAACATTTTTCTCTTTAAAATCTATAATACTACCAAACTCCCTGGAAGGACTGACATTTCCTCTACTGAGAAGCCACTTGTATTTTCACTTGACCATAAGACCTATGTAACCCATATAACCCATGCAGCAAGTGTAACATTCAAAATTATGAAGCCAAAAATAACACTCACTTCAATACTAAGAGTCTATTCAAGGTTTCACACAAATTCAAAGATAATGAAATTACTTACAAGAAAGAATACAACCTCTTTGAACAGTCTGAATACTCACACCCACAACATCTCAAACGATAGAAAGTATTGAGTTTTGTGAATGGAAATAGATATGGACTACTACAAACAAACAAACAAAAAGGCAAAAGCAGTTATATTTTTTCCCCATGATAAAGACATTCTGTATTTCTAGACAACGGAAAGTGTAAAACACTTTTACATCATCTCATTCTGGGAACCTCTCAGTGTAGCTACAATTAAGGATTTTACAAGGGGCTCCCTACATTAGTTCAATCAAGTTATCTTGTGTTAAAATTCATCATTCTATGACGTGAAGGACAAAAAAGACATAACAGTTTTCCAGTCACACAGAAATATGCTTTCACAGCCAGTGGTAGAGAGGTTAGGAGAGAAGTGAACTGACAAGATGGCAGTATTAAAGGAATGGCTACCAAATTAATTCCATTTCCTTGAAACATACTCTTTTACTGCAAAAAAAAGTACTCTTTTCAATGTGTCTAATTTTGAAGTGTTGCCCAATGTGCAAGTACACGTGCATGAGAGAAAGCTGACTAATGAGGAGGTACTTTGAGCTCCTGTCCCAGGAATTTAGAAGAGTCAGGGCATTTGCCCCATTTAGTTCAGTGAGCTACATTCTGAAGGCAAAGAGCATCTCTTCAGATAAACACAGGCAAGGGTAATTTTTATAATATCGAAGGGTGGGGTGACCTCTCCAGAAGCAGCCTTTTTTGAGTCTTAAAGTGGGTTAACCAAGGGGTTGCCTGAACCACTGAAACCTGCTCCAGCATATCACTCTGAAGCTGTAATCCATTTCACTCGTGCCTAAAGTCCAAGCTGAGTTTTCTGAATTGCAAATAGGTTCCTATGTAAAGAATAGTTCACATATATATTCAGTCAGGGTGGTAATGTTGTTATTACAGCACTGTCTGCAATAACTCAGCTGTCAAATTTACTTCAGTCTACATCGTCTCAGCTGGCCAGCAATTTCCTTTTTTCACACGCGGAATGTTTAAAATTTATCCAGACTGTTATGAGTCAGGAGGTAGCCAGTAAAAAAAGGGGGAAAAAAGTATTTCTTTATTTAAGAAGAAAAAGGGTGGAAGGAAATTTAAAGAGGGTGTTCTCACATTTTGCTCCATCAGATACTATATTAGAAGAATAACTTGTGACATCACATATTTCACATGTTCATTCTATTTTCAACACTGATTTTAGGTCCAAACATCTTTTCACGAAACATTTTTCTATGCTACCCTTTCTATTAAGCTAGTTCCTCCTTTAACACAGTATTAGCAAAGCTGGGATTCTACTCTATTCAGAGCAGATAGGCAAATTGTGATCTCTGCACAGCCTAACAAATACACTGACAGTAGTTTGAAACCAAGAAAAAACAGAAAAAAAAATTTTTTTTACTTTGAGTACACACAAAAATCCTTTCAGTCTGTAGCTTCCAATTTTTAATTGAATTTCAATATAAGCACAAATACAGTGGAGTCTGGAATTGTTACATTCTTGTTTTACACTGAAATTCCTTAGCAAGTATCTACCATGAAGAACTACTAGTGAATCAACAGCAACACTGAGCTCAAAATACTTTAGTCAGATTCTTCCTTTGTTTTAAAAACATGTAACTTTAATATATATCAACAAAACAATACAAAAATGCAGAGACTTCAAACAGTATTCAATATCAGTGCCTAGTTCTTATGCGACATTATTTCATGTGAAGATCACTAGGAGTTTTACAGAGCACAGTTGATAGCTGCATTGATAGAGACATCCATACGGTGGCTACTGTGGCAAACCTAAGGCTAAAACTTTATTCCATTAGAGACAAGACAGGAGAATAATTTTACTAAAATAGCATTTCAGTCATCAAGTCTCAAGTAGCTAGAATTAGCCTTAAAACTGAACATATTGTGCCTCAGCAGTAAAAGAAGTTCTTGGATGAAAATGATGGAACATCAGAGAATATAATACATTATAAATA
>VWZG01009391.1:17668-51599 GCA_013396735.1 Grallaria varia | reverse complement strand
GAGAATATAATACATTATAAATAATATATTTAAATTTTTAAATACTTAAATTATTTAAAGTATTAAATAAAAAAGAGAAAATTAATAGCTAAATCTTATAAAATAAAGGTTAGGAAATAGACACTGACTGCCCTATGTGATAATACAAATATGGCTGTCCCAAAAGCAAATGACTCAAAGGTTAAACAAAACAGCAAAATGAAGCAGCAAACCACATCTTACAGGGAACTTGGGTCAAACTGAAAAGGTTTCAAAGGCATAACACAAGATGAGGGACTTCCTGTTCAAACTAAAGCATTTGAAGGAAGATGCCAGTGACAGCCCATCACATTTTGGTCCTTTCATCACTGTGATGTTAAATGCGTGCTGTCTTTTCAACATAAGTTTGCTTTGTTCATCAGTTACTACTGAGCATTGTTATGTCTCTGTATTCAAGGTAGAAGAGCCCTCAAGCTCCTTTTCTTTCCTCTCTGTAATAGTGTGGAGGAGGTTGATGATTAAAGCCCACTCATCATCGTTCTGGAGCAGCACTACCTTGTCTGGTGTAACATTTCATTGTAAGAATGAGATGCTGTATCTTTATGTTGTTAACTCTCCCATTAAATCAGCAAAAATAAGAGCAACAATCAGATGAATAGCTGATGAGAGAACATGTTATTGTCCATGATGTGACTGGAATGGCAACAGAGGTATGGAAGCAAATTCTTCATGTTTTACTGTACTGAAATACAGGTGCAAACCCTACAATTATTATATGAGAAGAAATATCAAATGTTAGTGTTGTATAGCAGTCCCCATATATCCTGCTAGACTTTTACAGTAGTTCTATTTAATTTTGCCATGTTACCTTGGTCACCGCTAAAATATTTAAAATTTGCCTTTAATATTCAGTGCAGGAATTTTATGGCATTATTAATTACCTGTACGTCACACATGCCAACACTTGGTTATTATCTTGCTTTACAATTGTGCTGCTTATCTTTTGTCATTCAGAGGGCTTTCTAGGCTTGCTCCCTGAGCAGAACCGACCCGCTGGAAACTACCTGTGTTCTGCACCAAGGACAATTCATAGACAATGCCAGAAAACTTGTGGGAAGCCTCAAGGATGATTGACTACATAAGAGGAATAACTGAAGTTAAAAACAGGGGGTCTGGGGAAAAAAAAAAGGAAAAAAGAAAAGAAAAAAATTCACCTGTGGCCTTTTCACATTCTTGTTTCCATACAAAGAGAAAAACAACAATCCAATACCTACAGTAACTGGCACTGTAATAGAAGAGCAAGAAACATGTATCTCAAAAGACAATGACTTTTTTTTTTAATTTATTTTTTACATGAAGAGCTCTCCAGTCCTTAGATTTAACCTGGCCTGAGTGTGCAGATTGATGAAAGTTCTTTTGTGTTCTCTTGAAAGCCCGTTGGAAAAGAAAAAAACATCAAGATAGATGCATTTAGTTTAGATAGGTGAATTCTGTCTAAATGGCAACTCGGTGCCCTCAGTTACACAGCTTCAGGAGATACATAATCATACTGATTATTATAATGAGTAGTATAATAAACTGAGATCACAAACCTTTACTGGCTACTCCAAAAAAATTTATTTTTGTTTTATAGATGTAGATTTTATAACTTGATGTTGCTTGACTTTGTTTAAAAAATTTAGAAATTGCCAAGATCATAAACACATGATTATTCCATCAGTAGGAAAAGATACTGACAATGAATTGAGCAGAGATTTTAAACCTCTGATTATAGATTAAAATAGTTAGACCCCTCTTTGACACTATCTAAGCTGAAGGAGAGTAATAAGTGTAGAAAAAAATTAAATACATCAATAGTGGTATTGAACATATATTAAAGTATTATTGTATTTCTGTCTTTGGATTGAGCTTTTATGAAGGTTGACATAATGTAGTTAGACAAGTAGGCTCTTGTCCAATTGTCCATTGGAATCTTCCTACTGACTGCACCGATTTCTGAACAGATACACAGTAGAAATAAAAGTATTTAAATATACGTCTGAAAATTCAGTATTATTTTATATTTCAGCCACTTTCATTAGTATTTCCAGACCGTTATATAAATGCATATATATTAAGTATATATCTATACTTTGTATAGTACCTTTATGAGTATTGCTAAGAGGCACAGAAGCACAATCAACCAAACTTTGAGGTTTTCTTCTTACACTGCTAGAGAGGAAAAACAATACTCTTGGTTGACATACCAAACACTTCAAAAGCAGAATCAGAGTGCACAAGACTCTACTTGCTGCAAACAATTCATAAACATTGCCTAACCATTTAATGTTCACAAAATCGTTTAAAACTACTATGGATAGCAAACAAATTCACAACTCTACTTAGAAAAAAAAAAACAAACCCACCTTTCTAACGAGTAGCAAAAATTCCAGAGATATAATGGCAAATGCTTTTGGGTTTGGAGTACCAAAATCTAAAATAGATCATGAATTAAATGAATTTCAAAGTATTTTGCATGCTAAAATATATGTAAATGAGCAGATTATTCAGGTAATATTTAAATAGGATTATATAAAGAAAGGCATAATCCTTTTAATGTACTTTTTTTCTTTTAATGTCTGTGTGTCTTCCATTTTCCAACTGGAGTCAACTATTTCTAGGCAGCTCCACAGTAAATATTAACTACTATCTTCCATTACCAGAACCGTCAAAACCCTGCATTGATTTAACTCTTTAATATGCAGGGTTTTGTATATTCTACACATCATGGTTGACTATAAATTAGTTCTCAAATAATTGATAGGTTATTTGAAATACAGCATGTGCTTGAAATTTTTCAGTCTTTATATTGATTGCTTTTGACTATGTCTTTTCCTTCTTTTATGTACGTGTCCTTCTATGAACATATTTTTAAAGTACTAAAATCCACTTGACAATGTCACTTTAAAACAGTCTTTGTGCCTTATCTCACTAGCTGTAATCAATCAGGAATATTAAAGCTGTGTCTTGTGCTACTAAGGAATATGAACTACTACTCTGCATGGAGAGAAAACTGGTGTAGTAAGAGCTCCAAAGTACATAAGAGGTTACACAGCCTGTCATCTGCAGTTCTGAGGTTAATGCCACTGAGCAAGAAACGGCACTTTCAGATCTGACAAGAAATGTCATGAGATAGATGAGGTAATCGTAAAGTGCAGTTACCAAAACTAGACTAGTCAGTATGGCAGCATGTGAGAACTTAATGCATCTCTCAATGACACTGTTACTTCTGAAGTACCAGCTCCTGTTGTAAAGCCAGCAGGAGGTCAGTTTATAAAGTGAAAGATGGCCGGCAAAGTAATACATTTAACAGGATTTGGTTTTAACTGAATATATGGGGGGAGGGGGGTGGGTACTGAAGAAGAATGTTGCTAGTAGGGTAAAAAGAAAAAAACAGAATGCTGTGGTTTTTCTTAATTTCATTGGTAACCAAGAAACAGCCATGATAAGGAAAGACAACAGTTGAGAATATCAGTTCAAAAAGTAAATCAAAAAAAGAGAAAGCTGTTGAAACACACCAGCGCTCTCTGACAACTTAATTGTGTGGTAAAAGGACTCATTGCCTTAACATACACGGGAAAACAATAAAGCAAATCAGAATCAGAGTTGTTCACAGATTCATAAGCAAAACAGAAAAAAATAAGATACATATCTTCCTGTTCTAGAGGTGTGAATTATGTTTGCCTGGCCAGGTTCTGACAGCAGGGGGGTCACAGGGGTGGTTTCTGTGAGAAGATACCAGAAGCTTCCCCCATGTCCAGCAGAGCCAATGCCAGCCGGCTCCAGGGCGGACCTGCAGCTGGCCAAGGCCAAGCCGATCAGGAATGACAGTAACACTTCTGGGCAAAGTATTTAAGGAGGGGGAAAAAAAAAAGTATTGCACAGATGTAATTGTGGCCAGAGCAGAGTGAGAACACGTGAGAGGATCAACTCTGCAGCCACCAAAGTCAGTGGAGAAGGAGGGGGTGCACTTGGCACCACAGCTGAGGCTCCCCTGCAGCCTGCGATGAAGACCACAGTGAAGCAGCTGTGCCCCTGCAGTCCATAATCTTTTTAGTCCTCCCCTGGGAGAGTGTGTATGTAAAGAAGGAACCCATTCCACAAACTTTCTCTTCTCAAAGCATCAACTTAGTACCTCCAGTCCAACAAAAATGTAGACCTAAAAGACAGAATATGCAACTATTTTCATCAGAAACTACTAATCTCAGATAACTGCATTTCAGCTTAGTGATGTGTTCAATGTCCTTGAACTAAACTATTATACATATTCTGAATTGCATTTATTTTATTTTAGTTTAGAGTAATTTCTTAAAAGATGAAAATGTTATTTTTTGATAAGTAAAAACTTATTCATAGGACTAAAGAGAATGCTACAAATATTTGCCTTAGATGTCTATGTTCTAAGAGCACTGGAGAAAAACAGTAATATGAGCTGGGCATACACTTACTGCTGCAAAAGAACGTTTGAATCAGATGCAGTCAAGCTACCACTGAGGAAGTTCTTACACAATGTTTCCATTGACTTAAAGTTTACAAATAGTATTTCAAAAAAACATGTCTGGGATACATTAGTATAGAAGTGAAACACGGTTCAGGTTAGGGAAATACAAAATTATCAGGATTATTGTATATAATCCCTCTTCAGTCATCCATTTCATTAATTTAATTATATTGTGTTTTTCCAGATAAGGTGTATTTTGGGTTTAGGTGGTCAAAGTCACTTGAATTCAACAGAATATGAACAAAAGCTCTTTGAGGAATGATTGGGTGGGTGCACTGCAAGTGACCATTTTAGATGTTTTAAATAGAACATCACCATAGTAGTTGGGCCCTGCTAATGTAATCTGGGAGGAAAAATTGTGCTTCTACAAGAATTGAGTGTTTTCATTTGAGTGCACTAGAGGAGTCCATCTGGCCATTTAAACCCACTATCAGCTGTAGGTTCTTTCTAAGGCCTACTGGTTTCAAAACATTACTTTCCTTCTGATAGTTAACGGTATGAACCATAGTTAAGGAAATACTTGAAGTGTAAATATTGAAAATCAGCTACTGATCATGCATTGCAACTGTTGATATATTTTAATATGCATATTAGCACCATGAAGGCTCCATATTCATAAAGTTGATCTTGACAGATAATAATAATTGTTGAATATAATTGATAATACTACTTATTGAAAGTGACCAGCCATTTAATAGTTTCTCTCTCTTTCACTTGCTTTAATTCTGCAGAAACATGATGATAGTAAATGTTCAGTATGGTAAGTTCAAGATTAATAATTCAATTATCATTAAGCACAGATTGAAACAATAGTGTTGCCTTGCCTTACAATGTCAAAAGTTTTAGCGAATCATTTAATAATGTCAGTATTCTTCCCACGCGTGAATCGTCTGGGTTGACAATACAATGCAATGGTTTTAAAACTAATATTTTGCCACAGCTACAAAGGAGATATGAACCAGAGGCGTTTTACAATTATTTCATTGGGTTGTGTTTTTTTCAATCCATAACTGCAGACACTTTCTCAGTGCTTAAAAAATGGGCCAAACTCACAGCACAGGGATGAATACTCCCGGGGAAGGACACTGCTTCACTGACTCATGACAGAGACAATGACTTGGTCTGAACACCAACTCCTAGCAAAGGAAGTGTGATGGACAAGTGGCACTAGTTTGTAGCTCACCTGTCTGCTGAGCCTTTGCCATGGGGTAAATTCAAACAAACACCATTTGCCTCTCAGCAAAATGAATTAAATTATCTCCCTGTTATGTCTGATTAGACCTGCATATTGCAGTGGGAGGGAACCATCTCCTAATTTACTTGTGGTCAGATTTCAGTAAGGATTTAATTTTCATTTTAAAAGGGAGAATTGCAGACTAAGGATCATGTGAGTTTCCTGAGATAAAGACAGAAAGTTGAAATTACTTATCTTTCACTCCTCCGTGAAGCCTGGCTCTCAGACACGTGGTCTTAACAGAGCTTAGGTGGACTTTTCTCTTTGGCTTTTGATCTTGCCAGACTCTTTTTTACAAACATAAATGATAAGACAGCATGCACAAACATTGCCAGTTGCATACCTTTTGAAAATATGGAAGTCAAAAACCTGGACTTCTGCCTCTTGCTTTTGATCTGAATCTATTCTTTATTTTTTTTCTTCAAATTCATAAATGTGAAAATATCTCTTGAGGTGTACATAGGATGCCTCACATACATTAATAATTTTCATAGCAAACGTTTGGAAATTTTTATTTTCAATTAAGGGATTTTTTTAAAAACTCCAGTTTTTATTACTAAACTAATCACTACCTCTTCTCTTAATTGTTTAGATACATTATTTTGAAAGAAATACACCATCAGAGGCAGATCTTCCAAACATTGAATATATTCAAGTTTAACTTAATGACTCAGAAACATAATCTCTAAACTCTATCTTTTACTTATTCATAAACCCCATCTTGCCAGAAAATAATAATTAAGGATATAATTGAAAATAAACACATCAAAGGCAACCAAGTATTTAATAACATCTCCTTAATTCTGTATAAACAGGATATGTATCACAAATCGCAAATGTTCAATACGATAAGCTCAAATTTTATAATTCAATTAGCATTAAATACAATTTATGTCAAAACAATGTTTCAGGTGAATGGCAATTAAATATTACCTAATTCTGCACCATGAGGACAAGATGCATTGACTCTATTATGGAAAAAGAAATATTACTAAAGCAGCAGGTTTTCAGTAAAAATATACATATTTCAGGATAAACTATCTATTTCTCTGTACAGTTGGTGTTGTCACCTATCTTGTCCTTTGTTATAGACTTCTGTCCAATCAAACTGCAGAAAGAGAAATGTGTTAAGGCATAGACCATATGCAGCTTATCTAAGGGCACAAGGATCATACCTATGAAAACTGATGATGAAGTCAAGCCAACACGTAAATGAAAAACTATAGTGAAGTAATCAGGATTGTACCTTGATTACTACCCCATTCCCTGTCAGCCTTATGGATCTTTGAAAGAAGACCCACTTTGTGTGTTTGTAGTGCCCAGAAGACCCGGGGAGAAACTTCTGCTTCCTCTTTACAGTTTTGGTGGTCCTACAGATAGGCAAGTCATTAAACTCATTAAAAGCATGAGGGGCTGCATTTTTTCATAAGGCAATATAATGGTTTCAAAAAAATTGCTTAATCTCTGTTGAATGGCACTGATAACGTATTGTGAAGCCAAATTCTTACTCTGTGAGGCTATATACTCATACATTAGACTGAAAGGTTTCTTTCACCTTTGAGCAGAGCCATCACCTTTCGCCTGACAGATGGCCATTTGTTTCAACTTTCAGAAGAGGAGAAAAATGGACACTTTCTTACAGTGTTTCAAAGCAGTATACATAATGCTTCCCCCACTGCTATGCAATATTTATTCTTTGTAAAACCTACTCTTTTTTTTTTTAACCAACAAGGCTGTGTTTATGTTAATGTCTAGATTTTGTAGTTTGGGGAAAAGAGGTAGCTAAATGCAGCTCATCCTGGAACTCCTACAGACATGAAAGAGGGAAAAGGCAGAATAACAGAGCACACCCTAGGCAAGGATGACTCAATAAGAAGGTACAGACAACTTCACTGTCATCACTGATCATATATAAGTAACAATCACACTGTTAAATGCAAAACAGAAGGACTCCACGCCTCGTAGGAACAAATAAGGACAAATAAACCTTACAGTAAATCTATGACAACAGTGTTGGAGCTTCTTCCTGTTTTCTTTCCCAGAGAAAGGAGATGACTTCCAGAACTGCAGCACTTTCATGGGCAGTACCTCTGAGCTACCATATCCACTGCTCCTAGTAACCACCACCATGTCACAGGGAATTTAAGACCAACAACTTTACTCAAAGAGTTACTGGCAACAACAGCAGGTCCCAAGCACCAGTGTAATGCGATCTCAGTGCAGAGTAACATACTGAGTTGTGACATTCCGCATTAGTGTCCATTTCTAAATTATCTCAGCCACATGCAAAACGGATAAGAGCAATCTTATTTCAAGCCAGAAAAATTGTGGCTAAATGTGACAACATTTGTACTGCAAAGATTTTATTCTTCTCACCAGGCTCTGGTAAAAGAGTGAACTCCTGGCCAAGACTGTGGGCTGTGCATCTGGATGCAACTTAAGATGAAGTAATTACTTATCCTAGAAAAGCTCTGATTCTTCAAGATGATCTACTCCATATGTATCCTACTGTATGAGTCTGTGAGGCACATGTACACAATATGTTTTCCTAGCAGTACCAGCATTGTACTTCCTAGCCCTTATGTTCCCATATGAGAGGACATTAAAGCCTGGCTAACCATGCTCAATCCTTGCAGTATTAACCCTATACTACAAAAACTCTAAAGCCTGAACAGTAACCAGACTAGAAAAATTGCACTGACAGCAGCTGTAAAGGGAGTAAATAACTGTGTTTGCAGGGAGGGGCAGGGGGGAAGCATGACCACACACACAAAACAACTGCTTTAGATGGATACATCTACCTTTTAGAACTTAATATAGATGCCCAGTGAGTGCCAGGCCTCAGGATGCAAACCTAGCGGAGGGTTCCCTGCCATTGCCTGATAGCTCTCATTGCTTGCTTGTGACTGTAGCAAGCAAAGACAACCTCGGTCATTCACCTGTACTCTGACATTTGGAGGGGAAAAAAGTCCCAATATAGCAATGGAGCATACACTATGTAATCTAGTTCAAGTGCATTTATGCTGAACTAATTTAACTTTCAAATATAGTACCCAAACAGCAAAAGAAAGCCTGAAAAGTTTATTTTTCCTGTTAATGTACGAGCACAAAACCCAGGAGTTGTCAAAATATTCTGTTTTAGCACTGAATCTGGATGAGAAGTTCTAGCAACTTGGGACAGATTAGTTCCAAATGCTAAATGAAATGACACCCTTCAGTCAGGAGCCAGACAAGAAGCAAGCATGGAAAAAGTCTTGAAGTCTGACATTGAGAAAAAACTGTATCATAAGATGAAACAGGGGAGGTTCAGAACAGTGTGTGGTACTAATCACACACTCTAGACTCTGTTTGGCCTTTGCAGTCAATATAAAAAATAATTTCCTCACTAACTTTTTTGGGTTACTTGCTGCGTTATGTAAGAATTTACTGAAGTGGTAGGGATTTGTTCATATTTTGGTTTGTTTTCACAAACCTCTCCATAAAGCAGAGGTTAGTATTCTGTTCTGATCTGGCGAAAGATGTAGTCCATCTTAAACCTAGAAAGCTAAAAGAAATAGTCTATTAAAACTAGTTTTCCAGCCCCAGCAGGTGTTATAATTATGTCACTCCACTACTGCTACAATGTCAGAGTATGAGAAATCGGCAGATTAGCTACAAAGACGAAGATTCTTGGAAGTGTCTCCATTAGTAGAGCTTTATTCTGCTCAGAACAGACTCTTTTTATTTCACTAGGTATCTTTGAATTTTATTATCTTAGCACCCAGTTTAAACTCAATGAGGGCAGCTTGTTTTCCAGACCTTCACATGGCCCAAATTTAACCTTTTTAATCTGCTGACCAGTTGAAGCTGGAAATAAGAGAACAGAAGGTCACAACTTCCTTGCAGCGCAGGATCCTTGCTATAGGATAAATCACATCTTTCCTCTGCTATACAGCTCCACTGAGGATTACTGGGGAGGCTTGCAAGCTTGAAGGAGACTGTTATTGGCAGAGCAATCTGTGCTATCCCAATCAACCAATCTGACCAATACTAGTCGTAAAAAAATAAGAGATTCAGAGAAATGAGGCTGTGAAGCTCTTTTCCACTTTGTTTTGGCTGCGGTTAGTCAAGAAGCCAAAAAATGGCTCATCTTTCCAGCTTTTAAAGTCAACATTATCACATACAGGTTATCTGCAAATGGTAAAGCAAACAACCCCATTAAAAGGTTTCCACTTCATCTCAAAACCTGTGGGATTCCCATACAAGTTTATGGGATTGCACAATATAAAACCCCTCTTTCCAGGTTGCAGTAATTTCGCCTGGAAGGTCTAGGGAGGAAAATTCTTGAAGTTACTCCCAAATTTGATCTCCAAGGGGGGATATACAACTATCAGCTGACCCAGATACTACAAATGTCTTCATTTCTATTCTTTGTAGATAAAGAAACATTCTCTCTCTCTCTTAAGCATTTTCAAGGTGGGGGGGAAGCAACCAATATCTTTTTTAGCCATGTTTTTCTTTTGTGTTCTCTGTCCTTTGTAATCTACTTTGACTCCCTGACAATACATGACTTTCTGTACTCTCACTCTGTCTTTTAATCACACCACAAAACAAATCAAAACAAAAAAACCACCTCCCCAAAACCCTCTGTCCATCCCTTGTGATTACAAAACACCTTCTTTACCTAGTGGTCTGGTGATGATGAGGAGGCAGCACAGCAAACCTTTTTCTTACATTGGCCTCTGTCCCAGCAGTATCACAGTATCACTTCTTTTACCCCCAGTTCTCTTTTGTGCTGTGTCTTCCCTGAGTCTAATTGCCAGATATGCTTCATGGGCAGCCAGGCACACATGCAACAGCAACGCCATTTCCTTTATGTGCATTTTAAAACAGCTATTGAGTACATATCCTTTATTTGGTACCAGCATTTCCATGATTGATATGTTTTCATTTTTGATTGTGTTCTGTGGGCTTTGATTCTTAAATTTGATGAAACCAGACTTTGCCAATGTGATAGTGAGTTGCTTTGTTTTCTGGGTTTTTTTAAAGGCTAAAACAACAAACATTATAAATTGCATACTTTTTAAATGTGGGGCTTAAATGTTCATGCTGTGACAATGGCTGTGTTATCTGTGGATTAGTGTGCTTTATTTGTATATACCCCTGAAAAATACTCAGACACCGTAATTACTGTAGAATAAACAGTATAGCTGATCAAGGACTTTTGTCCAGGTTCTTCAATGACAGCCACACTGTGATGTGCTGTGACTGTCCACAGATCAGTGAATGCACTGCAAGATTTTGCTTGGTTGGTATATGGAGCTTTAAGTCACACAGCACCTGCAAGAACACATGACTGCCCTGTTTGTCATCCCATAGGGATTTTTCAAGTGACTGTATCTTGGTATACAACCAAACTCCTCCCTGTACTATTTATCTTCCAAGAAAGATTCAAGACTCTCGCTCAAGCACTTAAGTACGTAAGAAGTCACGAAGTTGATTGCAAGGTTTCTTTTTAAAATACTGGTGAAAATACTCTTCTGCTTCTGCAGTACTCACAATTCAGGTTTTCCAGCTTTTGTCTACAGACAAAAAACCCAGAAAATGAATAAAACCCCCTTAAATTCTATACATGCCAGGTTCTGGGTTCTTTTCCTAAAACTATAGAATTCATAGTAAACCAGGCAGTGATTCATTTCCTAAATACAGGCCAGTGTTTCTGTCTTTATACTGTGCTCATAATGGCAATGTCAAGGAGAATACTGTGTTATTTCTAAGAAGGGAAAAACAAAAGAGTTTTTAATTTCATTTGTGACCTGCCATTTATCAGCTCAAGGTTTTGGGGTGGTTTTGGCCATACTGAAATAAGTTCTACCTTAATAACGTATTAAGAACTGACACTTACAGAGCTCTCACTTTGGAAGGAAGGATTATCTTTGGGCACAGTGTCTTCTAACTTCTCCATAAACCTGTCATGTGACTGATCAGCCACTGACTTCTAAAGCTGAACTGTACTATATCAAAGTCCAGGTTCATTATCTGTAAAATGGGTATAATGACATTCACTATTCTACCAGACTGGTTTCTGAGGTGATAAATGCCACACAGCCATCTATGGTAAATCATTACAGGTGCAGACATTGCATGGACAGCTGTTTTTTAAAATGCTTCTTCACAATCTGGCAGCAGTAACAAAATCCTGATCCCACAGTTATGAGGTTCCTCCTGATGTACTGTGTACAGCTAAGAGACACGAGACAGTTTGTTGAGTGTACTCTTCATGTGAAATTACAGGAGAGGCAGTGTTAACATGAAGATCTATTTAACGTATCTTAGTCATGAACATGCCCTAATGGTATAACTGTCGCTTCTGTGCACTAGTGCTCTCTACTCAACAAAATGAAAGGAATACTGTGGAGGACTCTTCCCCAGTGCCAGAATATAATTTACATTATGAACATTTTTCCCCACCAATGCCAGAGAGGAAGGATACAACTCTCATCATCTTTCTTTGGAAGTAAAACTAAATTATCAGTCATCAATTTAGTTAGTGATAATCTCTGCTAAAACATTCCCTTATGGCTTCCACTAAATATACCATTAAAACCTCCATTCTGTCTAGGCTACCAAGTGCTCTCTCTACATGAGAATGTTTGTTCAACTTTGAATTGGGCTCCTATTGGCTGCTGGGAAAGCAGCTTTCTTCTCCAAAAAGAGCTTTTAAGTCTAACTGCGTTACATAAAAGCACAAATCGGTCACATCCTATTAGGAACAAAAACTGTAAGTCAAATGCAGCTGTAACCAAAAATACAAAAAGGAAACCCTTTTATCACTGGGTTCAACATTATCAGTTTTGCCACAAAACAAGAGCAATTTTCTGAGTTGTGTTTCAAGAGAGAGAACATCTCCGAGCAGCGCTCAAAGGACAGCACAGGCAGCCACAAAACAATTCCTTTTGGTGAGCGAGCTCCTGCACGCACTTGTTCTTTTCACTAGAGATGTACATGGTGTCAGTTTGGAACAGAAAGAGGAAGATGTTCCTGAATGACAGAATAAAAAAGTAAACTTTCAAACACATTGCCAACAGGGATAGAGTGTAAATTACCAGGAAATCTGAAGGGCCAGATTGGGACTCACGCAAAGTTAAAATCAGTGAGACTGAGGGCTCACAGAAATAAGTAAGGATGGAAGACAGAAGTAAACAACTGTATGGCTACCAGCAGGGTGAGAGTGAGCCCTGCTCATGCTTACAAAAATGTCAGTCCATCCCTTGGCTAAAAATATTAGTTCTAATTTTCTGTCACTTCACCCTATTGGTAAAATTTAGCTCTCTGTGGAAAAGAAAGAGTAATTCTACTACAGCACAAAAAACCTGGTTCCAGGTCCAAGTTATGTCAGAAAAAAAAACCCTCTTCACATATTGTTGAGGCAGATATGGAAAAAATAAAAAAATTACTCAGTTGTTATTTTGATACATCTGAGTTACATTTGTAATAACAACACAGATTTTATTGCATGTGTTTAAGAGTCCCTTGGGCAGCCTGATATGAAAATGAGGGAAGATGTTCAACCACTATGGCCAACTCAGGAGAAAAAACCCCAACAAAATACCCCAAAAATCCCACTGTCTCCATGGTACACAGAAAGGATGGGAAAGGATGACAGCAGAATACTATGGAGGATTTACAAACTCTGGTGTTTGGACTTGTTAGTAAACAAATTACTTCTTTCCTGGCACTGTGATGCCACTTCATTAACATGCACCCAGACACCAATTTACTGCCCAGAAGAGCAAGAGCTAAATAAACTGAATCTCTCCTTTTTCAGCGAAGTTCCTCCCCTCCAAAAGAAAAGAACTTGCACTGGTAAAGAAAGATACACTGCTGACAATACAGAAAGATTTTAGATAATGTGAAGGAGCACAGTACAGGTCTTCCTTCTCTTGCTCCAAATTCTTGAGCTCTGCTCGAGAGTGCAGCAGATAAAGAGATAATTTGGAGCCTAATAACACAATCATAAATCTTCTAGGACAGAGCTGGCTCAAGGCTTCTCTGCAGAAAACCATGACTGAGGCTCAACTACTGTAGCCTAGAAAAGGAAGAGATGGAAATGGGAAAGGGTGCCTCTTTCCTGTTATTATTAGAGAAGTGAATATAAGGTAGAGCAGAGCAGGAAGGAAAGGCAGCCCCTCCTGCCCTTCCCCACTCTTGTCTCTCTTGCACCAATATTAACCCAGCTCTAGCTGAGACAGAGTGGGCAACAAGCTACAGCTATTTTGTCATACCATACTTGGTGTCCTAGACAGTCACTTCGATTTGCCTTCAGCAGTCTTGCTCCAGGAAATGCTTTAAGTAATTAGCTTGTCTGTTCATCCTGAAGGGGGGATATCTGCTCCCAGGTAGGGAAGTCTCATAATACTTTGCCAAGTTCCAAGGAAATAGAGAAGGAAAAAGAGGAACCTTCAGCCTCACATCATGGTAAAGAATTTCTCTAATATGTATACATACATATATATATAAAGAAATACACTTGGATTCTATGTAGCCACTGTACATCTAAGAATTTTTACATTAAGGTTTCTCTTGACAATGTTATGCTGCTAGACAGACATAATATTTTTCCATTTGATTGCTCAGTGTCACCAAACCACCACCTTTTTACCCAACCCCTGACCAGCATATATGCCGCTCTTGAAAGAAAACACAGCACTCAGTGTTATAGGCAAGTGGCCTCTAACCAAGATGAGACCATGATGCAATGTGGATTGTTGCACTGCTGAACTATAGTGCCCCCCTCTGCACAGAATGAGCTGTTAAGGTCACAAGGCATGGCTGCAAAACTCATCAGAGAGAAAAGAAGTCTGAAACAAAGGTTACAGATGTTAGCCCACAAATAATGGGAGTACTGGTCACACACCAGCTCCTGACTGCTTAGTGTTTCTCAGACACCAAGTTGATGTGAGCTCTTTCTTATTCCAGTTCCTTAATGCGGAAGAAACAATGGTAACACAGGTGCCAAATATAGAAAAAGGAAAATAAAAGATTAATGTATCTACTGGTCTACCTTCTAACTTAGCATATTAGTTTGCAGTTCTTTTACTTTTATCTATTACTCCACATTTGATCAGAATACCAACTTGTTTTCCAACAGATCAGGCAGAATTACTATTTCCATTCTAATTCTCACACACCTCCCCTCCTGCAGTATTAAGGTGAAAATCCTCATTAACTAAGTCTTTAAAAAGTATAGACAAACAAACCAAACCCCAAAGCCATTAAGCTATTGAATTTAATTATACATCAGGAGCTCATTGTCTACTATGCAGAAAAAGTATTCATTTTTAAACACTTGTATTTATTTTTAAAACATGTTCTTTTAACATTGGAAAATGCAAACATCAGCACACAATGTCATCAGTCATACTATTAGTTTGCACAAACCTCTACCATGTATCTTCTCATCCATTTTCTTCCTGAACTATCACATTTTTCCTTTTTCCTTTATTGTGTCCTGTCTAGAAGAAAATCCAGGCCCTTAATAACTTTCACTGCCATTTTGGGCCACTTTTTTCACTGTCTCTTTCTTATTCCCACAAAATATTTCAGTCTTAGATAGGTAATATACAACTGGCTTTTCACTATCTTAACTTTCTTCATCTACATTTCTCATCATGTTTCAAATTGATACATCAATAATAAAATGTTATGATACTCACCACAACTGCCTCTGTCTGCTAACTCCAATACCCATGAACTCAGTAGGCAGTAGTTGTGCTAGGAAGCCATGACAGCAACACCATGAATAGACGGGAGAGACAGGCTGGTTGTTATCCCGAGCTTTCATTTTGGTTTTAAGCAAACATCATAAAACAAAAGGTTCTGACTACAGACACTGTTCTTTAAAGAAGACATTTCTGCCTATATGATATTTAATTCCAGCATAAGGTGGAGGTCTTTTTCATGGATGCCTAAATATGTACTTAGGAATGTAATTTTAGATAGACTAAATATTTGTCTTAAGGTTTGTGGATGCTCAGGTTTTCTCCAGCTAGATTTCTGCTTTGTGTTCCTTTCTGGTTTTTATCAAAGAAATACAGGGCATCAATCAGAAAGTTTTTCTCCCTGGATGCAGTATATATCCAAAAGAAAGACGCAAATTTGAATTGTCAGAAGTTAGCATAAAGATGTCTGATATCAGTAACAAGGCTCTAGTACACAATTCATTGTCAAATAATTTCTAATAATTAGTAGCAGTTTGATTTTTATTAAATTTTTATTAAATCAGTTTACATGGAAATTGCATATCCTCTCCTATAACTCCCCAGCTATTTAAATTCCAATTTCAAGGTCAATTCTGGATAAAATTACTCTAGCGACCACCTGAATGCAATTGTTGCCCATACAAAAGGAGTCACAAAAACCACGTAAGAATTGCCTGAACAAGTTTAGAAGTACAGATTCTATTTTAAAGGTTGTAAATAAAAATTAAAAAATCAGAACAAACAAAAACCGAACAAATCTAACTAACAAAACCCAAACCACTTGGCCAGCAATGGAAGAAAGCAGGTTTCCACATCTGCAATATGTTCCTCTAAAAGTGATTGCAACAGGTACTACAAAATACTTGAAGCTCGAAGACATGTCAGTATGCAGAGAACACATTTTTGCCTTAAACTTTTATCACCTCTTTTTTATGTCATGATGGCTGATGTGTCAAGGGTTGTTATTTTTCACCAACACAGAAAACAATAATACTGAATGTTACTGAATTTCAACATAAGCAAATAAAAGAACAAGATGATTCACAAGTACTAACTACAAGTACATTGAGACAAAGAGCTAGCACTAGAGAGCTCTTTAAAAAGTTTATTAATCAGAACTCCAAACTGCTAAATTAATAGCTTGATCAAATATGTCAGCACACTGATTTCAAATACTTTTCCCTTAAGTATTTCTTGTAATATTTAATATACTATTTATGACATATGATCAAATGCAAAATTATTTTTTCTTCCTGTCCAAACTTAGATAAATGGAAAGAAGGAAGTCTGTCACACTTAATTCCAAATCTCTATTTGATTTACATTAATATTATTTATGTCAACATGAGGAAAATAAAATAGCAATCTTGTAATTGTTCCTGCAAAGATGTTTGAAAGAGCAATGGATGTCTGACCAGCATCAAAAATTAGTAAAAGCACTCAGGCATTTTTCCTTTGATTGGGAAAGAAAGAACATTGTGATAAAAACACACTTCACACCTTTCATAGAGCCACTGCTTTCAGCTCAGACCACTATTGCAGACTTGGACAATACATCAGTTATCACTTCATTCGGTATGACAAGTTAACATTGCCGTTGTTCATTGCCAGAAATTTTAGGGGCGTTCTTCTTAAAATGGTAAGTTAGATGCTATGGCTTGATTCAAAAGAAATCCGGCATTTTTGAACAGCCCAAGATAACTTGAAATTAACAGTCACTAGATAATCAGCATGTCTGAAAATTTAATCCGTATTTTCACCAATATCAGTTCTACTGGAAGAATTGTGCAGATTCAAGAGACATGCACAAATCACTTTGTCCCCTTCAGTGCCTGGGGTTCTACATACAAAACTAGCTATCCTATTTTCCAGGATTTTCTAATCTGCTGCATGACAACTGGTGATACAAAAATCATAGCACAAAATTTTCATAATACTCAAATCCCTCCCCTCTCCAGAAAAGCAAGATCAACTCCACCCCATCCCCGGCAAACAATCTCCCCGCTTCTACCTCACCAAAGGACCACTGATGTGGCTATGTACCAAAAATTGTCCCTGAAATAAAATAACAGACTACTTAAACAAAGGAGAGCAGGGCTACCAGAGCTCCTGCAGTATCATACACTGAAATCAGTATTTTAATTGATTACACCAGCTGATGAGGGAAAAAAACCCAACAAGATCAAAATCCAATAGATAGATAGATAGAGGTATTTTTATAAATCTTTTGCAGCCTTTTCCTTACTTGTGAAATTGTGCTCTTATTCCTATTTCTTACATAGTTTCAGTGACAGAAAGGAATATATCACCTCAGGAGAAGAAAAACCATTTCAGGAGAAAAAAAAGCCCTCCCCAGGTCTGATACATCCCCGTGCTGATTTCAGATAAGCATGTCAGCACACAAATGGCAGACCCACAGCAAAGAGCTCAGTGATGTGTGTCAGCACAGCAGCAGTCGCCTTTCTGCCAAACAGGAACATAATGGACAAGCTGCAGGAGCTTACACATTTGGAGGGGATCTGCTAGACAGAACTCAGAACTATGGTGAACATCTTACTGCCACTCTGATGAACATCTGCGCTCGCATGGTGCAAGCCACTGACATGAATCTTTTTTGAAGAGCAGCACTTCCATGTCATGTTGCCTCATTAAATACCTCGAAAAAGTCTCCATTATATTCCAAATAGGACTGTTTGTTACAAGCTGTGTTCAGACTCAGCTCTGAAATAATTGTACAAAGTAGGCAAGAGGAAGGGTTGCTAAGCCTGAGGAGGTCTCTGTTCTGTCCCCTATTTTACCTGTACATCACAGCAAGGAATATTCTGTGGTTCACCAAATAAATTTATGACTCACTTTCTCCCAGGTGAAAAATGGGATTTAAAAAGGCAACTTGCTTTTGTGAAGTACTTTCTCTAAAAGAAAGTTGAAATCAAGCAAACATACTTGGACAAAAAAAATAAAGACTGAATTTGTGACTAGTAAGAAGAAGGACTGGTCCTGGAAGCCCACCTGCCTACCTGTAAATTGCCACAGTAAAGAGAAATAACAAAAAATACACAGTGAAATGTATTAGGGAGTTGCTGACAAGGTTTTATATTAATGACATTCTTGGGTACACAGTACTTTAAATATTTTCCTATAAATCATTACTGTTTCAATGTTTTCCTGTTATGCTTTAAGATTCAGAGTTAACATGACATGTCCTCTCCCCTGACAACACATTTTTTAAGATAGTCAGCCAGTAGTAATAGGTGTTCAATAAAAAAATGTCCTGGGAAGACTACTAGAAAATATGATGTGTACTTTCTGTTTATACCAGAAAAAGTGCTCGACGTTTGTCTCAAATTTTTTCACCAAAAACTTTCACAAATTTCTTAAGAACGAAGTGCAGAAGGCCTGGCACAGAGTTCCCTATTCTGTTCTCTACAACTGTTCCATTACAAATGCTTTATAGCAAAGTATAAGGAGAAATTTTTCTGTCTACAGTCTGTGACCTGACTGGCTATTTTCACTACCTTTTAATTTATTTCTCATTTTCCTCTCCCTTATCCATTTTTCAAAAACGCCAGTCATTTTTTACCCCCTCCCCATGAACCCCTTCACCACATTTCATATTCTCATCCAAATACATAAAATATGTGCCATCTTTGAGACAGACTTAGACTTTCTCAATGTCTTGCTGTCTCTAAAGTTTACAGTACTATTTGCAAGGTAGGAGACAGGACTGGAGGAGGTGCAGTCATGGGAATCAGCAAACAGAAAGTCTTCACTGGAGCCCAAACACTGTACTTAATTCCTCAAACACAGTTGACTTTAGTACTATTATGTTAAAACCTCATTCTTCTTAAGGATCCCACTCTGTCCCAGTTTGTGGAAATGTAGTAAGTGCATAAAAAGAAAATATCAATATCTTTGGCTAATTTTAAGAGCATTTTTGCCTTAATGTCTTATGCACTGTGCTAAGGTTGATCCAATCCTCTTCCCCATGTCAGTCAGTTTCCTTTTAGAAATAAATTGCTCTCTTTTTGGTAATAATTGCATTGGTTCCCAGATTAGACAGATGTTTGTGTATCAACTACTTATTTAATGAGGTTCATATTTGCATTAGCTTTGCTGCAGCCAGATTTGTGCTTAAGCTGTTCCTGATATGATGCAGCAAGCAGCAATTTGTAACACCCAGTATTTCCATATCTTATCAAAGATTTCCAAATTAATATTATGGAGGTGTTTTCAGCCATCATCATAACGTTATTAACCATACGTGGCTTCCTTGTCATGTAGTGTATCTTCCTTCCCCAGCCTTTGCTGTTGTGATCATCTGTACATGGTCTTACTATGGTCCTTTAATCCCTCTAACTCAGTTTGATTAATTAGATATTTCTAGGTTCAAGAATTTGCATTTTCTCTATATGAAATGCCATAATTTCTTTCTCATTTTATCAATTAATCTGAGTGTATATAATTTAAAATAGTACCAATTTCATTCCCTAACTTCTACACATATGCATAAAGAACTCTCTTTATTGCTGCTCATATACTTGATTTTAATAGTAAAAAAAAAAAAAAGGAAAAAAAGGCAAAGAAAGGAAAAAAACCCCAAAAGTAAGCCACTAAAAAACCATAACAACTGAAACGGGGTTATTTTGCATTACAGTTTTAGGATAATGCAAAAGCAAAGTATATTTCAGAATATTTCACTGGCTTTAGCTTTTTACAAGAAGACATTTCACTGTTCTGTGTAGCATTTGAACTGACGCACCTGACATGGAGCATTGTTTGAGCAGGACACATGATTAAAACAATTCTTGCTTAATCTTTAATTTATTCTCACTTGACTACTGAAATTCCCATTATATTATATTTAAGTTATTATTTCAGTAATTAGTTCTGTAATTACTTGGTAGCAACAGTGTACAATGATAGTAAGCAGATCACTAATGTACACAAGAATAAGCACTGCTTATTTTTCTTCCTTTGATATTATACATTGCAGTACAGCAACTTTTTTCAGTAACTGTTTATTTGAAAATACAGGACAGAAATCCACTTTTGCGAAGATGCAAAGCCAGGATGACAACCTTGGCTCTTTTTTAGAGTTTTAAGAACTTTAACCAATTTCTCTGAGACTGTCTAGTCATGGATGTATTATATTCATTGTCTGAACTGAAGGAAGGTACTTGAAAACTGAGAGTACTTAAGAGATTTATGAAAGAGATGGGGAAGAAAGCCCTCTGCATCATGAATATTGTTTTTAGTTTTAAATAAAGCATTGAGATGATGCAAGATTAGCAAAAGGCACTTTTAATAATGAGGAAGTGACTCTGCTGGTCCATTATCTGCACAAATTTAATAAATGTCATTTAGGGTTAAACAGTAGGTGTTCAGCAATGCTGCAAAGTTATTGAGAATCCCAGTTCTGGGCTGGCAATAATCATCTCTGTTTGACCCTGCAACTGATATCCTCAGTAAATAGCTGCTTTCAGTAAATTTCTGAAAGCAAGTTCATTATAGCACAGTAGTCCCTAAACTTTTTCCATATTCTGTATGATATCTTCATAATGAAATCCATGTCACTCCTCCCATCTGTATCATGATCTTTTCTATTCAGTCCTTCAGTGCCTGTGGTGCAGCAACAGCAATTTCTCACAAAGAACATCTATTGCACTTAATACATCTTTTTAGCTTCTTCTGAGGCAACTGAAGTAGTAGAAACAATGAGATGAGATGGCATCATGTAACTAACTCATCTCTATGGAACTCTAGTAAGCATTCCCCAAAAGGCTTCCTGGGCAGTCACCTGCTGCTTCTCCAAGGACAGAGACTCTAAATCAGTGCTACATGGACAGTATTGACTTGCTCTCATTCCCATGCTTTTCAGGAATAAAGGGGAAAGAAATGGGCAAATGTGCCTCCATAATTGACAGTTCATTATAATGTAATCAGAATGATGTCGAGATAGCAATAGTAAAGAGGTCTTCCAGACTCAAATTCAGAAATCTGGGGGTTGCTCTGAACTCCTGAAGAGTCCTCCCTCCCATCCAATACATCTTTGCCCTCCAAGCCTAATTCACTGCATATTCCAGCACTTGTTGGGACTTATATATTAAATACACACTTGATATCTCTGCATCTCTATTCACACAGAGGCCCCTTTTCCTGCATAGCTTTAGTAATTCTCCTTAGGTACTTAGTTCCATACATCAATGGGACACACATCTGCAGAAGGTGAGACACTAAAATTATTTTAAGAGGTCATGATTCTTACATTATGTGATTATTTTGCATTAGCATAATGCAAAATATAAGGTAATGATTTATTAAACTGATTATATATGCTTATGTCGCCTGTAAGCTTAGTGGCCTTCATCACCTTTATGCACAATGTGCTTTTTAGTCTGCATTTACAATGTGGAAGTACAGCAACAATACTCTCTCATCTTCTAGAGAATCAGGCAGTACACCTACTGTTCAATGTTTTGCAATCCATCCTTGAAATTCATAAAATACTTGGAGAAGCATATGACAATGCATCAGAATTTGAATACTTCATTTCTCAGGAAGAAGAAACATGTGGGCATAATATGTTAGTATTAAAAAAATAAAATAAAAAGGAATTGGGTATGTCTCACTTACATGTCAGTGGTCTCATCTTCAACACATTACACTTCTCGGTATAAAATATTTTGTTATATCTCACTTCAATGCCAGTATTTGAAGCATGGAAAACAGTGTTCATTTCAGTACAAGTGCTTGAAAACTGTGTATTCTTTGTGCAGAATGCTCAAGGAAAGAATCCACGGGATGACCTAATATTGCATACTACAACATAAAAATATTTACATTCGTGGCAAACTATATCAGAATTGAACAGTCACATGTTGCTGCAACTCCCTAGAAAGTAAATCTGCTTCCCTGCTAACTGTTACATCACTAGAACTCAGATACTGCTGTATTTATTATATTGCCTGTATGTATCTGTAGTAATTGAGTTCCTCATCCCCACGCTTGAAGTGTGGGCATAGGGAGCCCTTCCAGAATACAATATATAGACCTTCGACAGGTAGGTCAGATATTTCCAATAAAGACACAACTAACTTGCAGTATGTAAGCCTACAAAAACTTACAGGTGTTTTTTCATAAAGAGAGTCCATGGTTTCTCAAAACCAAAATTATTGTTCTAATTCAGCTATTCCCCTTTCCTTGATATTCCACATTTTCACTATAACATAGAATTATACATATTGCTACATAGTACTAATACCTAGTTTATGCTTTTTCATTACAATTCCCACAGAATCAATCTTTGTAACTTTTCATTAGTCATTTCAAGCCTTTAAAGAATCAACATTATACAATAATTATCAAACTATGAAAACTCACAGATATGTACATAGGTGACAATACCCCCCAAAATCCCAGCATAGTTGTTTTCAAACACTAGTTTATAAAAAGATTGGTGAGTATGGTCAATATCTTCAAGCTTGAGCAGTTAAATAGATTATTCTAAATTTAAAGAATGGATACCACTTACTGCTTCCTACTAGCAATTTATAGACCACAGTACAGGATTCACAATCCACAAAAGTCAGGTACACTGGATAAGTTGATTTTGTTGGTTTCCACAGTTTTCAGCTGTCTGTGTTCTTCAGATTTATTTTTCTTACAGATCTCTCAGAATATTATTAAAAATGGCAAATTTCAGTGAAGCAAACCAACTGTTATCAGGACTTTCTACTTCCTTTCATGCCTCAAAGCACATTCTCTGTTGACTCGCCCAATAGAAATACCATTGCAAAGTGACTCAGCAAGCTGCATTTTGTACTACTGGCCACAATGCTTAATTATCCAAATGCAAATATTCTAAATATCTATCTAGGCAAATATATAAATAGACAGTATTAGTATTAGACTGATGTAAAGAATAACACAGTCACATATAAAATTCAAACAAGGTTATTTAACAACTAGTATCAACGGAGTGAGGACATACGAACAAACAACGTAGACACCAAGGTCAGTGCCCCTGGCACCGGAGCTGAGGCCCCTGCCTCCCATGGTGGAGCCCATGGAGGAACACTGGGGTGCAGAGATCCACCTGCAGCCCATGGAGCAGCCCACGCCAGAGCGGATGGATGCACAAAGGAGACTATGACCCTGTGGGAATCCTGTGATGGAGCGGGGTCCTGGCAGGGACCTGTAGGTCATGGAGAAAGGAGCTCATGGTGAAGCAGGTTTCCCTGGTGGGACTTGTGGCCCTGTGGGGGACCCATGCTGAAACAGCTTATTTGTGAAGGACTGCACTCCATGGAGAGGCAACCCATGGGACAGCAGTTTATAAAGAACTGTTGCCCATGGAATGGATTCATGCCAGAGAAGTTTCACGAAGCACTGTCTTCCATGGCAGGGACCCCATGGGGAGCAGGAAAAGAACTCCTGCCCCGACGGTGGCAGAAACAACTGACCACAACCCCCACTCCCTGTCTCCCCGCACCACGAGGCAGGAGGAGGTAGAATTTGGAAGGAAGGAGGGGTGGGGGGAAGGTGTTTTCCAGATTATTTTACTTCTCACTCTTTTGCTATGATTCTGTCAGTAATAAAACTAATTAATATCCTCACTTTGAGTCTGTTTTGCCCATGATGGTGGTCTCTCCCACCTCTTAATTCATGAATTCTTCCTTGTATTTTCTCTCCTCTGTCCAGTTGAAGAGTGGAGGGAGAGAGTGGCCTTAGTGGGTACCTGGAGTCCAGCCAGGGTCAACCCACTACAGATATGTATTTTCTATAGCTTTTCAATTAAGTGTTTCTATGTAAATGGGTTTCAGCATAAGCAGTACCAGTGTTTAGTATGAGATTAAATCAGATAAAATTATACACAAATACAGATAGGATATTACAGAGGGTTTTTTCCTGCCACTCACTCCCACGTTGATGAGAGAAATCCCTTCTGTTTAAAAGATAACTATGAGACAAATTCCAATGTTTACATTTCATAATTAAGTACCTACAATTAGTTACCTACATGCTTATCAGGTTACTAATAAGTTTAGCTACAGCAAGCTGTTTAGTCAGTTAAAACATTGCTGTAGGATTATTACTTCTTGATCCTTTGATTACTACTATATCCTTTCTAAGATGCCATTTAGGCATAATTTATTGAAATGTGGACATTGAATTATATAGGATAACTCATTAAGTTGCTGGCAATGTGTTTTATTACAATGCAATACATTTTATTATTCTTCATACCCAGGAAAGTCTTCCAAGTTACACCTCAATGCTTTGAACACTGACTGATTCCACCAGCTGAGCAACTTGAAGCACTCTGCTTATACCTGTCATATCCACACAGCATACATTTTTCCCTGTTCTCACCCTTGCCATACTTCCGTTATACAAGATACACGGATGTACAACAAAATTTTGAAAGCCTTGCCTTGAAGCCACAATACAGCACAGCTTATCACCCTGAGAGTCTAACCTAACACAAACACCGTTTGAGTCCTCAGCAAGAATGTACTGAACACAACTACCAAGGCTAGGCCCAGGCTCTCTACTTGAATGTCTCAGGAGTCTGCTCTGGTGTATGTAAATTTAAACAAGGTATTACTTTATACTTTTCCACTTTGAATATATCACCAATTTATTCCCCGTGGCTGAACTCCCAGAGCCTGAGTATCACATTTCCCTAATGAAGCTTCATAGCATTCTTTTGATCTGAATCTTGTCAATAACAAAGTTTCACAGCTGTAACAAAAAATACTGATGCAAAGTTAGAAGTCACAATAGTTAACTTAAAAAAAGAAACCTTGGTATGAAGGTTAGAAAAACATGTAGTTCAAGGAAGAGATTGGTAAATTCATGGAAAACCGGGAAACAAATAAAATGGCCATTAGAAAATATAACTCTCCAGTCCCACTCACACAGCAAAGTGTGATTTTAAAAAATGAATGCAATACTGTTGTATTTAAACCCATTTGTCCCACATAAAGACCAGGACTCAGAAATGGCAACACAAGGACAAGTGCTGTGAAAAGGTAATTTTAAGTCAAGCTGTTATTTCACCAAATGAAGTTAGGAAGGTTGAGTAGCTGCTCTATCTTTAACCTTGTACTAAAGATAAAAAGATTCTCTGGAAGAAAAAGATATATTCTATTTGTCTGGACCATCTGATGGAAGTTGCCATACACCGAATAATATTTCAAGCACTGTTTACATTTACAGTATTTGATTACATTAAAAAGAAGTGGGGTTCTTTTTTAAACCGAATACCTTCTTGTGGGGCCTTAAAGAGAGAACCATGGTTTGACAGCAAACCAAATTCAAGATTTTGTTTCCTATTTGATCTACCAGTTTCAAAATTTCCAAGCCAGTTTATATGTTAGCAGGGCTCAAAAATGTAGCATGTTTGGATATCATTATGTGTTTATAATGCTACTATCTCCATTCTCTGTACCTTGAGAATTCATAGATGGTTTTGGGTCTTTCAGTCTAAAATGACTTTATTAAAATCTGAAGTTGTCCTGATTATTCTAATACAACCAAATGACATTTAATTTAAGAGAAATTACTTTGAATGTGCAATCTAGAAATGGAAGAAATTGAACAGACTTTCTCTATGAAGCATTTGGGATGTAGTTAAATTGTTTATGTTTGTTCAGAAGAGTAGTGCAAATTTAAATCCTACAGGCAGAGCCAAACTAGCAATGAAAGGTAGTATAGTCAGTTAATCTTGTGGTGTTCAGTTTGTTGGGTTTGTGCTGCGAAATTGCTCCTGAAGCTTTCATGTGGAAAATGAGAATGTTCTTTAATGGCTGATGGGGGAATAAAGAAGTAAATACAAAGAAACTCCTACAAGCTCTTAATATTAACTGCACTAAATAAGTGTAACTGCACTAAGTTATTGATTTATCAGGGCTTGTCCAAACAGTGTTCTCTTGTTCATTTGGGGAAAAGCGATGAAAAAGCATATTAGACAAGCCAACTATTAAAAGCTACTGAAAAATTACGTTTATGCTTCCACTTGTTTCTGTAAACTATCCAAGGAACAATTAATAATGACCTCAAACAGTCTAAAACCAACCAAGTTTATCATATCTTAAGTAAGATGTATTTTCCTGAAAGGCTGTACCATTTTCAATGAGGTCCATTCTCTTAAAAAAAATGGGAAGTACATTAAACAAGCACAGAACAAGATGTTACGGGAAACCTACTTTGTTGCTATAAACAGATCAACACATATGATAATTTTATTATTGCCACAATGCAAAGACTGAGGAATTGAGCTAACTATGTCAGTTTATTTACAATTGAACTATTTGAATTATGCACACTTAGGACAGAACAACTTGGAGACTCTACTTCAGATGCACTTGGATATTTTCCACCCTGCTAAAACAGAGGTTTAGTTCACAGGGAGATCTGACAAGAGCTTGCAGCCATGCGTTGGTCCCATTTGAGCTGCAAAATCAATTCTAGTTGGTGATTAAACTTGCCAACCATTTTAAAGGCAGAACAGTATAGGTATCTGGAAGTTTTAAGGCTTTTAAAGTGCGAGTCCCAACAGTAGGTTTTGGCAAATTTGAATTCTGATTACCCTTCCTGTCCCAAATTAACGGAAAAGCAGGTTATGCGCACACACTGTAAAATGCACTAAAAGCATCTTGTTTTTCTAACTTGATAAAAGTGGTGAAGTTTCTGAATGTTACCTTCCAGGTACAGGAACATTTGCCCCATTTAGAGGAATAAAGAAAGGAGATTGTTGAAAAAAACCTGCAGAACATACTGCTATGTCTACACAACCATATGCGTATCCAAAACACATATGTAAGCAAGAATTACTGATTACATAACTTACTGTATCTATAATGAATTTCACATATATACCCCCTAGTTCTTCATATAAAAAAGGTTAGTCAAATAGTTTTCTGTTGTTTTTACAGTAATTATAGAATGGCAGCTCCTCACGTGTCTTCAGTTTAGTGCAGTAGCTTTCCAATAAAGAAAAGGGAGGAAAACAATACCCTATTTGAAACAGACAGAAACTTAATTTCATTTTTATGAACAAACTCCAAAAATCGTTTGGCAAGTCAATTCAAGTTTGTTTGGAAGGGATAAAGCACATCAGAATAAGTTGGTTCAATTCCTGTCCATCTGTTTTGCTCAATAGCAGGTATTTATTATTTTGTGCGTGAGTGCGTATGTGTGCATTGAAGGCAGGAAAAGATTTTACAGTGGCAAATACAAAATTCAGTAAGCTTAACCATACATTTTAAGATTCTCTCTGCAAATTGATATTATACCCCATGCTCAATCCAGGCTGAATTTTGAGTCAGGGGACTGTTGACTATACACTACTGATCTCATTTAGAACTTTTTATAGCCTCACAAGTTACAGTTAACAAGAACTTGAAAGAAAACAAAATTTGCATTATGTCCATGCCTACACCCGTGAAACCACTGCACATCTTCTCTGCCTGCTCATATATTCACTCAATACAAGAACTGTCTTATTGAGGAAAGACTATTTAAATGCAGTCCTTAAACACAGGGTTAAGTGATCAATAGCATTACTCTGTTGTTTTCATTGTTTTGCAATTGAATAAACAAGCAAAGTTACGTTTAAAGAGACACCCTCCAAACCTAAAAGTCCTAATATGTAGCCAAAGGTGCTGGAAGCAAAAATTCATGATTTCTGAAATAAATACAAACTAGGTAATGCAAACTGCACTGATGAAAAATAATGTTCTTGTGCAATATCATGTTCATTTCACACTGTTTGCCTCACATAGTTTGTGAAAGGTCTAAGAATTTTTAAAGCAATATTTGATTATACTATTCAAATGGTTATATTAGTAACAAACATATCTGTTTCACAGTTTTAACGGGTACGCAACATTTCCCACAGTGTTAATTTTTACTTAAATCTCCTGGTTCTCACTAATCAAGGCAGATATTATCTTGCTCTCTCCAAAACAACTGTCAGGGATTAACTTACTTCCTGTCTGACTGCAAAACTGTAGTTCCAGTTCAGGTCAGTTGACTGACAATCTGTCCTCCAGAGATATAAGGCCAAAGTGTCATGCTGTGGCCAAGTTTTTAGACCTTCTAACCTGTACTAAGCACATATTTGGATTATAAATGGATTGGCCTTTGTGAGAATCCAGCTCTCATGGTTCCTTTTGAAAAGCAGAGTGCTTTTGTTTCAAAGGCAAACAGCATATGACATGGTACAATATTACGTAAATGCACAGGAAAGAAGAGCTTCCCAAGACTTCTCACTGCTCAAACTGTCTGGCAAACTATCACAAACAAAATAGAGTCCAGCTGGAGCAAGGAATCATAGTTATTTACGGTAATGCAGACTGACTTTCTACTGACATCAGATAATGAAAGCATTTACTGCAAAGTTACAGCAGTCTATAACAGTAGTTTGAAGTATTTTCTTGTAATACTGCAAGTTTAATTACCAAGAAACTTGTTACTACTCAAAATACAGATTTTAAAACTTATTTTAGAAGCCAATTTGAGATTCAAATTACAATTTTGATGGCAGAAGTTACTGTTTACTAATCCCTTTTGCCTCTAATTGACAAGCAATGAGAGAGGGGGGAAAATGTGCATTTTTGAACCTTTTGAACAGCTAAGTGAGAAAGGCTTTGCCACAAGAAGCAGGGAGACACAGGTGGAATCCCCCACTGCAAAACTTTAATAAGTTTAAGCTAGACCCTGTAACATTTTAGACTGTTAAGAAAGAAGGAAAGGAAAGCATTCCAGCAGAGTTCCAGTAATAAAAAATTGTTATCTTACGCTGGCAAAAAGAACTGGTATTATGCTGTTTATCTGGAGGTTTATGACTGATAAATGACAGCTAAGTGACAGAATAGCCTCCTGAGATCAGCATGATGCCTCTACCTCACATCTAGCCGCGGTGGAAGAACTTGGAGAGCATAAGACCCCTCCTAGCACCTTTGGACAACTTTCACTTTTTTGAGCTTTCTTTTTTCCATTATTGTTGACATTTTCAAGTATATGATCTGTTCCAGAGTATTGGCCTATCACTATGAGCTGCTGAAGTAAGACTCCATTCATAGATTTTTAATTCTAAATGTAAATAGAAGTAATAAGTTTGGTTTTAACTGTCTGCTTGAAAAATATTTTTAAGCAATAAAACCATGGCTATGAGACAGGTTTAATACTCAAGGCAAAAATATCTTTCTAGATTTGTTTTATTTTAAAAACACAAGGGATAAATTAATTTATTATGTGATTAATTTAGAACCTGACATTAAACCAATTCCTGCAGCATGTTACACTCATTTGGGAGGAATAAAACTCTAAGTAAAAAAAATAAACACATAATTTGTATCTAACATACTTTTTAAAAAGTGATTGATATGATGTTATATGTATTAAGGGCCAAAGTACCAGTTGGAAGAAAAAATTCTTCTCTAATCACGTGAAAGGTGTTCTACTTTAGAACTGGGATAAGTCTTAAACAAAATAAGACTTCAATACCCTTCACAGCACACGTTTAAATTATCTTCCTTTTGAGAAGCTTAAATTTCATTTTGAAATATTTACTGAGACCAGTAGTGCCTGCATGATGCTAGAAGTAAAATGTCTGTACAGTGCCTTACTTCAGGTATCTTAATTTCATAACTTTACTTGCTTATTCTATTGCAAGGTGACAAAAGGTTTTTAACAGTAACCTCAATGTTTACATAGAGGTAACCAATAACTACTCTAGCTATTGTCAAGCCCTGATATTGTTAGTTACTAAAAATACTTGATTAACTCATAAGAAAGATTTAAAAAAATGCTTTGATTCTAAACAACTACAAAATTTCCCCAACAAAACAGATTTTTGTTCTGTTTGCTGAGATAAACTACTTCACAATAAGCTTACTTGCTATAAGGTATTTTTACACATATAGTAATCAAAACAGCACCAAAAGAGACGTTTTCTCAGTAAGATGAATTAAAAAAAATAGCTCTGTGTTCATTTTACCTTCTGTAGAAATACGAAGGCAATTTTGTTAGCAATAAAATGATGACATAGCTACTAAACCAGTAAAGTATTAAACTTGCCCTTTTCAGAGAAAACATGTATTTCCATATTTAAGACTGAGCGGACAAAGCAAGACAAAAAAGGAGTAAGAACCTGTCTTCAGCAAGGACAAGCTGCTCCTGAATTAAACACAAAATAGCAGTGGCTTCCCACAGACAGCAAATTCACAGCAGGTTAAAGAGTCAACACTCAAGAACCATCAACCTACAGACACATAGACATGCACCAAGAAAGTATATTGTAACAGCAATATTGTCCAAATTGTGGACTTGTATCCAAATCACAGAATTAGCTATTAATTTCCCACATACATTCAGGCATTCTTTGATCAGTCTTTACCCCTACATATATAGATATACACACCCATATATATATATATATGTATAAATAAACTGCTGTTATATTACCTGTACCTGCTTCTGGATGCAGTAGGAGAGCCTGACAGCACCTTTGGCTGATAGGGAGGCATGTTAGCTCCTTTCAAAAACAAACTGGATTTGAAATCTAATTTCTATCTTTGTTTGTAACTATAAAGAGAGGATGAGGCTCCTACTTAAAAATCCTAACAAATGCCAAACATGCTGTAAAAGCTAACAGTAAACACCTGTAACACGTAAGAAACAATTGCTGGCCACAAGTCCCTCAACCCACAGCAATTCCTTGATTTCTGTTGCTGCTATTGGTCTCTCTTATCCGATTAAATCTATTATCACTTGTGCCTGCTTAACTCCTCTTAACCCACCTTTTGATTACATATATCCATTCCTTGACAGGTTTTGGGTGAAGCTGTTAGGGGTGCTACTTGCAATGTTGGGCAGCTCTTGCATTCCTTCAGCCCACTTCTCACATCAGCTCCACTGCTACTTGCAGCTACCCCTTTGGGTTTACCAGGGGCAATGTAGAGTGAAAAAGCATTTATGTGCCTATCTGCTTTGAAACAACTATTTAGTGTTTGTATTCTAGATCAGCAACTACTCCTATCTGAAACAGGGGTCTGCCTGCAAAAACAGGAGAGGTAGTAAAACTTCTACACCATGTATTGACCAGAAATATAATTAGCTCTGATGATTAGGTTGTTACCAATAGACTTGCTTACTACCACTGTGCTTCTTTCTAAAATCTTAAATCATCCAGAAACAGACATGTCTGATTACACAAGGGCCAATGTTGGGAGCTGGGGCTACAATAACTGGCATTAAAGCATGGAAGTCTAAAAGAAAAAAGTTGATTTATCACAAGGCTATCTAACTAGACTGACAGCAATTAAAGTGCATTTCTCACAATTAGTCAGCCATACCTGACCTATACTAAGAGACTAATAGGGCTTACCTGACCTAAATCATTTGTTAATTTTACTTCTTGCTTCAAATTTGGATAGTGAAGGGAGGTTAATTAGGTAGCCAGACGTTACTTTGAGTCTTGTTGTATCTGTGTTAGTGTTGGCCTATTAGAAAGAGCTGTCGCTGTTTCATGTGTCTGTTCCCATTTCTGATGCACAAGAAAAGAATATTTTTAATTTTCCTGTTGCCATATACAAGACTGAGATGTGACTATAAAATGTACATTTTTCAAAGAGTGTTTGGGAATTGAGAGGTACCATTCAACACAGTCCAAAGTCAACACAAATACAGGGTACTCACTGTCAATCAGATAAAGACTTTAAAAAACCCTGAGAAGAAAATGGAGTTCTATAGATAAAATAAATTTCTTAAAGGTTAGAACACTTATTCCAGAGGACTCTTAAACGCCAACAGTCTTCAACACAGGTGAGAGACTGTGGGGTTTTTTTCAGACCCTGATTACCAATTTTCTTTTTCATATGGGAGAGCAAAAGCAATGCTTACCACAATTCCTCAATTGTTTCCTCAGTTCTCAACATTTCCTGAATTCAGAGGTATTTGCTAAAACACCAACCCACTGGTCATTCTTTGCATTTTTCATATAAACACTATGTCATTATTATATTTAAGAATATGTACATATCTGGCAGATGACACAGTCTATGACAGCAAAAGTAACAAATACCATCCTGCATTCTGAAAGAACTAATAATTTTGTGGTTTCAACATGGAGATTCCTACACATATTGGCTACAAGAATAAGCTTTCAACCTCAAAAATAGGTTTTGCATAATGTGAAGATTAAAAATAAAAGTAAATATTTCACTTAATTCTGCAGTTCTTACAACTCCTGTGGTTCTGGAAAGATGCTGTTTCCTATTTCTTGTCATTATGGCATTCTAAACCCTAATTAAATACACATATAAATACGATATAGAAGTTTCTAAAGTGAAAGCTGGACACTTCTACTATGAAAAATATGATTCGAAAAATTTTAAATGTAGACTCTTCAAAGTGATGGCATTCAGCATGTCATCTGAAAGCATTACCAATTTTTTTATAATTTCACACTAAAAAACATTGCTTCTTCACCATCCATCTGCCTTAACTCCAAATGCCAGCACATAACTTCAAAAGTTGATTTTTTCTGTCAATAAGGCAATTCAAAACTTCAGTTGGTGCAATCAAGCAGCTGCAGCACAGACAAGGGATCAGTTGTCTTTTAGTAATTTTATCTTCCCAGAGATCTACACTTCTCACACTGAGAGTGTTTATCTGTGGCTCTAAGCCTCCCAAAAAGTGGAAATATACTACAAGATAATAGAATTTTTTAAACTGTCTTGCAATATCTCTGCATGCCCATTTTTTACTATGTAAGTTTCCAAAGCCAACAAATTCATACCCTTAAGTTGCACATAAAGTCAGCCTGTACAGAAAAGTATTATACCAACAATTTCTGAGGCTGAAGTGAGGTCTATTTGAAAGTTTGATGCTCTTAAAAAGAATAGCTCTTACCTTTACAAATTGATATTTTATTTTGATTGTATCATACAGTGCAAGTCCTTTCACAAATGTGCCTAGGTCAGTTTTCGAGTTATTTCTACTGAAATTTTACCTGTATCCTTATACAATTTTTTTTTTCCTTTTAGAGATGACTCTCAGTAGAAAGGAAAAAAATCCCTAAATTTACTTTTTTCTCTCAATAATAAAACCAGCCCTTTTTTTTGTGTTTCCCCATTTTAACCAGAGCTTAACCTCTCTTTTTTGCCTATAAGCATGTGTGGCTATAATCCTTTGACAAGGATTTTGTGAAGTGACAGTTCAAACTGTCAATTATTTCTTCAGGGTCCATGACTTCATGGCAAAATTTGTTTTTGATACATGTTCAATTAAACATTTCCCACTGTTCCAGAACCTTTCTCTTATTTTCCTCAAAATTATTGTACCATAACTGCTGTCTTATACTGCGAACTGCATTTCAGACAAGAACTATCACTAACTTCATATGCAATTCAGCATCCATTCATTACT
>VWZG01009391.1:4384-17644 GCA_013396735.1 Grallaria varia | reverse complement strand
CATTCATTACTTGTTGCTCCATTCAGTTTGGGTGTATTTAATATTTTAGCAGTAGGATACAGAACTTTGCATTAATCTTCATTAAACGTAACTTGCATTTTTACAACAATATTTCTGAATCTTTTGGAACAACAAATGGATCTGCAACAACACTGTTAAAAGAGCTTACTATCTCAATTTCTTTCTACTTCCATAAGATTAAAATAAAAATAATAGAGACTAAAGAAGCAAGGTTATTAGAGCATTTTCCCAGTACTGTGCACAGTAAATGAGATGAGACTGGATTCAGCTTCACAGATCTGCTAATAATAATAGGAGTTGTAAGCCTAACTCAAAGCTTAAGAAATTGAATGAACTGACTGTCTTTTGATTTTACCATTCCAACATTCTCATTTTCCAGTTCTTCTAAAATAATCATGCAGTATTTCATGATACCCCAAAATGATGCTAAATTTATTGCCAAAGTTTACAGCACTGCAAAGTACTTATTCAGAACTTAGGGTACAGATATCATAAATTAATTTATACTAAAGTAAAAGCTTTTAAATAATTATTTAGATTCTGGAGTTATATCCTTTGGGATATCATATGGTACACCCTCTCTCTCAAAGGTAACAGACTAAAGTGTGGTAAATGTGTCTGAACACCACAAAATACTACAGAAAAACTCAAAACCACAGCTCTGGATTGTGAATGCACTGGACTTCAGTGGTGCACAGTTTTTGCTGATAATCAATTCTGAAAAATGGCATGCTGAGGAAGTCCATTTTTTTTTTCAATATGTTGTGGATTGTACATTATTTTTTTTTCTCTCAGACTGAACACTAATAACTGAACCGTTTGTAATAACACAAAAGCCATGCATTTCAAACCCATAAAATTAAATCTTCAGAAATCCTTTTCTGATTTTCTTATAATGTACATACTTTTCTGACTGGTGGACTCAAAAAGCCATACAAACTTAGACCAATGGTCCTATGCTGCAGCCCACAAGCTTCATTGCTGTATCTTATTTAAATCAGAGCATAACTAACAGAATCATGTCTTAAGGATTTACTTGTAGCCTCAACTACAAGTTTCTCATATAAAGTCAAGTAATTATATTCTTCACATATTTCTTTAATTAGGAAGTATACAAGTGTGTCTACATTATTGCTCCAAAACTCATTGCATGTGGATAAACAAACCAAGAGGACATTTTGATTCCAGTTAGAATTATGAAGGTCACTGGACAGTCAGGTTCATGGAACTAAAGATTATAACTTCCTGATTTTTTACCTTATTGTTGCCATATCTTTTCTTATTAATTATTTACCAGACAAAATTTAGGACACACTGGAATTCTTTCACTGCAATCCTATGTGCACATGGTATGCATAGTATTGTTATTCCTCCTGTTATTTTTAGAACAGGACTGCAAAAATCCTATTTAGTCAAGGAGAATTTACTTTTTATTTAAGAAATATTACATAGCAACTATTTTACATAACAAACAAGGTATTCATCCAGTGCTGATATACTGGTGTTTGGGGTGGTGTGGGGTAGGTTTGGGTTTTTTTTTTTTAGTGTTTTGTGGTTTTTTTTGTGGGTTTTTTTTTTTTTTTTAGTTCTTTATGGTTTAAAGGATTAAAAAACATTCTACAGACAATAATCAGAGTCATACACAGGACCCTGGAAACCAGATGGGGTCATGACTATGCAGCTGGCTAAGCAGTTCATCTGTAAGCTCAATCCAGCTGCAATTGCTACTTTTTCCACATTTATGTAGGATTGGCCACAGACTGCAACAAAGAGTTCTTGCTACTGGAAGAAAAACTTCAAAATTTGATTCTCTTTTTTTTTTAAGCATATGGAATTTCTATAGACAGACAAAAGTAACTCTTGCTCTGCAGATGTCTGCTGTAGTGTATGCTGTGCATGTGCTACATACAAAACATTACTTAAGATGAATTCATATTTAGAAATTAAAATCACAAAAAGTTAGGCAAAGCAAAAAAAAAGTATCTATTCATGGTTTTAAACTGGCCCATTTTTAGACAGTATCTGTTTCTGGGAATACAGACAATGGCATGGACATGGGAATGAAAAGTACATAGGCTTGTTGGTCATACAAGTCATCATATTTTCTAAAAAGTTTATTGTCCAGTAATGCAAAATTTAATTTTGCAAGAGTGTTTACAGCTAGAGTAAGGACGAATTATTTTTTATTAGGCTGGTGCCAAGTACATTGCAAAAAGATTTTACACAGTTTTATGTTCATAAATACATGTATTGCCATTTAAACTGTGTGATCCTTATAATTTACTAAAAACTGGGGTTTTTTTCTCTCTCTAGCCATGAAGTCTCTTGGAGTATACTGATTTTAAATGGAGCAAATTTCAGCTGGACAGAATATGCAAGCATTTTTAGAAACTCCTCAAACCCACTTCATATAGATTTTAAAAACATAATAATGAAGATACACTGTTCACACTAAAACAGGGTTTAGCGGTGAAAGAAAGGTTTGAAACAACCATAGGCAGCTAGTCTGTTCTTGTTATCTTTGAAAGTGGGAGAGAGAAATGCAATATGAGAAAGTCGTAAATACAGTAAGTTACATCAAAATGAGGTCACAAATGCAGTGAGAGGTTTGTTCTCTATCTTAATCTGCTCTTCCATTTCAAGCAAAATCACTGGCAAATGCCTACTTACTTCTACATGAATTGTTATGATCACTTAATTACCACAATGGTTATTCTGGTAATTTACACTCATTTATTAACAAAAACTACATATTTCCTCTGGAGAAACACATGTAGATTTCTATGATATAAACACAAATCCAAGTTCAATATAGCTGCCCCACTAAAAAATCAAAAATCAATTACATTTAGTTGCCAACAAAATCTTATACACAATGGCTATAGGATGTGGCAGTGAACAAACAATATCAGAAATGGAAAAAATCCTGTGAGAAATGGGCTGGTGAAGAAGGGAAAAAAGCTAACCTAAATACCTTAAAAGCGAAAGCTGTTTCTATTGTTTAAGATGGAGTCTTGTTGTTTTTTACTAAGACACTGTGTCTTCTTCCCAAAATCCCTTGGGAGGAACCGTTATCTCCCTAGCTAGGTCTGAAAGAATGTATCCTTGAAGTGTGTTTAAAGTTTCTTATTGGATGTTAGTTAACCCTTTCCTATTGGTTGTTTATTCCTAGTTTTCTATTGGATCTTTTACGATCCATCGAAAAGGTATAAATACCTTGACCCATGTAATAAACTCTCTCTCTCTGCTCCCTCTCCGGTGGTCTCTGTGTGTCTCTCTGCGGGGCACCCTGGGACCCGCCCTTTGGGGGGGGGGAAAACTAGTGGGGGGAGGAAGGCTCCCGGCAATGTAAAGGAGAAAAAGCCTCCCGCTATCGGAACGTAATCCCCCACCATAAATCAACCGTCGTAATAGGACACACAATATTGTGGTGTGTTACAGACAACCTTTAAGACATTAACTGAAAAGATTTTCAAAATATATTGATTGACATTATAGTTTGAATTTTCCTGCCTATAGAAAGCTGATTATTCTAGTAGTCCTTTTAAAAAAATCTTTTTTATCCATAAGTACATTATGATTGAAAATCATATATCTCAATAGTGCTGTCTGTTAGAAGAATGTTCCTGGTTACATTAGGAACCCTCCTGGTGACTGAGATTTCAGTTTGTAGCCTTGTGGATTTATATGTTAACCGCATTTAGAGACAAGACATTTTTATATCTAAGCAAGCTGTCACTGGACTGACTACTCCTTTCCCTATACTGGATGGATGTCAGTTGAGATGAAATGCTACTTTGAGGGAAAGAGGAAAGGAGCGCTTTAAAATAAACTTGAATTTTTTTATTGTAATGACAGCTGTGTGAACCTGTTCCAAGGTTTGAAGGGTCAGAGAAAGCCCTGGGAAAGATGCATTCATAGGCAGAGGGCAGGTGGAAAAGTCAAAGGTGCATAATAAATTTATCACATAGCTCTATTTCACCACACTTATCACCACCAGATATGTGCTTGTACATGTGTAATGCCTATGCTCATATGACTGTGGCCCAATGCTGTTATCACCAAAATCAGTTATAAATTGCATATATCAGGCTTCATGTTTCTCATTAAAAATTGTTTAATAAGGTTTCAAGGTACTCAGAATAAAGAACAGTAAACAGTTTCACTTTGGCTTCATCAGACAGTAAGGCTCAGATGTGAAACCTAAATAATCACTATAGCAGAAGCAGGAATTTTATAATAAACCAAATTCACTCATTTATACTATGCTGAAAGGCAAGAAATTCCAAAAAATGTTTTCTGGCCTACAGATCAGTTTTCCACTGTTTTTCCCATTTCTGTACAGATTGTATTTTAGGGACATCACAAAGTACTGCCTAATTTTATTGGGCTAACCTGTAGATTTTTAAATCCACTTACATAACAATGTTTTCTTCACATCAGTGTGGCAATCTCTTATGCAACTGCTGAGAAATCAGTCTGTCGTTTCAAAGATATGTTTACTGGTGTTAAAGTAAAAAGACTATGTGTGCTTACTTAAAATGTTGAATGTAGAAGACAGTATTTCCCTAGAGAAGGAGATCAAAGGGATGTAACATAAGCCAGAATTTTGATCAAACCTTAGAAGTGTCTGATATTTTAAATAAACAAATATTGACTCCTTGATTAGCTAATCCTTCATGATGCAAGCCTGGAGAGCTCTTTGCTCTTGCCAGCTACGTAAAACTTGCCCCTTCCTGTCCTTGCCTGATATTCTGTATGACCTACATTATCTTCAAGTGGAATCTTGGGACTGAGATTGATGAAATTCTTGTCTGTTTTTCTTTCTTAATTTTCTTTACACAAATCCAGAAGCCCACATAAACTGAGCGGAGTGCAACTACAGCTGGATCAGGACACTAAGAAGAGAAAATACTTCAGCTGGCTGCAGCTGTCATCACTGCAGACTGATAATAGGGGAAGTTGGTGGAAAGTAGATTGTATTTCACTGTTGTATAAAAACTGAATACTGCTGATATAAGCCTCCCAAAGTGCATCTGATGTTATTTTATTGCTCTTATTACATTCATTTCCCCAAAGCAAAATGTTGATATAACTCATTTAGGAGTTCTCATTTATTTGGAAAGTCTCTTCCAAAGTATTCAGCAGGTGCCATTGCAAGAATGGTGGAAGTTGTAATATATTGTAATATTGGCTGAATTTCCCCCTTCAAATATAAGGAGGGAACTAAAATTACAGTAGAAAAGACAAAGAATCATAGAATGATAAATGTCGTCCTGTCTAACATCCTCTGCTGTGCAGGAATGTATTTACTTTTTCAATAAATACAATTACAGAAGAGTTTTCTTTCTATGAAGCTGTCCCTCAACTCTCCCTTATAATGCATGAGACACTGGGAGATGTCAGAGGAGCAGATTCCTCCAGTGAGCACGATTATAAAATATTTTTCTATCTCCTCATTAGCTTCCTGAGATTTTTTCCCCCCTTAACTATGACTGACTGGGTTTTTTTCTTACTTTCTGGGCAATTAGTGAGAGAATTCTAACAGTGACATTGTTTCTTTCTTCCCTTCAGTCTTTATTAGACAAAAAGCAGGTTTCTTTTGTTCTCTGACTAGAGTGGCTGAATGAATAAAGTCTTTCATGGAGCGTCTTCTTGTCTTTTCCTGTTTCAAAGCTGCAGTAAAGTAGAAGCTTAGCATGCCTACTGACTCAGAGGCTATTCCTGTTAAATGTCTAGGGGGTTTTGTTTGCTTGTTTTGAACAAAAAGGGGCACAAGACAAGAAAGTGGAGGGCAGAGCTTTTAAATCCTACTAAGTCAATGTGTCAAAGCTATATTGCTGCTTTACCTGATGTCATCTTAGAATGCCTCAGGGAAAGAGGAAGTTCTTTTCAACCCTTCCTGCTTGTATTTCACACAAACCCAAATCATTAATTGTGACTCACAAGAACATGAGCATCTCTTTCTCACAATGAACAAAAGCAGGAGATTTATCTCAACCTTGGTGAAAGCAAAGAATTCTATCCAAAACAAACACTACAAAAGGGCAAGAATTTTACATAGAAAGGAGCTTTGGCATCTGCAAGCTTTTCCATAATATGCAGTAGCTGAATAGTGACTAATGTGTCTCTCAGGTAGATCTCATAATGTCATTCTGATGAAATACTATAAAAACAGAAAACAACAGTTACAGCAATTATATTTAAATTTATTTTGAGGAAATACTGTTCCAGTCTATGTGGCACTACAAGACTCACCTGTTTCCATTTTGTCAGAAGACCACTGGCAGTGGGAAAAATATGTTAATGAAATTTCTGTAATCTACATTTCGTTAGTTAATACCAAGCCTTTGAAGCTGAGGGATAACATAAGTTCACTCTACTTACCTAAGTCAGAATGTGTTATGTACCTGATGCAAAATCAAAATGTAGTATTTCAACTCACAAGCAGTTTCCTTACAATTAAGTTAAAAATAGGGCTTTTAAATCCCCAGTGAATAGAAAAATTACTGTCTACTGGCCTGACTTACGAAGAAAGTTGTTTTTTCTCAGCAGGAGATACAGCTTAGAAGAAGAAACAGTTCCAGGTTCATTTTTTTTAAGGAAATGAAGTTTATATTCTAGGTTTTTTATACTTAGCAGTAATATCAACGGCATCACTGTATCCTTATGAGAAGACAACTGACATAATGGCTACAGATTTTGATGCCTGGTTGTGAGGTGTATTGTAATAAATGCTTCCCTTTTTTTTTGGTATCTTCTTAAATAGGGTGCCACAAAGGCAGGAACTTTGTCTGCAAGGATCTTAAAGGCAAGAGGAATATATTTTCCTTACAGAGATGCATGCTTTTGTTTGAGAAGAAGGTGAAAAACCCTTTGGCATACTTTCATACAATACATTGCCATGGGATTATAACTCTCATGTCATTATATCCCTCAATGGACCACCAGAAGGCAGGAGCAAATCCACAGCCACTATATTTTAAAGCATGTACTTCTGCTGGTGAAAAGTCCCAAGTTTGTTGTCAAGGACTGTCTTAGGATCTTTGACTTCTTAGCAGTCACTGAAAGATGAACCATTTTAAAGTTTAACATTTAAAATGACACCCCAAATATTCTCTAGGATTTTAATTCAAACTGGGGAACAGCTTCAAGGCCATTCATCTTTTCAAGCAAACACAGATTATGTGTTTAACACACATATTATATCCAAAATGCCAATTCACACTCTGCAAGACAAGTGTACATATATATTTTATTACTTACTAAGACACAAGTGCAAAAATAACCAAACAACTTCTAAAAGCAATCAGGTATAGTTAGAGATAAAAATTTCTTGTCCCCATCATATTAATCTATCTTTCTTCTAAATTTGGGATGAAAAAACACAAAGAAGAAGTGATTTCAGGCTCAGCTGCATAACATGTTTCTTTTCTTAGGCTTAAGGAAACAAAGACAAATTGGGAAAGTTCAGGTCAAGTTTCTTGTGTAAAGGAAGGCATAAAATAGACTAGCTAGAGAGCTTCACTCCTAAAAACCAACTGCTTCATAGACACATGAAATCTCTTTCCTTACAGATTCTGAAATTCTAAAAAACTGAACTCCAGGACTGTGATCAGCAATGCTATAAGTTACATAGAGGCCAGCTGTGCAGATATTCATCTCACAGGACATGAAAAAACATTAATCTCAGTTAAAAATTCAACATAAAGCGAATATCCTCCAAAAATTTGGATTTGGGAATGACAGATGCATTTAAATCAGCAAATTCGAAAAGTTAAACATGCAGGACAGGATTTTAATCCCTGGAAACACAGTCTACAATAAAGACGCACTTCCTCCCGCCCCCATTTAAGACAGATCTGGACGACAATTTAAAAATTAACATTACACCTATATTCAAACTAATTTGAATTTTGATGGTACATCCGTTTAATCTGGCCTCTGCTTCACAAAGAATTCAAAGAAATTTTCCTGAACTCACATTATAAAATTATCCCTGAAAAAAGGCACGTCCCTGAGAAAAGGCATGTAATTTCAAGTCAAAAACAGGTTAAAGGGAGTCACTCACCACATTAGAAATATTTTTACCCACAGCACTTGATAGCAGAAAATTAGAACTTACATCACTTTGGCGTCATGGTGGAGATTTTGGCTTCAACTTGCCTTTTCCCTCCCCCAGGCATCAAAGGGAGATAACACTTTCTTTTGTCTGTCTTAACCTGTTAATGACCTTTTCAAAAGAGCAGCTCTGTCAGTGTATCTACAACACCTACAACTGAGCTCCTACTCTCCACATTACCCATAGATAACCTACACAATGAAATAAGTAATAAAAATGAAATCCCAGCCTGGTTGACATCTAACCTCAGAAAACAAAAACTTTCACAACAATGCACACTATGAAGTATGAGAAATGTACTAAAAAAATTTACTTCCAAAAAAGTTTTGTGTTTGTAATACAGAAAACCAGTTTTTCTTAACTTTCTTTTTCACACTGACAGTTATTTTTAGCCTAATGCTGGAAGCCCTAACATTCCCATTTCCTTCAGTGAATTTTAATATAAGCTCATTATTTGACTGAATAAAGTAGAAGGGATTGTTCACATCAGGAGAATTACTTGCACAGGTTTTAATCCACTGTGCCAGGACCTTAATTTACCCTGCCATTTCCCAACTGTTTTCATAGAACCTGAGCAAAGAACCACAGAATGGGACAAAAATCTTACAAGTCATATTCTATTACTTCCCAATAATTACTAAGTGACTTGTACTTTGTCTCTGTACATTTCCTTCAGAGACTTCAAAGCAGAAAAACATCATATTGTCCATGTTAAAACTCGAGAGTAGAAAGCATCAAGAAATTTCCCGCATTCCTTTTTATTTTTCATCTAGGGACCCTAGAAAGGAGTTGAAGGGTTTAATTATAATTCTTCACACAGTACCAACCAGCTCAAAATAAAGTTTTGCAGAGGTACAACATATTTACAGATTTATTAACCAAAGTGTCTGATTGGTGTTGGGGAATAAAGGCTTCAATAAAATGTGCTGGAACAATATATAGCAATTTGAAGGTAGCAGAAAGAATTAATTTGAAATTTTTTTCACGTGTGTCTGTGATGTGAAAAGCTTTCCTTGACTTCACCTGTCCCTCACTTGGTTCACTTAGTAAACTGAACTTAGAAATGTGACATTGTTTTATGCCTCTTCCCTCACCATGATAGACCTACACATTGCTTCTTTTTTTAAAGCAAGTAACATTTTTTTCAGTAACTTTCACAAGAAACTGCAATGCTCACATAACTCAAAGGAAACTGCCTGAAAGTGATAGTTATCTACAAGTGACAACCATTTAGAACCTGTCAGTCAGGAAGAAAATTATTGCTCTTTGTGCATAAAATTTCAATTAAATTGTGCTTCTTGTGTTACAGTTAAAAAAACAAGCATCTTTAGACCACAACTTAAAGTATCAGAGAATAGGCAGATTTCGAGGGATTAATTCAGTTTTCAGGTACATCATTGCAAATTCAGAGTAAGTCTATCGAACTCAAAAGCTTTCAAATGAACTTACAGTAACAATGAAACCTTCCTGCTCATTTCTACCAGTGTTTCTCCCACATTTAGCTACTGCTTACTGCTTGCCATTAAACAAAATTTAAAATCATGTCCAGACGTAATGTGGGGCGGGGGAGGGTTGCCACAGATATTTCACTATCACCTGATATGCAAAAATAGATAGGCTAACTGAATGAGCTTCATGACATACTTTTCCTAACTACTCTGTTTTACATGCACTCCAGAAAACACAAATTAAATAAAATCTGTTTAAATTATAGAAAAGGTGCCTAAATTTATAGCTGAAGCATTTTAAAGATGTTTTTTCACAGACTGAGCAATTAGAAAAATTGCACTTCATAGCACTCAAACCTCATCCATTAACACCAAACGATTGAGTACAAATAAGGAACGATGTCTTTGTTCTTATTACATTTGAAGAAAAATCAGGAGCTGAACTTTCAAACTGGAATGAAAGAGATGATGGGAGATGATAAACTGAACCAACAAATAGTTGTCTAGAAAACAAGGTAAAATGTGTCTGTGTATTTTTGCTGCTCTCATGTGTTGAAAATACTAGTATACTGGTGATGTCACTCAGGACATATTAGTAAGACATTATATTCAGCACCTAAAAATATGCTAACAAAGCAATTATTCTCATCTGAAAAACTTCATAAGAAAATTAAAATTTATAGTACGGTTCATGCACTGAATTATCACTGAAAGGACATATTTGCTTTCCAATTTACATTATCATATACCGCTTGTGCAGCCTGATACTTCTCAAATGCCATATTATTTTCAACTCTACGTTATCAAGCACAGGAGCTCATAGTTATGTCACCCACAGAATTTCTTATGTGATATGCCACTGCCCTCCTAAACATGGCTAAACTTTGGATGTCTCATTCTCCAAGACACCATCTCGCAAATATTAACGCCTTTTTTTACAGAAACTAAGGACCTTTGAAATTAGCATCTTTGGGCACTCTTATTCATATTTTTGAGATCTTTGCTTCAAATATTGAAAATTCAATTTTTGTTTTATTGTACATCAATGCGGATGATATTGATCGAGTTTTGGTTGGTTGGTTTTTTTAATGCTGCGTTCTATTTTTTCCATTGGCAGTTGCAGGGCTGTGATCTCACTGGGATCACAGAGATGTGGTGAGAGTTGCCATTTGTAAAACAAAGCGGTGGGGATCCATAGAGCTTCTCTGTGGGGATGGGTGATGAGCCAGCTGAAAGCTTATGGGTAAAGATAGAAGGCAGGCCAACATAGATGATATGGTCGACAACTGTTAGATGCCTCATCAGGACAGTTGGTTGATTTTCACAAATCACTCCTCCATGCTCAAGAATGTTCCATCCCCATGGATACAGGAAATCAAGCAAAGGAAACATGCATGGCCCTGACAAAAGTTAGACATAAAAAGGAATCATTCAAGAGCTGGAAGCAGGGTCAGGTCACCCAGGAACAATATAGAGGCACTTGTTTGAGCATACAGGGATGGACTCCATCTGGAGTTGAATGCAGTGAAAGATGTGAAGGGCAACAAGAAGGGCTCCACATGCATATCAGCAGCAAAAGGAAGTGCAGCAACTGGGGCAGTTTGTTAAGAGGAACACTTGATGAAATTGGACACACACAAGTCCATGGGACACAGTGCAATGCACCAAGGGCAGAAGAAGGTGACCAACGTCAGTGAGAGGTGACTTAATAATCTTTCACAGGCCATGGCAACTGGGGCGGGTTCCTGAGGACTGGAACAAAGAAAATGTCAATCCTATTTTCAGGATGGCAGGAAGAAGGATACAAAAATGAAGACTCCAGTTAGCTTCATCTCATTTCCTCAGGTGATAGACTCAGGCGGAATCCTGTCTATGTGTATGTGAAAGGAGGGAGTAAAGAAGAGGAAACCATAATCTCCCCAGTGGTATCCAGTGGGAGAACAAGAATCAATGACCAAAAACTGAAACAAGAAATTCTGTAAGAAAAACCTTTTTTTTTTTTTTTCCCCTGTAAGGGTGACTGGACTCTGGAACAAGTTACCCAGAGACATTGTGAAGTTCCATCATTGGAGGTATCCAAAACTTGACTGGACTAGACTGAGCTCCTGCAGCTGTTTCTGCTTTGAGCAAAGGGGTTGGACAAGATGATCTGCCTACGTCCCTTACTGCTTCAACAGTTCTGTGATTCTTTGATACCATTATGACTACGGGCAAAGGACTGGAAAGTGTATCATGCAGCTTACAAAAACACAAGTTTAAGAAAAGAGGAAAATTAATGGTAAAATGACAGTTAGTGCTGGAACAACCAGTCAGCTATCAGAATGAACATGAAATTCAGTGATCTACTTTGCTAATGACAAAACTGAAGGAGAACAATATAATCCTGACAGTTTATTGAACGAAGTTCATAGACAATGGACATTCAGCAAAGGAAGACTGATACAAAGGATCTAAAGCTGCAGGATCTGCAACTAGTGTGATGAACTATTTCTCAGTGTAGACTTAAGACTGTGATGGAAGGGAACATAGTACCAATTGACTTGAGAACTGTTATCTCCAATGGAACTCAGACGTCATTTTGCCTATAAAACTCTTTTTTTTACCTATAAAACCTAAAGTTCATGGAATACTAACATGTTGTGAGTTATTCCTTATGCAAACCATATTACTGACAAAAACTGTTATAAAAATAGAGAAGATGTATATGAGGAACACTTAAGGTTATAGTGGTACTTATTGATAAGAAATAGAGAGAAAAAGAAAAACACCCATAAAAACAACACATTTGTGAAGAAGAGTAGTATCTACATAGTTATCTATTGATATGAGTAAAAACAAGGGACACAAAAGAACTGGGCAGTAATGGAGTGGATATTGGGAAAAATCTCTTAAAGAATACTTTGTATAAGATGCAAAGGTACAATAGGGTAAGTCCAAAAAGCACTTTGGAGGTGTGCTTTAAGTATGTCTTCCTTAGTTCTGAAAACTCTGTATTTCTGTAGCACAGCTGTTAGCAATGTTCTTTGCAGCCTTCTCACCAACACAAGAACTTCCAGTGTAAAGAAAAGAACCTTAAATAAGCAAGCAATTGATGAAATATATCACAGGCTCTTTCTTCAACTTACTCAAGCTATGTTAAATTATTAGTTATATTTAATAAATTATTTATAGTTAAATCTAGTGTATTATTTACTCTACACATGCATTAAAATACAGATTTTTCTCTTACATTACCTGCCATCAGGGTCAACAGAATTTCTAGTGACTATTTGAAAAACAAGGAAAGCATTCACTAGCAAAATAGCCTATTAATATTCTAAGAATTCCAGAGGGAATTTAAAGCTTGATCTTTATAAATTTGGAATGGCATGTTCAGTTTAGGTAGATTAATTAAAACATCCAGGTATGTGTTATCATATTGAATTTACATATTTTTATACTGAAGTTGCATTAGTTTGATAAAATTATATATTAATCCCAAGAGGTGCTAATTAGGCATGAATAAATGCCACAATGAACTTTTCAGGTAAGCTCAACAGGACATTGTCTATCAGTGTCAATGTAAATATTGTCTCTTACTGATAAACCCACAAATCCCCCAATGCCATTTTCAGAAAGGCATAGGATAATTACAATAATAACAGCAAAGACCAGTTGGATTTTTGTATT
>VWZG01009390.1:19381-50791 GCA_013396735.1 Grallaria varia | reverse complement strand
TTATTGCTTTAGGTTGGGGTTTTTTTTGTCTAAATGCAATTTAAAAAACCCTAGCTAATCAAAACCCAATGCAAACATAACTTTTTCCCTGCCATCTTCAACATAAACTTTTTTCCAATTGAATGCACACAAAATGAGTTCATTAGACTAAAGTCAGCTTCTGTGACTACTTTGCAGTTTGTTGTATTTTTCTGGGTCTTGTATTCCCCAGTTGTGTGTATAAAAAACCCCATGCAAACTTTTTCAGTAACAATTTCCCAAAATAGACTTATAATGAACAAATACAAGAATAGCATGAATGTAGTTTTTTGAAAGGCATGGACCCTCACTGAGTTTGTTCAGTTAATTTAGAGAAAATGTTTTTTTCACTAAATTTATCCTGACAAGACTATTTTTTCACAGAGTTGACCGATGGGTCCTCACTCCGCCATCCCTCAGGAATGGGGCCGGGTGGCTGAGCCCGCTGCTGTGGCAATAAACCACACCTGTGGACCTGAGGTGTGCTGGATTAAACAACAGTTTATTCAGAATGCCCACCGGTTTCATAGAACCTGGGGAAGGCCCAGGCAGCAGGGATGTGATTGGGTAAGGCAACCAACGGGGTTAGGACAGAGGCGGGGCTGGTTGTGGGGGCAGGACAACATGGCTCTGCCCATGGCTGCCGTATGGCAAGGGATAACAGAGCTCAGGGGAAAACACTGTACAATAGAAAATGCAAGTTGTAAACAGTTTCCTGCTTCTCTGGTCCCTGAGGGGTTGCTGTAGTGGTGATCTTGCTTTTAAAGATGCTCTTTCCATGTTTCATAGCTGTGTCTATCTCCCACAATTTTTCTCCCCCATTCTGTCAAAATCAGTGGTTTTACACTGGTGAAAATCACTGCATCAAGTACAAAAACCCTCCATGTGTTCAAGTATGGTTGCAATGGACTTCTGGGAAAAAACAAATTTTAAGAAATAAAATTGACAAAAGTAACACTTTGGTGTTACTGTGCTGAATGTACTTCCCCAAATTCAACTTGACCTTGAGACACCATTCTGGTTATACTGAATGATGGTGTACAAATAGAATACAGTACCCATTTATACAGCATAAAGTAGGCTTTCTGTCTTTAATCTTGCATTAGCAGAAGCTGCTGTGATGCAGTTGCCACTGAGAAGACTCAGTTCAAAAGCAGGGATGAGACAGGAGACTGGAAGAAAAGCACTTTGTGAAAGTCTCTCCTGCCAGGACCAATCATCCATCCTTTATTTTATAGAACATGTCATACGGTGATGAGAATAGTATGTCCTGTGTCAAATCAATGAAGCAAGCACTTTGTCCTCTGCTTCCACAACCATCATGAAAGATAATCTGCACAGCACGTAAACACACTTCAGTACAATTATAGTCCCAGGGAGCAGATTCTTGATTGTCTCAACTCCAGGCAGCACAGACAGGGGCACCTCCAAGCAAGCTGGAGCCAGATGGGACACTGTAGCCCCAAAGAGAGTTCAAAACAAGGCTTACAGGCTATCCCACCTTCATACAGAATGCTACAATGACTTCAAGGGTTTATTCCTCAAGAAATTGTCCTATTAGTTAGGGTTTCAAAACTGAGTCAAATAGCTATCATTTTAAGCATTCCTAATTTTGCTATATCTGTCTACAAAGTATTCACTAATGAGTTATGAAGGTGTGGTGCAGATATCAACACAGAATTATGTCTTCAGCTTCTTACTATGGCAGTTGAATGTATTCTTTTTTAAATTGATTTACTAGCTAATTGCACATCATCCTTTCCATCAAGTGTGTCATATGCAAATTAAGATACTGATACCAGAAGGGGACAGAAGGCACAGTTTTCTAGTCTGGACATAGAATCAGTGCTTGAGAAAAATAGAAAGCAACTTTAGACACTTCTGCTTACCTTCTGTGTTTCCTTATATATTAGTTTCCAAAGTTCAAAGACAACTGGAATATTTCTAGTTTTGCTTTATTGGTGAAATCTAAAAAAGCTATTTTCCTCCTGTTGCTGCATTAAGCACTGGAAACTGAAGGGAAGAAAGCTATAAAAAGTCAATTTAGGTGTCAAAAATAGTCTTGGGTGGAAAAATCACAATTTGCATAAGCAACCTGGAGAGAACACTGCTAAAGAAAAGAGTATCTATAATCTGTTTGCATTCTACTGTCTATAAGGTAGGGTTCTGGTTGTCTATATACTCATCATATCCACTTTTCATGAGCTGCCTATTACTGACAGTTAATGACTGTTTCTAAAGCAGTAAAGTATCACTGTACAAACCCTGCTCCTGAATTTGGACTACCAGACATTTCCTGATAATGCTAACGTATGGCAGTTTCTAGTTCTCCTCTCATAATCTTCCCACCCAGGGTGAACCTGATCCTCATTAATATGAGCCGTCTGCCTCCTTGATTTCTCCATCTGCTCTGCTGTTGTCAACTTAGCATTGTTTTTCTAGCACTGAAGGGAAAGAAAATATGCCAATGCTTTTATGAAACTGATTCAAAGTATTATAGAAGTAAGAAATAAAAATGTGTGCATTGTACATTAAAAACTAATTGTTGATACTGCAAATTTAATGTGAGGTAAGCATGAAGTTGCCTCTTTTCTAATCTTGAAGAGAATTTGACCAAGTCCTTTTTTTTTTTTTGGGGGGGGGGTTTTTTGTTTTTTTTTTTTTTGGAACACGTTAGTTAACATGTTCAGCTACCTTCTCTCTTTGGTCAAATTATTCCATCATTCTTCTTTCCATTCATTTTTGCATCTTCCCTTAAAATGCTTTACCTTGCCGCAGTATAAGCCTAGGTGAAGACTCTTCGAACACTTGATGAGATAACTAGCTAGTTAAGAGGGGATCCTTCAGATAAGCCTCCAGGTTGTCTCTTTCTCTGCTACAGAAAACAGGTCAGGTCACCTATCTTGTCTCTCCAGCACAAAGGCAAATTGCCATTTCTGGTGTCCTGGGAGCAAGGCATTCACTATGTACCTCACTGCTTAAGTTATCTGATGAAAGTTGGACATGCCGCTGTTGCTACTTTATTGACCTGCCAAAGAGAAACACTGACAAAACCTAGCTGAGAATCATTCTCTTTCATGACTGCAAAAACACCAAAGCCCATTAGTCCAGTAAAATCTGTTCATCTATTATTGTAGTATGCCAGTGTTGAATCTTGTGAAGTACCATTTCAGAAGCAATAGATGGAATGGAAAGAGACTACACTGGGGGTTTACTCATTGAAGGTACATGAGATGCTGTGCATAATGGGAGAACCAAACTAATGGGGGCTGAATCTTTTTGTACATTTACAAGTTTAATTAGAGGTGATACTCCAAAAGATCTTCACTTTAATGTAAAAATTATTACTAATAAAGGAAGACAACAATGTAATGCAAACTGTTCATTTACAGAAACTTCCAGTCAATGACATGAATTACAAGATGTCACTAGAAGTCAGTAAGACAAAAGCAAGTAAAATATTATCCTTGATCTATGACTGAGTTTATTCCTATAACTGTATGTGTGAGTTTGGTCAACATTCATTATCNAAACAAAACCAAGCAACCAAACAACAACAATCAACAGCCCATGTCTTCAGAGTTTCCTTAGAGAAGGTTGGTTTTGACAGGAGTCTAAATCAAAACAAGCCGTAACAAGATTATGCACAATTTCTGAGGAAGAAATTTCTGAGGAAAGAAGAAATTTAAGACTCAAAAATAAAGCAGACATTTTCTCAAGGTTTTCATATCCACAGTAGTCCAGATATCACCAGCTATGGAAATAGAACTCAGTAGATCTCTGTCAGCGATATGCTAGATATGATCCACGGTCTCTGATATGCAGTAATTTTATTGAACCAGACATGAATCAAGTTAGAGTAGGTTTTACATTAATTTCTACTTTCAAAAAAAGGAATGTTGGATACCATCTGCATATGAATCCATGTTCAACACCATCACTCCTTCCAGGAATAAGATTTTCATTCCTGGAGATGCTCCCATAAGTGGGAATCACCAAAACAGCTGCTTTCCAGACTGAGTTACAACACCGTCCATGCATGCAGCCATCCCACTATGATGTCAGCATTTATATGTTATATACATGAGTTCTGTTTCCACTCCAAAGCATATGCAATTATAGTTCTCTTGACAGAAGCGCATAAAGCAAAGAACTTGTTGCGCACTAGCACAAACTCCATATGGTTTTTGTTAAAGTGATTATGCCTAGTTCATAAGTGATGACAAAAAATAAGGACACCACATGCTTTGAATAGTTTCTTTTTCTGAAAGATTCTCAGGGTGCCTAACAGCTCCTCTTCTACATATAAGTAAGAACTCCTACATCTGGAGTCTCCTTACAGGATTAGGTCTCTGCTATGGCACGTCCCATCCCACTGCTTTCTCCCTCATCACCACCCCTGCTTCATCACCAAACCGCAAAAGCCTGTCATCACAGACCACCAGAGTGCACAGGCACTCCATGGGGCCAGGAACGTGCCCTCACAGAGCCTTGTCAACAATCCCTCCAGATACTCACACAAATACAGCCCTGATCATCTTCTGATCAGTCTCTGGAGATGCTCTCTTGCCAAGAACTGTCAGCTAACTTAGGCTGTACAGTCACAACAAACTCAGGCCACCAACTGGGCACCTGCACCGCCTCCAAACCCACTCTAAGGTTGCAGTGGTGACTTACAGCTAGCCAAGCATGTCATAGCTAGTTGCACCAGGCACATCCTGCTCACTAAAACTGATGTAACAAAACCAACAAGAGAATATCCTAGAAACGACAGAAAGCCACCAGCTCCTAACTTGGGAGGTCTATTGCTGCTGGCAGTTCAAGTCCAAAGCAAACTGAGAAGTCCTCACACAACTATTCTCTAGTTCTAGGGGCACTTACACACAACAGCTGTTTTTGTCTTCCTCATTAGCTGCAGTTATGCCTTTGAATACACTCAGTTTGATTACTGGATGTTTATGGATAAACAGTTCAGGGCTCAGTTTACATTTAAATCAAATCTAAAATAAAAAAACAAAAAATAAAAATGGGCCCTTCACCTCTAATTCCTCAAGGGAGCCAAAATAGCACCAAAGACATAGCTACAGAAAACCAGAGGGGAAATTACAAACACAAGATCACCACCTACCTTTTAATCCTTTCCTGAGAAGACTCAAATTCAAATCAGAGTCAAAAAGTAACACTGTTTATTTTCTGACACCATTCTGCAAGCAGTCACCTGCAAAAGAGACTTCTAAATTATAACTTTCAAAAACAACCAGAACCCAGTGCTCACCGAAACCCTCTGGCTATAACACGAACAGAAGGCTTAAGAGCTACCCCTTGCTGACACCCTTGTGATTAGCTGGGTCTGCTACAGACGACCCACAGTTTTGAGGTCCTTTCTGTCGCCTCACCTTGCTGAGTAAGAGGTCCCTCCTTTAATTCCTGTTAACCCCTTTATCAAAAGGGACTCTTTCTTACCGTAGCATGGCTGAAATCTTAATCTTCCCAGAAAAAGGCAGCTATTCTGTTCCTGCAGTAGGTACCAAATACTTATTTTTCGCACGTCCTGGCACTGCTTCCTGGCAAGAACTGCTGATTTTAGCAATATAGTCTTATCCCAGAAGCGGGGTCGGAAAGAGTAAAAATCTAATGTCTCCAATTGTGCTGCTAATTAGAAAACAGAAAGAATTGTCTTTCTTTGTAGGTCATGCCATATTTTAGACTCAGATGCAGCAAACTGATGGATGTGAGTAGATCCCCCTGTGACTTCCCAGCACTATAGGAAGGAAAGGAAAATAACTGTGCAGAGCAGTTTGAGTAATTAGGGGCCTTAATTAGAAAGTGGAACTACGCTTCTGGCATCCATATAATTTTGCCTGGTTTCCATTAGGAAATGTGTCTTCCAGTTTTCTTCCAGGTTGTCTTCCAACAAAGCTTTCTGCTTTTGAATGTGACTATCAAATTAAATTGCTGTATATTTAAGATGTAAAGCTTAATTCAACACAGAATTCAACAAGAATTTAAGTTGGTGTTAATTCTAATCACATGGCTTGTCTCATTTAATAATGCATTAATGGGACATTTAACCTGGCCACAGTTAAATTCTCCTAAAGTGCTCCCCTTAAACTTTTAAGTCAGGTATAAGACGATAATTGGTCTTTGTCTTTTCTCCTCGTATTTATGTTTCAACTTCTCTCTTTACTTCAGGAAAAAAAAATACAGTAACAGTAGTTTGTTGGTTGTTGAGAAAGTCCCTTTCCTCTTTCTTTTAAGATACTATTGATTTTTATTTCACTCTGGTTATTTACATTCTCCTTTTTTTTTTTTTTTTTTTTTTAAATTCAAAACAGCGAAGAGTTATAAACACACATTTTTAAAGAATTTTCTGAGTGGGTAGGTAGTGTATTTTCAAACTCTTGTGACATTACAGCATACCACCTTAATGCAAATATAAGACATTTACTCACACAGCTAAAATATTGCTATGCATTTGCATATGTTCTGATTCTATAATGTCTGAAAAGCATAGACAAATAAAACAACCACTCTGAGACAACTTCCTGATCCACTGAATCTGATGCATATTTGTTGTAGTACTCTAATGCTGGAAATGTTCAGAATCCTTTCATTAATTGAGATAATTATAAAAATATTGTTTGCTTCATTTTTGAATTAGAAATTTTGAATTAGAATTAGTGATATCTATCATTGAAAAGTTTTCTGGCTGCACATAAGGAAGCTATCTGAAAATTAAGCTAGTAAATATTTTATACTGAAGCCTCTTTGAGTGCCTTTCAAATTCTCAGACAAGCACAAAATCAAAGTAACAACCTATCCAAATGGGAGCAAAATATGTTTTTAAGCATTGCTCATACTTTCAGAAAGAACATTGCTCAAGGCTGTTTCTGAATCTATGTACGCGCGCGCACACACACACACACACACACGCTTCTACCATGGGTGTTGCAAGAACTCCAGTTGGATGGGGTTAAAGCAGCTTAAAGTGATTCAGCTAAAAAAACTTCTGTGAATAACTAGTGGCTTTAATGATGTTTTATTTTAAGTGTAAGCATTGCCAGTACAACTGTGAGATAAGGAAGAGAAAAAAATCTTTCATGAATATCTTCTCATCGTCTAAAAACTAATAAATGTGAAATCTTTCACTGAATTAGAACAACAATAAGACTTATGTAATTGCTGTTGACTAAAAGGATTGTCACTTAAAGCTACAACTTTAAAAGAGCTGGATGAAATTAAGACAGAATACGATACAAATGTCTATAGTCCAAAGTTTCCTTTGAAAAATCTGGAGTATTTTTCAAACTGAGTTCAGGACTAAATCCTGGTTTTCCATGGCTGAAAATAAAAGACAGAAAGTAGATAAAATATGGGACTTTCAGAAAGACTCAAGAGTTTCAGCATCTGAAGTGTCTTATTTTTAACTGATGTTGTCCATGGAGAAGAAAAAAAGATAAAAAAGAACTATCTATAGCAACCACTGTTAATTAAACAGAAGGAATATCATACGTTTTCAGTCTTTTTTATTTATGAAAAACTTAGGTAGTTTACTGTACACTGGTAGTCAATACCATCCCCCAGATATCTTTTTTTCATCCCTACATGAAAATTGGCCTCTCAAGACAAACTGTGTTTCTCAAAACTGTAAAGTGAAGCAAAAAGACAGATCATAATGAAAACAAGACTATAATATATATACATATACTTTATGTATTGCACGAGAATAGTCATTATCTCTTCTTCTGTTGGAATATTTAGGTTTTGAAATATGTCCACTAAGTTTACAAACATTTACCCCCTAGAGTATTACTAACTCCCCAGTACTAGTGATTCATGATATGCTTTGTGTTGGAAATAAGACAAATAAAAAACCTCTAATGTAGTAACAAACTAGGAAGTGGATTTTAAGAAATAAATATTTAATACTGGGTTTATTGCTGTGGGAATGGAAGAATTAATTTTGAGACTATAGTGTTTGCTTGCAATATTTCTCTATCTTCTTCTAGCATGTTGACAAGTAAAAGCAATTTGTTGCATTTTGTCACCACATCACCACTAAGTCCTTAGACGGTGGGCCACACACAAGTAACATTCCTAGCACTCTTCTAAGAGTGCAAATTACCCTGGAGCTTCTAGGAAGAGGAAGTAGTGTGTATTCTGTACCTTCCTAAGCCCACAGATCTACTCAGCTGTGAAGCAGGAAACTTTACTTTGTCAGAAGTCTTCATTCTTCACTACAGATCTGTCCTGTGCACTGAGACAGAAGAGAGCCTGAGCCTGAAAAGTAATATGTAATTATACAATTAAGAAATTTAATGTATGCAAGGGCGCATAGGAAGCAAAATCATGGCATCCTCTTTCAAGTGCATAATAATGAAAACTAATGATTTAAGTACAGCTTGAAACTTCCACCACTTAAAAGTCAAGATGTCAGCTAAGCCGAAGTGTCTTTTGTTCGTCCACTATGGAAAATGAATGGTAATGTGACTTAGCTCTACCATCTTTTGTCACAGGCCTTGCTAAGTGCCATTGCCCTCTATTTCCCTTGAGTTAAGAATGCAGCTACTGTGGCCCAGCTGATGCATGGTAACTAACTGCAAGCAGCAGCTTCAATGTGAACTTGACCTAACAGAACTTTCTTGTAATGCCATTCTTCACACTTACTGCTCTGGGACTATTTTAGCATTCTGCAGGGGAGAAGAGTTATGCCGTTTCCTTTTTTCTGTTTTCACGGGAATACAAACGCACAGCTATTCTGTGCAGCTGCAGTGACATGTGTGCCATGCTATTTTAACTAGCAGCAGAAGGACTGCTATTTTAGAGGGGAGAATGTGCTCACACTGTGCACCGGATTCAGAAGAAAGGCAGCACGGGACTCTTGGGTCTGCAGGCGTAAGAGAGGATATGGCCCAGATATTCTCATCCAGACACAACAGCAAGCAGTGCCGGTGAAGTGCCACGTGCAGGGCTGTGGTGAGGGCAGTCCTCAGGCTCTGCTTTCTACTACCTCTTTTCTCTGGTCTCAGTTCCACGTGTGATTCTACACTAAGAAGAAGAGATGGGTCAGCTCGCAGATCTCAGATGTCCATTCTGTCTTCCCTGTCAGTGCAGCAAAATTTATCAGCCGTGAAAGCTGTGTTATAAAAGGTCGTGGCTGTCTGATGCGGAGCCTGACCATTCCACGCATCTGTGCCTGCCATTGCATAATGTTCTTTTCTCAGTAATATGCGAGATAAAGGGGATAGCTACATAGCTTGGATGGAAAGGAATTCCATGTGACACAATAAAAATACCCCAAAGGCTTGTGACCATCACTGGAAAAGCTGAAGTAACACAGAAAACAAACAAGAATCTGTTATAATGGAAAAGATCGCACAATTTCAATGCATGGTCACCATTCATTAGGTCTAGAATTCATGTAGCAATTTTCAGTAGGTCTCAGGTGTTTCAGCTTTAAAGGTACTCATGTCACCTTACAAATCAGAGATTATATGTAATTTCCTTCAATGACATAATGATTTGTTTGTCTTCAGTATCATTCTTCAGGCATTGTTATTTTTCCTTATCATATTCAATTTTCATTAAAAAAAGAAAAAAAAAATCTTGAATGGCTGATATGGCTAGAAGTTATTATTTTCTGAAAATGAAAGGTAATTTCATTTTAAAACTCATTGTGGCATTTACCCCACAGCTATTAGAATGTGTGGAAGGAGGAGGGAATAAAATTATTTTTGTAGCTTTATAGTTTCATTACTATAAGTTTCAAGAAAAAATAAATAAACTTTAACAGCTTTTTACTATGGAAACAGGACATTTAGTCTCAGTGGGTATCCTGAGTACTGCATTTTAAATTTGATTTTTTTTTTTTTATTATTTTTTTTTCAAAAGGGCCTGTGGGGAAAATGATCAGGATGAAAAGATAAGTCTGGAACTTCAGAATCATTTCAACAGCAGTTGCCAAACTTTTGAAGCCTCCATGAAACATGGCAACTCTAGCATTGGTAGCTAAAAGGAAAAGAATAAACAGCTAAGATAACTGTAACCCTGTAGAAAATGTGATAATGTTATTAATATAATATACAGAACGAGGACAAGAAAAAGGTCTTATGAAAGATTTGGAGAACATACAGAACTTTCTAAAATCTAGATTTTGTGACGGGACTTTATCTAAAGCTTCTTTGTGCTTGAAAGAAAAACATTAGGCATATCCTAATGTTTTTGAGCTAAGAGAAGGGTAGAAAATGCTTTAGGAATGGAAAAACTTTCATGCAGTGTAACTGCAAGCCCATGATGAGGTCAGTCAATGAGGTCAGCCCTCCAGCAAAGCAAGGGCAATCCAGGGCATTATTTTCAGTCTTTCCCTTCTCCTGGTAAACTTTAGTCTGTTTGGCAGAAACCACAAGGCTAGAGCTTTATCTGTCACATTTTGCAAGTGAAGACCATGTTTCTTCTGCAATTCGAAGTATCTGGGAGCAGGGTCTTTGAGAAAAAAGGTCTTAAATGCCGCATACATGTATCTGAAAAAGATAAACACAGGAAGTGTCAGAAGCACGTTAACGGTTCATTAAAACTGAGCAGCTCCAAATGTTCTTCTGCCATAGGCAAATAGACCACTTGAAAAATATTTTTTTTCAAACAATATATATCTGACTGTAGATAGTCTCATTATAGCTGCTGAAACATTTCTTCTCTTTTGTTTTTCTCTACTTGATAACACTGAGAAACAAAAATAATGAGAGACACATAGAATAAGAGAACAGCCCAAATTGGAAGGGACATCCAGAGATCATCTGGTCCAAACTTTAATGGGAAAGGGAATCTAGATGAAGCTACCTGTCACCCTCTCCAATCACATAATGAAAACCTCCTGTGATTGAGACTCCACCATGTCCCTGGGGAGGTTGTTCCAGTGAATGATTGTTCTCACTGTAAAAAAAAAATCTTATATTGAGATGAAACCTCTCCCAGTGAAACTTGTGCCTATTGTCACTTCTCTATGTGGCTCCTTGTAAAGGCAGAGTCTCCATCCTCTTTGTAGCAGCCCTTTAACTACAGCAATACTGTGATCAGGTCCTCCCTAAGCCTTCTCTTCTCCAGAGAGTAAAAACTGTAATGTACAGTATGCACACATCACTTTTACATGGTATGTACATGTTACTTTAATCCACAATACTTAAAGGGGAAAAAACACAGATTAGTTATTTTCTGGAGAAGTTGGCTCCAGCTAGACTCTAAATAGCAAATAATAAGGATGACATTCCTACCTGGATATTTTAGGCAGCTCCTTCTCTATTTTCCCTTCTTTCATCCGGCCAGGCTGAGTCCATAGCAGCTACTGGTTGCCAGAGCCCTCCTCTCTCCCTTGCAGCACAAACCCATCCTGTCCTTTGCACCAGCTCTGCCAATATTTTTTTTTTTCTCCAAGGTAGCCCCTGCCAGCATAGCAAAGCTGTCTCAAAATTTTGTTTGGTCTGGTTAGTTAGAGGGGTTAGTACGTTGATCCATCTCCAAGTGGGGAGGGAGGCCCACAGAGCCAATGCAAAACAGGAACCACTGAACCAGCAACCAGGTTTATTTGTGCTGCTATTGAACTCCAGTGTAATGTTCAGCACTGAAGTCCTCTTGCTGCTTACCCATCTCCAAAATAATTATTAATAAAACGACAGAATCGCTAAACTCTTTGTTTTGTGCCACTGTGAATTATTGTAAGTTCACATATTCATTTGCTGGTATTCTTATTTCTTTGTCCTCTGTGTTCAAGTACAGAGATAATTTGGTAACACAAGACATGCTGAAGAATCAGTGCAAAAGTCTAACAGGGAACTGCTGGCTCTCCAAATATATTGATGATAACAAATTTTAATTGCTTCAGAGTGCCAACTCTTTGTCAGCAGTTTCCATTGTTACACATCCAGCATTTCAAATAATGATTTTACAAATAAGGAGAATAAGCACTCATATTGCAGTTTCTGAAATGACAAATGGAGGTATCCTTTTGAGAATAAATATTCTGGGAGTTTTGAATATATTATACTGTCTTGAATTCAACAGGAAGAGCACTATGACTTTGCATCTGACATTTCATTTAAAAAATAGTCTGTGTCTTAGAGGAAAAAGAAAGAGGATGTCTGTGCTTAAAAGTGTAAGTAATGATTCAGACACTTCCAATTTCTTTTCAATGACTACAGTATTAGAACCTAGTCAAGACATTTTTTCCACATTGTGATTATGTGTCTTTATAAATGCTGAAACACAAGAAGTTTTGAAGTGACATAAAGAATCCAGTTGTCTTTTTCTATTCAACATTTCCTGATATAATTAAAATGTTTTATTTAACATTAAAATTATAGCCTAGAGCATAAAATAGATGTGCCTGAGCTAGATCAGATACTGAAGGAAAGGTTACTCACATCAGTACAGAGCTCAGGGGGAGCTACATAGCCTTGCTCCTGGGGTTAAATACAGTGATTGTCACTTGCTTCAGTAAAGGAGTCTTACCTTTACATAGTTTGCCAAAAGTCATAAAGGACTGAGGCAGGCACTGTGGGAACTGAGACGCTGTTTTACTGCTTCACACTGCTTAGTTGGTTTAATAATGATTTCACTGTCCCTTCCTAAGCTCCTTGAGAATGACCCTGAGCTTTCCATGTCTAGTGCGGATCTTCACTTTGAACAGCGCTCACACTCAATGGCCATAATGTAAAACTGGCATGATAAAAATATAACAGCTGCGCTCAAAGTCATGGCTTATATGAGCTATTAATAACTCTTGATGATTCCTTTTGTACCCGTGTTGCCCCATCTCAAGTACTTTATTCAAAAGTACTGAATTGATGCTAGGTTATTTTGCAAATAAAAAAAAAAGAAAACATCTTTCTGGGAACAGCAGTAACTAGATAAGGTATATGCATTGTTAGTTCCATATCAAAGACAAGGTTCTTTATTCCTCCTCTTGGTCACCCCTTCCTTAAAAAAGAAAAAACAAAACAAAAAAGCAAACCAACACCCTACAGTATTTTAATAATGGAATAAAGTTCACAAGGGAGGAAACATAAGGCAGAACACCGTTCACAGACTGAAGAATAAGTATTAATCAACAAAGTGAGAAAGATTGTTATTCCACAAGTTGTTCTGTTCTCCTGGAGCCCTAACTGAGAAAGGATTGAATAAGACCCTATTTCCACTGCAACTTCATGGCACACATTTACCATTGCATAAGAGAACTGATTTTTCTGTTTCTCTGCAGAAAGTACTACTACTCTTGTCCAGCCTTCCCAACCATCTAAGGGCTAAGTAGAGGTCACCTTTCTACAGGGTTCATTGTTCAAACAACTCTGTCGTAAATTGTGTTAAAAGACTGACATTTGAGCTTCACCAGGAAACTTGCTGGTTCAGTTCAGAAATGCAATAGGAAATAGACTTGCACAAAAATATTTTTGCTTCTGACTCCAACTTAAATCAGAGCACCCAGGATAAAGAATAATGAAAAGTGTTTTTCTCTCAGTTATCTGAAGTGTTTTGTTTCAAGTGTGTTTTGAATTTTAGATTTAGAGTTCAGGCTGGTTCTTGTTTTATCAGACTAGTTCTTTGAGCAGGAATTCCTTTGATTCTCATGTGCACAGGATGCACAGACAAACCCCAGAAAGCTCACTGAGAAACAGACTGGCCAAGGGAAAGTTGTTTAGCCTCCTTCTCATAAAAAGGATTTTGGTTTTTGTTTATTTTTTTCCTCCTTGTCTCTTACAATAATTTTTATACAATATTCGCATGTTGTCTTCCCGTGCTATTGTCATCTAGTGTTCCTACGGCGGCATAATGTCTTCCCACTGTGTGCATTTTACAATGAAAATTGCATTGAAAATAAATCAATACCATATTTTAGGAAACTTCATCTTCTTGGATGAGCCAGAACGTCCCACTTAGTGTATGAGCTAATTGACTACCAACAGTAAATTAGGAATTACGAGTGAAATCAGTTTTCAAATTACATAAATTAGAAAAACCAATATACTCCCAATGCACAAGTCTTTCATAGCTCTATTTTCTACAGTCCCTATTACTAATAAATGCAAAATATATTTGATATATCAGGCATTTAGGAATAGAAATATATTAGAAGACATCAGCTAAGTTATTATACTTATTTTTCTCCTAAACAATGCACTGAAATAGTTTCTGAATTCCTATGATATAAACCCTTCTGGCTTCTCTTCTTTATTGTTTTTTTTAAATTTAAACATCAGAAACATAGGTGATTAGGCCTGGAGGCAGAATTTGTCTGAACAGAAAAGCATTTTAAAAACCAGTAATTAGCAAATTAAAAAAGGAACTTTACATAACAGTTCCCTTAATAGGTTAGGAATCCTTTTGTGTAGTTTTATATGTAGATGGCATAAATGCTACAGGAAACTGATAAATCAGTTGCACGCATGGTTTATTAATGGACTCTGTTTAAGCAAATATTGGCTTAGTACATCTGTGACAGTTCCTCAGAGTAAAGCTACAGTGTTTTTCACATGAACAAAACCAAAGTTATCTGATCCTTAAATCCTGTGCAAGCTGGTCAGATTGATACTTAAATTCTGTGCAAATTGGTCAGGTGAGTGAAAATTTCTATTTCTTCATGTTGTAACAGCACATGTATTAAATGTAACTCAGTTTGAAAGTAGTTAACAGGACACTATGTAATTTCATTGTGGATTTTATTGTAAAATATAGCATTTGAATTTCTATAAAGTTTTCTATGTAAAACTATAGCATATAATTCTGCAGGGAAAAGATAATTTTTTTTTTTTATAGTCTATACACACACTTGTCCATTTGTCTACTGCTGATCTAGGAAGAAATTCCTGTATTTGTGAATGTCGAAGTCAGCAGAGAAGGTCTTCTCTTTGTTTCTACAGCATTTGCTGAGCCACTGTCATATGGGTGAGAATGTAAACAGCTTTTCTTCCACCTCCTTGGAAAAAATTACATGCCTTCATCTTCATGCAAGACTGCTGAAAGAGGAACAAACACTGAAACTGGGAATAGTCACTCCTACAGAACACCAGTCTGATTTTCTTCCTCTCTTCCTTTACTATATATGTGTGCATTTTTCTTTACTATGGCACAGCAAATGAAAATAAATTTCTTGCTTAGGACTGTCAGTCTGCAAATGATTTCTAGGGCACCAGTTACATATGGTGGAGAAGTGTATACAAAATTGGTGAGGCACAACAGAAGAGTTTTGCTCAATCTGGACAATTCTATTTCAATGTGATGGGAAAAATTTGCTGGGAAGATGACATCTCCTTTGTGGAAAAGTCCAAGGTAGCAGCAGCAGCTGAGATCTGACTAGTCACACCAGTGTGAGCATTTAGCCCTGTGGCGTACCAGGGCTTTGTGCCGCAGTTGCAGGTATCGGCAAACAGGTATTGGCTCCCCGGTTTGAAAATATTGCTCTGTATATAGTGGAGAAGAAAAGAGCAATGTTTATTGCATGTAATTATGGGAAGTAACTGTGAAAAGGCTTAACACTTAATTCCAAAAATACGAAAAGCCATGCTGTAGTTACACAGTTACTGTGATATTTCTGTTGTAGATGGAGTAAGGCCAGCATATCAAATACACCCGTACTTACAGTAAGTCTTCACTGTTTAAATTGCTGTACATATGTTGTTCTAAAATCTTGATGAAAACCAGCAAAAGCAGGTCTGCACAAAACTGCGGGCACTGCTTGTCCATGGAATTTTGACAATGTTCTCTGCTGTTCTCTGGCTCCTGAATTTTGTGGTGAGACTCCTTGGGCTGGTTGTCACTTCTAATTATGTAACAGTGACTTGATGAAAATTAATGCCAGCATCTAGAAAATCTGTACATAGAACAGATAACCATGTCTAGAAACCTGTTAAATACACTTGTTTCTTGTTAGGTCAATAATATACTCCCTTTTCCTTTTTCTGTTTAATCCCAGGAGCTAGCAAGTACATTTAGGAATATACTCATAGATCCACATTTATACTGCAGTATTGTTTTGAAAAAATCAAATAAAATAATAGCTGCTTATAAACAGATACTCCATCATTGGATGGAGTGATTCAAGGAAGGTAAGTTGGTTTTGGTTTCGTGTCATATAACAGCTAATAGACCCTATCTGAAGTTCCATTAATTTGCAGTTTTTTACCTATCTAGATATGATCAGTCCTCTTATAGAACATTGAAAAGTACTACATGAAGGATTTTGGAAGACTTATTAAAGTCTTTGCCCTGCAAATTGTGTTTACATTATCCTAGGCATAATCAGAAAGAGAACAGGAGCCAAAAACATGTGGTTCTAGTCCTACCTGGTGCACTCAGTCAGTGCAGCCATAGCAAATTAGCACCAAAACCCTCACACTAGAAAGCAACTGTGAATTTCTGAGTGTGGTCATAATACTACTTTTCACTTCTGTTACTCATCAGTAAATCTGTCCCAGAAAGTTGTTTAGATTATAATCTATCTCTTACCTGTGCCCACTGGATGTTCTGTCATAGCAGTTTACAAAATTATCTGCCTAAAGGTTCCTCTAGCTCTTTCTTTTTGTGTTCCTTCTACCTGTGAAATATATTTTGTTCAGCTTTCCACATTAACTTTTCTAATCCCTAGAGATGCTTTTTCCTATGGCATTTTAGTCTTATCACTGGCTTTCCACCTCTGTTTACAACCACCTCTTTTTTATCTCTTCAAGTGCATTCAGAGGATGGAGGCTCTGTTGTGCTCTTCTCTGCCTCACTCACATGTCTTTACATGTTATTAAAAAGTGGAAAAATGCCGTTCCTTCTCTTCTCAGAGTTTTTAATGTCACTATTTATTTGGTCAACATGGAAGCCTGAACCCACATAATCTGTAAAAAGCCAAGGACCTCCTCTTCACAACTGTACCCTTACTATTTCCTGACAACATATCCATGACATATCATGCCTGCACTCTTACTGCAAGACATAAATACACTTCGTGTCTTTCATCTTTAAAAATAGCAAAGATTATCAAGGAAGAATGATTTATTCCATAAAAGCCTCAATCTTGGAACAGATCTCTCCTGCTGACAGAACAGTCATGGATAAGAATGACTTTTTTGTTGTTGTTTTAAGTATGACTTTTTCCTGAATTCATCTAGATATGGAAAAAACCAAAAAGTTGATGCTCAGCTGCTCATTCAGCAGAGATTACTCCCACTACCTGGATGAATATGCTGGTGGAAAACAACAGTGACTAGATGGGTTATGTCAAGTGATCATAATTTTTTACTGTAATACATTTTGTTTATCAAGAACCTGACTGATCATGCTCCAAAGAAGTGCCAAAGACTATCTAGCATGAGAAAGATTGAGAAAATCCAAAGTTATAACCATGAAAACCTCTAATAAGTTGCATTCTAAATTCTACACATGCTTTATTCTTTGATCTTAAAATTCAGTTGACTAGCTAGTATCATTGCACATGTCCATTCTTGATGGGGCAAAGAATTGAGTATGTTGCTGAAATCCAGTTTTATTCCAGAAACACATAATTCTTCATGATGTACTCCCTCCAGGACTGGTATGCCCCCTTGAGGACATGTGCCCCTGTTAGTGCACACCTGGTGGTTTGGGGGATGCTAAGGCTTTTCACACACTGCAGCTGCAGCCACCATATCCGGGGGCTGGAGGTGATGGAACTTCATTAATGGACTATGGTGCTTCAAGCAGTCAGCTGGATCTGGGAGGTCTCCAGAGCTTTAGGTATATCCTTGTCGTCACCAGACCCCTTGAATCCACACAAAGCTTTTACTAGGGGATGCGTTGGCCTGTTTAGACCCTCACCATCGGGTGAGTTCACATTGCATGGTAGGCCTAAAACAGAGCTAGGGTTTCAGATTTTTAATATTCTGAGTTAGAACTTGGAATCCTTCAGGGCCCACAGGAGCCCAAACTCAGCAAGACAGAATTAGTCACCCCTTTTTGGCAGTCTACATCAGGGCACAGGGAAAGCAGGGCTGCTCCACAGGCTCTGTCAGGAGCCTGGGTGGTCCAAACACGGGTCATGTCCTCACTCATGGGATGTCATCCACCAGAGCCTAAGTGGGGCGGGTGATAGTCCCTCCAGGAGGAAGGGCTGTGCTCCAGACAATGACAACAAAGCTCAGGGCTGGAGAGTCTGCCCCAACATGAGCTAAAAAGGATACTGAGGTCCCTAAGGCAACCATATTAAAGCCTTCAGGTCCAAGAATAGAAAAATGTGGACAGTTTAGGTGCTGTTTCAAAGGTGTTTGGCATACATGTGAAGATTGCACTGCAGGCAGGTATGCAGGGGAGCAGGAGGAGGAAGTAAAAAGGATGGCTTTCTTCCTTTCCCTTTGTTTTCCTCCATTTCTCAGCTCTGACAATACCCAGGAGCTCCCACACCACCAACGGGTAGCTTAGTCAGCTGAGATTGCCCCAGGACTGACCGGGACACCAGCCCAGGAGGCGCTCAGGGACACCCAGCTCAGGAGACCCATCAGAGCAGGTCCATCAGCATTTGGACACCTATCTGCTGACTTTGAAATTGTGCTCTGAGGCCAGACAGACAAGGATTAGACTCTGTTCCACTGTGCTCCTAGGCACCAAAGTCTTTTTTGGAGCTTGTATACAGATATTTCCAGAAACATAAATGGTGGGCAAAATAGTCACGACATTCAGTCATCAGTGACATATGAAAGTGATTTCGTCTTTCCTTTCATGAAAATAAGAAATATTTCTTTTCATAGACTTTTTTTCCTTCGCAAAACTATTAATTGTGCACTTCCTGAGCACTAATCATGGCTATCCATGTAGCTGGACTCAGGATGGAACACTAAACTAATGCAAAATGAATCCATATTTAAGAACAAGAGAAATTGTTTCCATACATATTACTGTACAAAGCTTACAATTTGACAATTGCAGGCAAATTAATCAAGGTTGTTAAATAAGCAAAACTGGTTTTCTCTTTTCCTCCAAAAAAAACCCCAAAACCAAAACAGCAAAAAAACCCAACCAACCAACCAAAAAACCCCCGCATCTACAAACTGTTAATTTGCTACATCTAAATACAATTTTAGCTTTTATTTCTAATTGAATTTCACAGTCTAACAAATTCCAAACTCCATCTAGCAGGAAAATTAGTCACCTATAAATACATTGTACTGTTATTTTCTTGTACAGAGTATTTTGGTAGCATGTCAATGGACTCTCACTTCATTTCCCGGAGCCATTTCGTGGAGTTTATTCTGCCACTAGTGTATACAAAACACAATATGACAGTCATCTTCTTCTCCAGTGTTCTTTGTTAGACCATACCTAAAGTAAGAATTATTTTTAGAGTTACAAAGGAACTTGATTCTGAGGTCTATTCTCATAAAATTATTAAAGAGAATTTTAGCACTGACATATGTAATCTAAACAACTGCAAATGTAAAACACTCTTAACAAACAATTTCTCAGTAATCTATAAGTTAAAATATATTCACATAAACCAGCTGTTGAATAATTCCAGGGAATAAAAATATTCCAGGAAGATGTAATCATTTGTTTACAGTTTTGCTTACAATACATGAACAGTAGAAACCTCTGTGTTTATGAATAGATCTGTTTGCTGGAAATAATCCCCCTGCATCTAATAAAGATACCTTTTTGTTTTCAGAATGTTCCAGATGACAGTAAAAAGACAGGCCACTCTGTTTCCAGGACCTTTTAAGAAAAATGATAAAGGCTTCTCAATTCAAACTAAAAAGGCATTGCAATAATTTTCATGTAATCACCATTCAAGTCTCATATAGCAGGAAGTTGTTGTAGCTCCTTTCTCATGCAGCACGAAAGAAGTAGTAAGCTTTGTCTTATGGAAAAGAAAAAGCAAATCCAGCAATGAGGATTCAGAAGCAAACTTCTTGGTTTAGAGGCCTTTAGCTCTTTTAAATCGTTCAGGGCGTGTTTTAAAGTCATGGACTTCTAAGGGAACAAAATGAAGTGTTGTCATTCCTTTTTTCTGATCTGCTTTATTTCCTTTGAGATCTGTTTAGAGTCGTATGATCTTAATTCTCTCACATGGAGGGTTTCAATTTATCAATAATCATCAGTAGCTGTCATTCTGTTTTATGGTCCAAATCTAGATTCTCAAATGCTAATACAAGTCTTTGCTGACTTGTTTTTCTTTTCATTCGAGGTTCTCACTGGGACTTTCATATTCAAAGATCAGGGAGAAAGCAACGCCTTTGATGTTTTCAAAGGTTGGAAAGATATTTCTCCCCCCAGCATTATGAGTTTCATTTGAAGACATGGAAAGAAGTCTGAATTTTTAGAAGAGTAATCCAGACTGTGATCCACTTAAACCAAATAGGTCCTAAAATTTTTAGTAAATATAACTTTTCCTGGTTTGTGAAATTATTAACCCCTTTGTACTGTGAACAAATAAACAACGTACAACCATCATAAATGTAACCCCCCCCAGTGAACAAATTCTGGTTTTTTTTATCCCCAACTCACAGAGCATGTGCATCAAGGTACTTCAGGGAAAGGTGGGAATTCAGCGGGCTTCCTGCCAAGTTACAGTGACTGAAAGATCCTTTACAAGAACAAGACACAACATAGGCTCTGTTTGCATGAATGTCCCAAGGCTATGTTAGGTTCCTCTCCAGTGTATCCGTCTTTCATGTACCTAATCTTCCTTTGACATAGCTGGCATTCAGTACTGCAACACTTTTCCTGTGCATAAAAATACACCTGCTGCATGTTATGATGACATACATGACCTGTGGATCCCTTCCAACTCAGGCATTCTGTGATTCTGAAGAATGATTTATTACACACTTTATTGTGCCTCCCTTTCCAAGACCACCACCAAGGGCTTTTACAGACACCTTGCCCAGTTTGACATGGGCATGTACAGCTGTACTCTCTGCACAGACTTCACACAAATGTCTAAAATGGATCACTCTTTCCCCACCACGAAATATACTATTCTTTGCAAAAGAGTAACTTCAGCCTAAGTTCCTATTTAACTTTTCCACTTTCTCTGCTTTCATGCAGCTTCCAGCTTGGTCTCCCAGTCATGAGGTCACTGTCTGATCAAAGTTAACCTAATCTTGGTTTATCTGGTTGAAAGAACAACCATTACTCCATAATATTAGCAGATTCTGCATTGGACCAAAGTGCCATAATCACTAATGACAGGTCTGTCCAGTACTAGAGCTGAACAAACATGGTCTGAAGTAGAAATGAGCACAATGGTCTCATTTTTATCAACTTATCCAGTTAACACAATGCAGAGGTGTGCCTTTACACAGCCTTAAGATGCAGTAAGTTGAGCCTAGACAGTAGTCAATCACCCATACAGCCACAGAAAAGATCCTAGATGCTTTAAAATTTTATTTTCTCTGTTTTCTCAAACTATAGTCCTGGGGGTGTTGCTTATGCCTTCAGGAACTGGCTATTGCCTCCTTAACCAATGATACTCCAAAGTACCCACATCTTAACTTACCTCATCTTCCCTTACCTTGCTTTACCTTACCTGGTAATCATTAAGGCTGAGCGACTGATGCTGTCCCTGATCTTCCAGTGTAAAACTGATAGCACTGCTTGGATTTTCCATAGTCAAAGTTTTTTCTTGATATCTTAACAAACTGGAAATCATAAGCTGCAGATAAGACAGGTCCTTGAAGGCAGAAAAATAGCTTGAAATTCAGTTATTACAAAAGGCCAATTCTTGAAACAGTTCCAGAATGAAGCCATGATAAAGCATATTATCTAAGATGGCTGTCCTGGATCCATGTTATCTCTGAGTGCTATTTTCAAATCCAAACGGATGGATTTCTTTGGAGGCATATTTCAGTGCATGGATTCACACTGATCTTTTCTGAACTGTCACATCATTGCATGAGTTTGGGAGTCTCAGAGCAGACCTGGTGTCTTAAGACCTTAGTAAGAGTTCACATCATAAGACTTGAGCAAAGCCCATGCTAAGCTACATTCCCCAGCAAACTCTCTGCCCTTCATATGCTTTTGTTTAATTCTCACACTCTTCTATCAATTTATCATAAAAACTACATGCATTAAAAAGAATTCCTCAAAAGTGAGGCTACCTCTATCTTCGAAAAAAAAGAAAAAAGGAAAAGGTCCATTCACATGCTGCAACAATGAGTTTGACCAGAACTTTCAATGCTAGTAGAAAACCCAGAAATTATTCATATCCAAAATTACTTACGTTAGACAGAGTGTGGATAGCTTTGAAAAATTAACTGTAGTGTAAGAAATATTAATTAAGCTTTAAAGAATCTGAAGTCTGTGAAGATGCTTTGTGACAGCTCAACAAAATTAATTACAACAGACTGAAAATCTCGCTATAAAGTAATTCTCATCTTTATATTAGAACTCTGATTTTAGGTACAGTACTGCAGAAATGTCAGTATGTGGACTTCTGGCTAAGGACCCAGGTCAGGATTTTGACTTTGATCCGTGCTGGTGGTATTCTTGGGGTTATACCTCTGGAACAAAACTTGTGCACTTAATTGCCACAGAGTAGTGTCAGGCACATTCTGGTACTTGAGTGTCACCATCCAGCTCAGAACAGCTTCTCTTCATGGCTTCCCCTTAAATCTAACTCACTCCACCAACTGTTGCTATTCAAATTCCCTATGAGCTTTGCTTTGATACCCCTATGCCAATCCTGGTCCTTAGCAGACTGCACTTGTGTGCCAGTCTACTATTCCATCCTAATACCACAGTACTAATGCTTTCCTGTGCTTTCCATGGCAGAGTCAAACTGGTTTTCTTTCAAGATATCCAAGCCTAGCATGGCGTCTCTGAGAAAAGCCGGATGAGTTTATTTGTGTATGTCTTGAGCAGTCCAGAGCAAATCTAAATAGTGACTAACTTGGGAAGTCCTGCCCAGCTCTTTCTGCCTTGGACAGTTTCCTACCCAGATAACCCATGGATATATGCCTGTACAGAACAGTTATGTGTCAGAGTCATATAAGACTGGACAATGATCAGACAAGATGGATTATATTTTTTATTTGACAAAAATTTAACAGGCATATAACATTTATTCAAGATTCAATGTTTGGATAGGAGCAATAAAATTCAGAATCTTAATGTACTGCCAAACTTTTAGTTCCTCCTTCAAAGAAAAGGACAAGGGAGCTTTTAGTGTAAGCTTGTGTAAGTTGTTCTTACTACAGCCTAAGTAATATGTTCTTTCCTGACTGCGTTCTCAGAACTAGATAAGTAATTAGATGATATTTACCAAAAAATCATCATGTGGCAGACACCTGGCCCAGAATATTTCAACTCAAATATCTCAAGTTAGGCAGTCATAAGCAGGAAGAACTGAGAACTAGAACTAATACAAACAGGAGTGTCAGCCAAGGTAAAGATTAGAAAACACCACCAGTTCAATTTCTAAGAATTACTATAGCTATACATTTCATACTTCCCATTCACAAGTTAGTTGTGTGAATGGAAATTCAAGCCTGTTTTAAAATAATTTATATTAAAATGACTGCCTTCTACTGTTTCAGTCTTGAAAGCAACATTCAGTTTAGTTAGTAGGGAAAGGCTATTTGATTTATTTACAGTTTGACAACATTTAAATCGAATTATGTCAAATGTTTGGATTCAATGACTTGGATTCAGTAACATGATTTAGAATAAAAAGCAAAGAACATGCTTGGGGTGAAATGAATTATCCAAAATCAATCTAAAAGCAATCTCATTAAGCTAAAACTGTTTAAGCATTAGCGATTGGTATGTACATAGGAATATTAGATACAGGAATTATTTTTACCACATTTATATTTAAATTCTATTAGTGGATTTTTTAATCAACTAGCTGTTACTGAAAAGACTAAAATAGAAAATAAATACATACCATTACCTTTGTCACTTGTATACTTGTTTCTTGCTCTGAATGTCTTATTACAGGCTGAAACATTCTAAGAAACATTAATCTCTAGAAAACACAAAGATAATTTAAAGCTTTGGCATATATCAAATGCAACACTGAAAATAGAATGTTATTTTCATTCTAGTTCCCATTCAACACAAATGCAGATACAAAAATCTAGAAATTGTATATATATATATACAAGTACAAAATTATATGCAAATATAGAAAAGTGAGTTACATTAGATTGTGACTGAAATACTGAGCTCTATATTCATCTTGTAAGAGTGTGCATGTCTTGGGTCATTTTGGAGGAAAAGACTCATTGACAGGAAATAATTTAAACATAGAAGCTGCACTAAATGAAGTATTTAAAATCCACTGAGTTGCCAGTAGTGTTTTTAAAATACAGTATAAGTTGCACTGATCCAAAGTAAGATAATTTTCCACCTGTGGTCCAAACACTGCAGTGTAGCATCAGTTCGAGCCCCATATGGGCCATTATTCAAAAGTTGGATTTGATGATCCTTGTGGGTCCCCTCTAACTCAGAATATTCTGTGATTCTGTGATCATTAATGCTGTACCTTCAGAATAAATGCTAGTGTAAGCTAGAGTTCCTGAGCTGGCTAGAAACTGATATAAGGTACAAGAAGGAAAAACTGCATGCTGTCAAGGTTGGAAGGTTGTTACCTTTTGAAGCAAGAAATGTTAAAATGAGTTGAAAGAAGAGAGACAGATCGGGGGGAAAGAGTGAAACAATATAATCCTACAAATCACAAAGTTTTCTTCTTCTTTTAACTGTCATATGGTTTGTGTATTTCCTAAGACCAGGCTACAAAATTCCATTTTATAAGTAACGATCCAGCCCAATGAAAGCATGAAAGTGTATGGCAAAATTGAATCAAAAACCCAAACAAACCAATCCAAGATTACTAGGTGGTAATTGCAAAGCACTTTTGACAATCATCATCAATTTGCCAATAATCTTATCTCAAGGACAGCAGGTAAAACTCAGAGTGTGTATTGCACATAGACAGCAAAGTTTTGGGAGCAGAGGGCAGGCTGTGTGAGTTTGCAGGGCTGATATTCATGGGAAAATAGTCACATGCCACACATAGCCTGTTCCAAGCTGTGGCAATAATAAAGAGGAAGAAGAGATGCTCAGAGTAAGACAGAGCCTCAGTATGGTAATAGGTGTTTTAAATGGGTTTAGGTTTGTTATTTTTTCCCTCAATACCCTAATCAATAATTAAATATTTATGTTAATTGGCAATAAATTAAGCTAAATTCCACAGACTGAGTCTGTTTTGTCTGTGGTAGCTCTTGCCAAGTGATTTCCCTGCCTTTATTCAACCCACAAGTTTTCTGATTCTGGTTTTTCCTGTTCCCTCCTCCACCCTGCTGGATGGCAGGGGCTGATGAGTGGCAAGCTTGGTGCTTGCCTGCCAGCCAGTGCCATCCCTGCCCAGGATGCTGTTACAAATATCAGTTCTCAGGGAGAACAACCACCACAAAGTGTTGTACAACACCAGTACCAGGGAAAATGGTCTCCACAAAGCATATTCCTTCACTATCACCCCTCCTCCCAACACTTCAGACCTGAATCTTCTCCTTTTAGTTACACTTCTTAATGTTATCCATACTGATTACTTTTACCTTATGTGAAGGCCACTTCCCTGTGCCACCTTAAGGACTAAAACAGGTTTGGGGTTTTATGGAAGGTAATCCTTATTAATGAGGAAGCAGGGGAAAAAAAAAAAAAAACCAGCAATCCTGATTTTACGTATCTACTGCATATGATGCCACAGGGGATAAAATAAAAACAGATGAAATTTGAATCCTTTCTTAAAGTGTAAACTTATAAGTATTTAAGAATAAGACTAATTTTCAGTGTAAACATTTACATGGAATTAAAAATGAAAAATTTTAATAGACAAAATTAAAATACATTTAGCTATTTGAAAACCTTTCTATATTGCTTATTACCTTCCATGTGGTAGACGCACACATATATAGCAGTTTATTTATTTATATATAGAATAATCATGACATTATCTGCATTTTAACAAAATACGGACTTATATTTGGTAACTTTTGTTAAAGAAACTTCTCTGTCTGACCATCCAGGAGCCACTCTGGCTGTCACACTCACACCAAAGCCCCTTTGCAGCTACACACCCCACTCACAGAGGCCAGGTTTCCTTACCAGCTTGACCCCCAGATATCCCATAGCAGAGCCTTGATCTTTAAAAAAAAAATTAATTATGGTGCAATAACAAAATAACATCTCAAGCTGGGTTCCTCCAAGGAAGAACCCTGAACACAGGAAACCCTGGTCTTTCACACCCTCATAGTCTAAGTGAGGGAAAGGCTAATTCATGGGCTCCTACTGCGTCTCCGAGTGTCTGGTCCCCAGGCTGGGCCACAGATTCCTGTGCCCTTTATGCAAAGGGTCAGCAGTTCACAACCTTTTGCCCGGGGCTGGGCTCCTGACCTCTAAAACTCAACTTGCAGCTCCCACTGCAGCTCCACACCCAGCTACCTGCACTGAATGTATTCCTCAATACTTTTATATCGTGCAGTGACAGAAAGCAGCGCAGAAATTTTATAGCAAGCTGAGGCCGTCCCTCCGCCAGAACCAGAAGCACTACAGCTGTTTCAGCACAGCTTTGCACCTCAGCAGGCAACTTAAATTGAAGTAAAGATCCAGGCACATGCATTGCTGTAGGGACCATAATACTACTCTCAGCACTCTGCGTGGACTCGCTAGCTCTGGTGGTTACTTGCTGTTTCCACATAGTCTCTCTTCATTTTGCAGCATAAGCAGATCTGAGAATGCCCCTGGTGAGCAACAGACTGGTGGGGCAACCCAGCCTTTTCATCAGTACAAAGCGTAGCCTGTCTGCTACCAACAGGAGATGGAAGTTTTCGCAGGTGCTGTACTCAGCAAAACGTAGAGCTGAAATGCGTAGTAAATCACTTTGTACAGAAGAATTGTCTTGATGTTATGTTTTGGAGAGAAGTAAAGAAGCCTAAAAGTCACGTAGCCCCATTTCTATCCAGCAGTGAATCAGATGTCTCACCTAAGCACACCAGACTGTTGGGTTTTAAGGAAATAACTTAGTCATCATACAGTTCAAATCCAGTGTGATTAATTGACCTGTTTTTCTTTTTCAATACGTTAAACATAGTGACATATCTAGATAATATATGCAGTCACAAACTGGGTTATAGCCAGAAAACATTAAACAAGAATGTATTTTGTGTTTTGCCTTCATAAAAAATTGCCCTAGTGTCTTGCTGGAGATATGACATTTTATACAAAACAAACAGCTATGATTAAGGAACAAATGATTTTTGCTTAATTTATTTTTAAGGCTCATCAGCCTTTTTTTTTTTCTCATTAGATGAATTTTCCTCAGCTGAAATTTTCAAGAATAATCAATGGGAATCATAAAAAAAATATGGATTTTTTTCTGTGGGGTTATTGCTCTTTAGAATTATGCATATAAAAGATAGGCATGTTTTTAACATTGGAAACAGTAGAGAACCTCCATTTCCCTCCTCTTTTAGAAAGCTGCCTGCTCTCTACACAGTTTGCATATGATAATATGAAATGTAGGGAAAAGTGATGAAATATCCCTGAATCCCAATCTGTAAGTTTATCTAGCATGATTTGAACAGAGAATGGCCTTGATCTTAGCAATCCAGACACTGAGCAGAACTTCCCACCACTTCAGTTCTGCTTAGATTGAAGTCTTGACAGCCATCAGCTCCAGGCACCAAGCCTATGGTGGTTTCTCAGTAGGGAAGATACTTGGTTTTAACATTTTTTGGGAGTATATGTCCTATCCATGCTCTTCCCCCATCCTTTCCCATTATTACAGTATCTTGCTGTAAGGTTTTTGCACCAAACACTGGATTGAAATTAAATCACATCCCTAGACACATTAGACCAGTTATACTGTCAATTCCTAGCTACACCAAAAGGTTATATTTATTTCTGGCAGTTTCCAGGCAAAGAAACAAATTATGCTAGTATGACAAAGCTGCTTTTATAGTTATGATGGGAAGACATTTTTTTCCAATAATATCTGGATTTTTCTAGAGACAAAAGTTCAAGACAGAATCGTGGTATTGACTGATAAGTAATTCATCGACCTTCAGTTATGTAAAACACTTAAAATTTAATTATTTAGAGTGGAAGAAAACATAACACCTTGGTTTTCTTCTCTTATTCAGTAATGAGTATAGTTGGAATCCATGGTTTAATATAGTTTAAAGCTTTGATTAAGCAATTTTTGTTTGTGTGTAAGTGAATTACCTAGAAAGAGAATACAAATGATAACTATGATACTATAGAGTCTCCTGATGAATAATAACAAAGTAAAGGAAAGGACTAAATCTTGAGAGTACAACAGCAACCAGTGGGAATAAACAAGCTACACTAGCCAGGTACAAAACACCCATACTGAAGTTATGAATTTTGGTTGCTATCCAACTAAAATAACCACCAGAAAGGCATATTAGGAAAAAATGTTTCTATAAAAAGTAAACTTACATCTAGAAAATTTGTAAAGCAAACAAACAAACAACAGCAAAAACCCACCTTCAAACAAACTAAAAAAACCCCAAACAAACCCCCAAAATTACCACCCTATTTTGTCTTATTTATCAATCTCATTTGCTCATTACAAGTTGCAATAAATGACTATAAAAAACCTAAGTATTTTCCATAGAGACTGTAAGACACAGATAGTATAGAAATACCAAGAATAATGTTCCTCCATTGTTTCCCATCTGTCAATAACATCCTATTGAAAAACTGTCTATCAGCACTTTTACCAGAAAGTCACAAACAAACATCCTACCTGCTATCAGAGAGTTTCTTGAAAAATATCCTGTCAGTTTTTGCCAAAAAGTTCTCACCAGAATTTTCTGCTGGACTTTCCTGCCAAAAATTCTGCCATTGTTTATGGTAATCATATCTCTTCGAACATCTGAATAGGGCTACGTGCCAAGAAACCACGTACAACCTCCCTGGAACACTATAAATGTTGAAGATGAAATTTGGAAAATCAGGGAATAGTAAAGGGAGATAGAGACTGGTTACCACAGCCAGGGCTCCCTCTCTACCTGCCCTCACCTTTCTTTCTTCTGCCACCATGTGCTGCTTGCCTGCCACCCAAGACTTGGACCTGCCAGCCTGGAGAGAATCGCAACAGAGAGTCACATGCGTGAGTTTGTGTCCTATTCCTCCAGCCTTACCATGTTTCTGAGGACCAGAGCGCTGCAGCTGAACGGGACCCTGGGACACAGCCCTGCGTGAGCAGCAGAAGCCACACATCCTGACTGCATTCCAGAGAACTAAAGCTGTTAATACCCTCTGCAGCTAAAGGAGACAACAGCAAAAAGCGCCAGAGACAGAGAGAAAAAAATGGGTAAACAGTCTCTCCCCCCACACACACCTCCAGTATCTCGGGAGAAAAGTAGTTTTTTGATGGTATCTTTTCTCTGCTTCTAAAAGTAACCTTAGTATTTTCCAACCTTTCTCTTTGCATCTCTTAACAATTAATAAAAATCAGATTTTGGTTTTAACAGATAACTTGTGTGAGTTTTAATTTTGCTTCAAGGGAATATTTCGAATCTGAAGTTCTTTCTGTACTATTTTAAGCAGATTGCAACAGAGACTTGCTAAAGCTTCAGAACAAAATCTAGATAAATTCTTACCTCTTTTGTGATATTACTGCTTATTTTCTTTGCATTGCCTGATCAAAAACGTCAGGTCTTTATAAGGATAATTTCCAAGTAAGAGACTTCAAGTATGTTGCTGAAAGTAAACTCCTTTAGAGAATCATCTGCTATTAGAGACAGAAGAAAACATTAGTTGAAAGTGAATTCAAAGTGATGTGTCCCTCTGCTTTAAAGTCCCCCTGTAACAATCTAGCAGAGCATTCTTTGCTAGTCCTCTATTCTTCTACAAAGAAGAGTCTAATCATCAGCCCCATAAATCAGCATAGTGGTAATGATTTATACTGAGGCAGAGTCAGGCCCAAAGCTTCTATCTCTTTCTGTTCTCAGTTGATAACCAGAAAAATGTAAAGGAGTGGAAAAGCACTTTGTAATGTAATTTAGCAGAAAGGAAAGGACAAAATTTAGAGAAGTGTTGTGTTTACTGTGTTAACTTCCTAATATATTGGAGACTGCATACAGGTTTGATACTTGTCTGGGTGAAAAAGGAATTTAAAATACCAAGCTCCTATCTAATAATTCACAAAACTCTTAGTCATAGCACATAAGCCTAAGACATTCGAGTTACTTAAATAAGGTGCTAGTGTTACAGGACTCAGCCAAATTTCCATACCAGCTATAGCCTCTCATCATCAGTTGTCATCACTCACCTGTCATCAAAACTTGTCAGAACTGACACTGCAATCTGCAGCAATAGAGGTGAGAGTCTGAGACAGAGCTACCTATAGTGCAAAGGTCTACCTATTCACCTTTAAAAATGTCAAAACTGGCATAGTCTTATTATTTAGCTTTGCTTGACAGGTCCTGTAGACAAGGGAGAGTTTAAACCATTCTGAAAAAGACCGATCATTAACACCTATTCTTTGCATTAAAAATTGAGCCATGTTTGATTGTGTCGCTTTAAAATGACTGGACTGGAAAGCATTTTCCTGCATTCTCTATAATCTATTATGATCCAAATTATCTTCTTCTAGACAAGATGGTCATATTCTCATTTTGGATTACAGTTCTGTTTCCAAATTTTGTCACCTGAATTCCTCACATGAAACAATATAGTCTATCTTCTTGAGAATTTATTTAAGGAAATGCATTTTCCCTTATTTTCTCACTGCATGTTTACACATCAAAACCATTCAAAATTCACTAATGTCAGTGGTAATCTGCTAAAAAAAAAGAAAAACAAGACCCTGTGGAAAGCTCTATTTTTTACCTGATTATTAGCACGTACAGACAGTCCAGTACAAAAGAACAAGTGTTATGTGCAAACAATTCACCCCTCAACACAGATTGAAAAGCATTCAGAGTGATGTATAGTGTTAATTATGGAAAGGAGGTTAACTAACATCAGAAGATATATTCAAGATAGCTTCCCAAATGTGTTAAATTGTTAAACTGCAGCCACTGCAGCCTTGTTACTGCACATACTTTCTGTCTTGCAGGGGATGTTATTGTTTCTATCACAAAAAAAAAAAGGAAAACAGCATTTATTTTTTTTGATGAATCAGATGTCAAGCTCATTTACACCAGCATAAATCCAGCTAAATTCACTGATATCAGAAACTCTAAAACTAGAATCTGGTTCATTTTCCTTTCTTTCATGACTCAGAATGGGAACAGCTTGTTCAGAGCTCTCACTTGCTCTGAACTCTCACTTGCTCTGAACTCTCACTTTGTTATCTTCTCTCACTTTTAGAAGATATCTGTCTTTCTCTCTCTTCCTTTCTTTCATTCCACCCCC